>CM060954.1:133872107-134369727 GCA_030765055.1 Mantis religiosa | reverse complement strand
TTTGTAAAAATATAGGAAATGTGTGTTTTCAACCAACATTTCAATCATTTCATGAAATGCAGATTTTGAGGTCCCTGAATAAAGTGGTTTAAAAATTGTTGCACTTGTCTGTCAGAGAGAGAGAGAGAGAGAGAGAGAGAGAGAGAGAGAGAGAGAGAGAGAGAGAGAGAGAGAGAGAGAGAGAGAGAGAGAGAGAGAGAGAGAATAGTACATATAACGATATATATATATATATATATATATATATATATATATATATATATATATATATCGAACATTGTATTTAACTTCAAGATCTTCTCAGAATGCGATGCGGAAAATATCAAGAATGTTCCCGCCGCAAAACATGTACTCTGATAACAGTTTTCACTATTTTTCAAAAAGACTGTGTTACTCCGATTAAAAAATACCATATTTTAAGATGTTTATATGACTAATAAAGTACATATATTGAATTTCCTGACAACAGTCTGAGAAGTCTCTTCATTTTGGTTCAGTTTTGTGTAACTGGTAAACCACAAAAGGTAGACTACAACTTACTGTATGGAAATGCAGATACTATTTCAAAGATCCTTTTCCGGTTTTAATTATTTTGAATAGTTTGAATGTGTTTTAGTTGCTTCCCATAACATTATAAAAAGGACGGTATTTCAAAACTAGCATAGCGATCTGCATTTTGGAGATCTGATATCACTTTAGCTCCTTTTATCCCGCTTGTAGGAAATAAAATATGTAACGAGCACTTTCTGCGTTTATTTTGATTAAAATGAAAATAGAAAAATAAGTTTTTAAGAGTAGATTTAAAAAATAGTGATTACAAACCATTAGAGGAGACATTGGTAGAGCATTAATCCGCTTATTGAAATTCTCATCATAGACCACTGACAATTCGACTGGTGCAATACATTATATTCTGATTACGTAGAAAATGAAGCTATAAACAATAGATATTACACAAATAAAATATTTTCCACTTAGGCTTTACTTATCTTAACAAATTGGTGTTGATACTTCTTTTCAAATGAAAATCGATTTCGCACACAAATCGTTTGCATCCTCAGTCCATAGATATACTCCGTTGTCAAGGATAATAGTTACCATGCCTTTCTTATGTCTTTTTAGTACTACCAACATCTGAAAACGAATCAACTGTTGGTATTTCGAAATTCATTACGCGATGTTTATTTTTTAAAATTAATATTTTTCCCCACACTATTAAATCTATCGGACCGTTTAATTGTTTTAATAATTTCACTTCAGGATTTATTTCATGTTTAAGCAACCAAAAATGATCTGCTACGGCCGATTTATCTGTATTATTTATCTTAATGTATAAATGTATAATGTATACTTAATGTATAATACATTAAGTATAAACAAATAGATAAATTGGCTGTAGCAGATAATTTTTGGTTGTTTAAACATGAAATAAATCCTGAAGTGAAATTATTAAAACAATTAAACGGTCCGATAGATTTAATAGTGTGGGAAAATATTTATTTAAAAAAAAGAAACATCACGTAATGAATTTCGAAATACCAACCGTTGATTCTATTGTTAGGTTTGTTTCGTTTTCAGATGTTGGTAATACTAAAAATACATAAGAAAGGCATGGTAACCATTATCCTGACAACGGAGTTTATCTGTGGACTGAGGACATAAACGATTTGTTTGCGAAATCGATTTCCATTTGAAAAGAAATATCAACACCAATTGGTTAAGATAAGTGAGGCCTAAGTGGCAAATAGTTTTATTTGTGTAACACATTCTCTCTGTATTTATGTAGTTTTTCTATTTATTTGTTTTCTATTAGTTATATAACTTTTTGTGTGAATCCAATTTGTGTTTTCACAGTTGAATTCGATATCTGTCTCTCATATACCTGAGCGTGTGAATTTGAATGGGTTTTATAAGGTGGGTTGTTTGAATTTAAGTAGGAAGCGCGAAAGAGGGAGCAAGTTGCCCCTCGATGATCTTTTAAATCTGTTTTTGTTTCAGCTGTACGTAACTCACTTACTTATATAACCCACTTAACTTCTTTGGCGCTAAGGAGGCTTTGACTTGGAAAAAAACAACTAATGGTGTTATTGCTCGCTGAACTGTAAGGTTTCTTAACGTTGAGTTTTATCATTTTAGAATTAAATACACATTCGTTTACACGTTCACACTTCCTGTTTGGGAGATACAAGAATCGAACCTGGCACTCGAATCAGACCACTCATCTGGAGGGGCCACTCGCATTATTGTATATTATGTTTATTGCAATAATAAAGAGAATGTTGCAATTCTGGTATAAGTGTATTAAAGGGCAGAAAGGGGAATTACTGAATCTGTGCACGAAGCAACAGAAAAGCATTAAAAATACAAATAGTTGGTGGTCGGAATTGGAAAGAATGATATTAAAGATAGACATGGGAGATCTATGGAGAGCAGAGGAGACAAATTATAGCGGTTTTTGGAAGGAAGTGAGAACTAGACTACAAGACATAGATAGGCAAGAGATATGGGAAAGTATAGAAGAAAAGAAATCTTTGAAATTTTATAAGCAATTAAAGACAGAATGGGGTAGGGAAAATTATATAGATCAATGTGACAAAACTGGAGGAGAAGGCATAGCATGTATGAGGGTAGGAATATTATACTTAAAAGGGTTGAGAAGTAATGAGGTAGGGATATGTGAATTTTGTGGAGATGAAGAGAGCACTGTTCATTACCTGATAGAATGTAAGGAGCTAACAAATTACAGGAGAAAAATATGGGATAAGAAATGGGACAGTGTAAGTAAATATATATTGACGGTACGCTTGCTAACGGAGATGGGAGAAAAGAAAAATAGATGTATAGGAGATTTCTTATATAGGATAAGAGAAAAGTGGATTAGGATAAAAGAAGTAAAGGTCAAGAAGAAATGACATCTAGCTGCTCAGGAAAACCAAAGGCTTATAGTCAGGGGACCTGAGTCAGCAAGTAAATCTTAAGGTCAGCAATTTCATGTATTTGTACAGGAGGTATAATACAGCATGTTCTATGTTAAATTTTATTGTACTGAATTTGTAATGGATACTGTACAAATAAATAAATAAAATTATGTTTATTGCACCAAATTTCACTCTGAACTTTGTTATCAAGGAGTATTTTTAGCAAGCGTTTGACAGGACTAGTACGATTGGTTTTAGAATGGTAAAGGCATTCCGGTCTGCAATATTGAAAGAAAGCTTCTCTACCCTTATTTTCAACCCTTTATGTAAGACAAAAATCTTTTACATTTATTTTATAGGATGTATTGAAGATCTTTATCTAGCCCACGTAAGTAGTACAGTATCTTCCATTTTTAAAATATATTCTTAAAACTTTTCTTCAACTCCTGTTTTTAAAATTGCAACACTTGCCAAAGGGTACCAAAATTTATTAATGCACTCAGCACAATGATAGGCCACTTTACACATATTTTGAACCTCTTAACCATTTGATCGATCTGGAGAAAGCCCAAGTCTCAGTGGAAATAATCGTACCATCGATCATGCTGTCGTAATGACGGTTTTCAATTTGTTGCTGCTTTCTCAAGCACGACCCAGAATATTCTCACTTGTATGCAAATAATATAATAGCGTGGAAGTAACGCAATGCAGCGCATGTCGTTGCCCTCTGAGATATTGAGCGTGGTAGCACCTCGACTTCAGCTGACCGTGTCCCATTTCTTACACACGTGACCACCAGACAAGGGGATTTCCAGTTCAACACGTGTTACTCACAATATCCAACTCCATAGTGTGGTGTCTGATACAGAGAGTTGAAATGGTCAAGTTTTTAAAATGTGTGTCGCTCTACACTGGCTTTGAAATGCCATTATTCTCTTTGAATGACCTCGAGAAACAAAGGAATGTAGTCTTAGCACTTCACCAATCACAAACGTTTTGGTAAATTGAAACTGATGATCTCGGAAATTGTTAATGTTGTAAAAACATTTAGCTGAAATAAATTGTGTATAAACCAAGTATTTTTACAGTAGCGAGGCGTGACTTTCAAAGCGAGGGAAGCTCCAAATAATAGTTTTCATTAAAATAAGAGAGAATAATGATTCAGAGAACTAAGGCTACTCTTAATTACTCTTTATATTGTACAGTCACACATAGGCCCTTCTTACATTGCAAGATTGGTCACACTACATGCAAAGATATTCTTGCTTCCTCTCTCCACTCAAATGTTCCAATTTTTTCCTACAGCTGACCTACACCGCGTGATCTGCTGCCTAAAATGGAGAAAGTATGCAAATAATAACTGCTAATAACTTAAAACTTCACAAGAATTTCCTATTTGTCACCGCTAAATACCAATCTACGTAAAATACTATTGCTAACACTATTGAATATACAAACAGCACCACATAAAACAACAAATAAACTTTTCTGCATACTGCTACAGAGACTTTACGTGACAAAATCTGTCAGTGCTTCCTAACTATCGAGGAGTCGCGATTGCTTCCGGAAACCCAGGAAGCATGGTATTCAAGGTTACGAATGCGTAAACACAGAAATATTCAGTATTGAATGCGCTTGCAGAGCTGGTGACTGTCAAAATGTCCGTAACAACAATGATGTTCGTGAATAAATTTTGAAAATATATCCAGAGCAAATAAAATATTATTTGGCCCTTTTTCTCCTGAAAGTCTTGGGGAAGCGCCACTTCCAGCGCTTCGTCACTGTTTTTGTCAGTCTCTTATGCAACTCTAAAACATTTATTACTATTAAGAGGCCTTTAAGCACTATTTGCAAAAATGATTAAGATATGCATTTTTATTAGCTTTGTAAATGTCTTAAATATTTTGTGCTAATAAGAAAATTTAGACGAGTTATCTTAGAAATTCAGAAATAACATAGATTTTCAATGTAAATAGTTACAAGGATATTTTCTCGATAAAATCTTCTGGAAGAAGGTATGCTAAGTGTGATATTTAACAGACATTGAATTATTATATACACGGTATATTATATTCAGTGTACCCTATGTACTGTGACTTTGTGGGTTCGTAAAATTAAAAGTCCAATTGCACAAACTCAAAATGTTCTTTATTTCCACCGAATTACAGTTGGAACACTTGCCGATTACATAGAATTATGTAGCACACACAATTACAATCCACCAGTTCAATCCACTCCACACTTACAATTACGTACAACTCCTCTGATACACGTACACAGTTCGTTCTCTAGCACTGCGCTCTTCACGGTTGCTTGCCAAGAACTGAACTGACTCGTTCACTGCATCCCTTATATACGCAGATCGCTGTGTCTGGAAGTTTCGCGGCTCAGTGAATCTTCCGGTTGTTCCAGACGTCAGGGGAAGGGGAAAGAGACGGTACAGTGCCTAGTGACACTTTCTTAACCATCCCCTATGTTAGCGCTACAATATAAATGGGTAGGCGTGGTCTGAATGCCTCCTGTCCCCTACCCAGCTCCAGTTGGTCGTGCCTTCCGATCTTTTTGTGACAGTACTATCATAGATATGCCGATTATTAAATTCTGGAGAGGATCACATTTCTGTAATGTAGAAAGCAGAAAAATCAAAAAGTGAATCTTCTATCCAGTTACTCTTATCACGACAGTATCCATTTATTTCATTTATTCTCAGTCAAGCTCATGTCTCCCGCTGTTTTGTGGCCTTTAACCGGTTAGG
Source organism: Mantis religiosa (assembly GCA_030765055.1). Classification (NCBI taxonomy): domain Eukaryota; kingdom Metazoa; phylum Arthropoda; class Insecta; order Mantodea; family Mantidae; genus Mantis; species Mantis religiosa. The sequence goes on along the minus strand of CM060954.1, from coordinate 134,364,054 downwards.
TCATATCGGACGAAAGGAAGAAATTGGTGAAATGATATTCAAATGAGCCCAGAATCCATAAAACTTTTAAGTTATCCGAGATTAATCTTTACAGAATAAGGAAAAAACCAAGGGTGAATAAACCTTATTCGAGTAAACAATCCTAAATGAGATTCGAACTCGAAACCGCTTGAATGTGAGGCAGATACGCTATTCCCATATCTCAGATATCACAAAAACAACATATTTTGAAGCCCACTTACATATTCCTCTGCTATAACCTAAAGAATTCCAAAATGGCCTTTCTTTGCTTCCAGGGCATAGAATTACTGCATAGATAGTCCTCTCCATAAAATGTAAATAGGTATAGAATGCTAATCCTCGGTTGTCTAGGGGTAACATGATAGATTTCTGTTTCCCAGGTCCGGGTTCAAATCGCCAAAGAGTTTTTCGGGCGTAAAAATCCTTAGCATGGCTTCCTTTGGAAGGGCGGTAAAGCCAATGTCCCATAATCTCAACCCTGATAAAGAGGCCTTTGAGCAAATGTAAACTATTTTTTCTCCTTTGTATTACTAAGATTTTTGTTGTTGTTTGTAATTTACGTCCTCCAACGTTAAGTCATATCGGACGGTGAATGAAATGATGCTCAAATGTATCCAGGGTCCATGGAGTTTAAAGCTACCAAACATTCGTCTTTAAAGATAAGGGAAAACCTCGGAAAAAACCTTATCCAGGTAACTCACCCTGACCGAGATTCGAACTCGGGACTTCTTGAACGTGAGGTAGACATGCTACAATCTACCCTACCGAGGCGGGTTTACTAAGAGTGGCTGGCCTACCCAACGTTACACGGTTAGCTTTCTAAATGGTGCTAGCCTATTAATCCTAAGATCGCGGGACCAAATGTTTTCAAGTGTGCTTAAAAGCGATAGCCTCATGCCAGTAGGTTAACTGACTTGGATAAAAGAACTCCTGCGGGACCAAATTTAGGTCACCGGCGGCGTTGATATGATCTTGGCAGATAACAAAGAAGATAATTATTAAAAATATTTAAATTAGTTTTTTAAACTCGAGTGACGAAGCAGCTAATTTCATTTATTTCCCGCCGTTCTTTATGAAACTACGTATTGCATAACATAGGGTTATCCCCCTTTACTCCCTATGATTGTAATTTCGTATATTAGAGTTGTGTCTTTGTGTGTAAAAAAGTTTATCTATTCGTACATCACCGTAAAATGCGAGTAAATAACTAAGTAAAAATGTAAAGTAGATAAAATCCTCTCAAGAACTTTTAGGTTTTGTAAGTTTATTTTAGATTCAAGAACCGGAACCTATTTACTGGTGGCACGTGATGTTGTTGTTGAAATGCTGTTATGTAAAATGCTGTTTTTTGAGCTGTTAGGCAAGAAAGCGACAATTTTGCAGCATGCGATACAAAAACTTAGATTTGTCGTACCGAGATGCTGAACCAAGCATTTCCTCATCTCCACATAAAGATACAGAAACTAAGATATTTTTTAATATAAACCAGAACCTTATCAATAAGCTGGCACGGTCAAGTGTCAGAGAATGCAACAATCCAGAACTTTCTTTCTGACAACGTAAAAGTTATTTTAACCAAATAGGCTGAGCTACTTAGCATATCCGGTTTTTCTTCTCAACATTCGTATCTTAGAACAAGGCGCACATAAAGTTTCATAATTAAGTTTTGTTTATGTGAACATTAAAATTAAAAACTGAGCTAGATGCTGTATCTATCTAAACCATAGCAACAAAGAGCCTTACCGAGCGTGATGGTTCAGGTGGTTTCGTCTGTGGCCCGGGTTCGATTCCCGTGACCGACCTACCTGACTCATGGGTTTTATTTCGGAGTTTTCTCGGGCTTCTAGGCGAATGCTGGTTAGGTTAATTATATCCCCCGAATTTCCTGTCCCTCCATTTCATCTCCATTATCATTTCATACCATCTCTCATCTGGTGGCTTCTTTCAGGTAGAACGTGTTGGCTTGTGCCTCGGCGGTGCATGGCGGGATGATATGCTTTGAGTAATCCACTTCTTCCTCCGGTAGATCGGTTACCGGTCCCCGAACCGACTGCTGGGACCGTCTCTGAACCACAGTATGGGGAATGGTCGCTGTTCTGGGAGGTTTCCATCTAAATAAAGTACAGAGACCCTGCCCTCTGTACTGTAGTGGCTCCTTGGGACGGCCACCCTATCTCCTTTCGCCTCGTCCTTCCTCCTGGGGTTGCTCCACTTGGAGGCATAAGGTGCAATAGACCAAGACTGGTCGCAGTGCCGAATCCCTCCGAAAAAGAAAAACCTTTAAGTTCTCAGAACACTCTTCAGTAGAGGAAACATTCAAGAGACAATAATTTCAGCATGCTCCCGTTCTACGTCAGACAACTCAGTTGGAGATACTGTGTAGATACGGAACAGTAAATCTGGAAATTAAAATTCGCAGTTCAACGTTTCATACTGTCTTAGATTCATTGTAGGTGCCTTGGATTCTATTCCGTTATTCTTTTACCTGAATGCACAATAAGCAGATATATTGATGTTGTAGAAAAAAGGAAGGAAATAGACTAGGTACATGATATTCTATTTTGTGTCACAATGGTTTTAGTATTATGGGCATGATACAGAAAGTGCCACAAACCAACGCCCACCTGGACGAAAATGTCTTTCAAACAGGAATATACTAATGCTGCTTAGCAAAAAAGAACCTCAATGAATACTTGTTGATCTTGACTAAGCTTTATTCCTAGGTGAAACCGAAAAATAAATGCAAGTTTTGACAAAAATATATCACAAACGCTTACAGTGTTAGTGAAAGTATTATGAAAATCAGTGTTATTTATAAATTTCTGAAAAAGACTCTTATTTTTTATTGATATACAAAGAAAGACAAAGATTTTCGGTGTAAATAGTGGTGGACAGATTTTCTAGATAATCTTTGTTGAAGAGGCCGAACTTAAATACCATATTTAATACCAAGTAGTGGTGTGGCGTTAATGTTGCCTCTATTGCCGCCGGCAACAGCTAAGAAATTGAAGAAAATGTATCCAAATTGTACATTATTCTTTGTTCAAAGAATAATGGAAGTCCAAGTGATTTCACTTTCAGTTTTCAATTGTGTTAATTTGTGACCGAACCACCGGGACCGGTCGTCTAACATCCTCCAGTTCCAAACAGCTCGTTATGTTGCTAGTGGCGCTCACCGGCAAACTCGAAGAGTACAGATTCGTGCGGAATGTCAGTGACCTTGCGAGGCAACCGAGGCTTTAGTTATTTGTTTATAGAACGATTTTTGCCAGTACAGTGAAACGACAAAGCTTGCGTTTTAGTGTTACGAGGGCTGTTCAAAAAAGAATGATCACAATTTTTACGGTCATAATTTTTCACACTAAAATTCAATCTTGTTATATTCTGTTAGCGCAATGTGAAACAAACACGCCATAGTACTTTCATTGTTGGTACTCCTGGTTGCCGCCTGTGAGAACCAGGCAAGTTCAGACATGTTCAGTATCACCTACCGCTGCAATGGAGGTAACATTCAGTTAAAGTTGATGTTAGAGGAAGATCCGGAGTTTCTTTCAAACGTAATCACTGCTGATGAAACTTGGCTACATCATTTTGATCCTGAGAGCAAACAGCAAAGCTCAGTGTGGAAATCTCCTTCATCACCAACCCCCCAAAAAGCAAAAGTGGTTGTTTCTGCTCGGAAAGTTATGGTCATCTCATTCTTTGATATTCATGGAATGGTTTATCAGCATGTTGTACCTGCACACACATCAGAAACTGGACAATACTACAGGGATGTCCTGAAAACACTGCAAGTGCATATCAGGCGCAAAAGACCACATTTCCGTGAAGCAGGCTGGATGCTGCACCACGATAATGCGCGGTCGCATATTGCCAATGTTGCTGAATATCTTGCAAAAATCAACGCGAAGTGCATCCCTTACCCTCCCTATAGTCCGGATTTAGCCCCATGTGACTTTTTTTCTATTCCCTAACTTGAAGAAACGCCTTCGTGGGTGGCATTATCCATCATCAAAAGCAGTGGTGAAGGCTGTGGAGGCGATTTTGAAGGATGTCTCAAAAATGGTTTCCAACATGTATTTGAAGACTGCCAGAAACGCTGGGACTAGTGCATCGCATTCAGGGGAGACTATTTTGAAAAGGGGCATCAAAATTATGAGGATGAGTAAAGGTAGGTCGTCAAAAAAAATTGTGATCATTCTTTATTGAACAGCCCTCGTATATTAGGAGACATTTAAATTCACGTGCCTTTTTCTTGGTCCTAAACTCATTTAGTAGAACAAAAGCAGCATAGTTTTCATATAATGAAGAAATCCTTAGCAAGATCAACTGTCGCTTTTTAAGTCCTGCTGTTCGACTTGCTTAAGGGTCCCCATAGGTGAAATTTATAATTCTTTCAGTTTTAAGTACATAAATGTTCTCAAAAATTGCTCTTATGCTGTTACACACAATTTAAATGTGCTTCTATGCTATACAGATTCTTTTAATAGTGTTTGAGAAAAAATTGGTTTACTTTTACTATGCTAATTAATCCGATACAGAATGATACAGAAATCGTAATTAAAAAAATCTTTGTAAATCCTTTTTAGTCTTTGCTAGTTTATGAACTGACACTATTTTATAACCCATGTCCGCCAGATAAAGCAGGGATTTTTAGTGGTGAAAGAATTATCAAGTTTGGTTCTGTGGTTTTGAAATATACATACGCGCCTATATTCATGTTCTCTTTTATGTTAATATATAGGCTCATCCACTTATGTATATAACGTTAATTAAAAAGCAGATAAAAGCCGTTTATTTTAAAAGCGTTGTGCGTTTCTTTTGATGGTTGTTCTCGTAATAAACAAGTTAATCAAGTTAACGACATACATCTGTAAAGCATAATTGCTGATCGATGGATAAAATAAATAAATAAATAAAAAAAAAAAAGTTAACGACATTGAAGAAGTCTTGGATGATCAAGACGGCCATGAGCACTCAGAACTGGTATTCAAATGATCATGCCTGTGAAGTCTCTGTTTTGGCAGTGTTATGTAATGCAGGAAACGTAAATCTTGTGGTGATCTGATTTTTGACGTCGTAAGTACATCTATTTCAGTGTTTTTGCCGCAGCAAAGAAATAATACACACACTAAGGAACGTATATGAAAATCAAAATTCCTTTCGGGATCAATAAAGTATTGCTAGTTAACTCTTACAACACTAATAAATATAAAAATGTTAAGAAATACTTCTAGCTTAGTCATTGTATTTTGAGAAATAAAAGAAACTGAGGGTTGATTACGTATAATTATTCTAATTAATGCTTATTCACGTGTAACACCATTCGGTGCTGCTGTTCATAATCTGCCTCTCTTTTGTTTTCATTTTATAGTAATTCACTAGAACTCTGAAAACGACCACCGCCTTCGTGATTAGATTAGGATCACGAAGGTAGTGACGCAAATCACTGACACACGAGCCAGCAATTATGGGGAAACTAAACGTGCTAGCGAAAAAACGACAAGCATGGGGAGTTGCTCCAATAATCGAATGTAACACAGCAGGGAATACTTTATACCTGGTATAAGTCGATTTAACATATTTTTGTATGCGTGCATAATATATCTGTTCTGAGGGAACTTTATTTTTTAAAGAAGGAATAGGCACAGTACACTTAAATCCCATTAGTGCTGTGCCTCTTCTAAAGTTTACATTCACACTACATAACAATGAATTTTGTATGTAAATAACAGTAGGGAATTTATCATTGATCCAATTGATGTGTGACATTCCCATATAATAATTATTAATTATGCATTTTTGTCATTAGTTTTACTTTCATTTAATTACAGGCGTGTGCAAATTATTAAACTCAATGGTGAAATTTTTAACATATACCGTTTATTTTCTATTTATTTAACAGAAATAATAATAATAATAATAATAATAATAATAATAATAATAATAATAATAATAATAATAATAATAATAATAATAATAATAATAATAATAATAATAATAATAATAATAATAATAATAATAATAATAATAATAATAATAATAATAATAATAATAATAATAATGATAATGATAATGATAATGATAATGATAATGATAATGATAATGATAATGATAATGATAATGATAATGATAATAATAATAATAGTAATAGTAATAGTAATAGTAATAGTAATAGTAATAGTAATAGTAATAGTAATAATAATAATAATAATAATAATAATAATAATAATAATAATAATAATAATAATAATAATAATAATAATAATAATAATAATAATAATAATAATAATAATAATAATAATAATAATAATAATAATAATAATAATAATAATAATAATAATAATAATAATAATAATAATAATAATAATAATAATAATAATAATAATAATAATAATAATAATAATAATAATAATAATAATAATAATAATAATAATAATAATAATAATAATAATAATAATAATAATAATAATAATAATAATAATAATAATAATAATAATAATAATAATAATAATAATAATAATAATAATAATAATAATAATAATAATAATAATAATAATAATAATAATAATAATAATAATAATAATAATAATAATAATAATAATAATAATAATAATAATAATAATAATAATAATAATAATAATAATAATAATAATAATAATAATAATAATAATAATAATACAAATATATTTTTCAACTCTTAGTATTTTGTATGCATTCCTTTAGCCTTTATTAACATTTTGATGCGTTTAGGCATGCTCTCTACAAGAGTGGAGCACTTTTCCTTTATTTCTTCATCTCTGTGCCAAATGCTTATCACGCCCTCAATAAGCTGAACTTTTGTTGTTATTTTCAATTTTTTCAGTCTCTGTTTAACAATACCCCACATATTCTCTATTGGATTTAAATCAGGGCTATTCCCCGGCCATGATAGTACTTTTACATTGTTTTCTTTGAGGAACAGATTTTGCTCTATTGCAGGGAGCACTGTCCATCATGAACACAAAATCACCATTTGAAAACCATTACTTACTTCGCGGAAATAGTCTTGTTTCTAATACATTTTTATACTGTTTCTGCTCCAAAGATCCCACAACTATGTATAATCTTCCAGGTCCATGGACAGAAATACAGCTCCAGACCATTTTTGATGTTGGGTGCTTTACTCTTTCATCGACACACTGAGGGGAAAATGCTTCTTTATCTGTCCTTCTCACATATTGGCTGCTCTCTTCACATACTTCAAACATGGATTAATCTGAGAAAATTACCTGAAACAATAAAAACCTCTATTAATATTAAACAGTTTTGAAATTGCTCAAAGATAGTATAACAAAACCAGCAATGAGAGAAACAAAGTTTAGGCTGTTTATTTCATTTTCATAAAATTTACATGTACATATTTTAATTTTATGCTATATACAATTTTTATACTATTTACCTTTCTCCAAAATTCCACTGGATGTTTCTGCATCTCTTTGGCCATTCTAAACGCTTTTTTGCCATTGCAGGTGTCAGTTTAGCCTTTTTACGAGGCCTGCGTGCTGGTAAACCTGCTTCACATAATCTTCTGCGAACTACTGAGGCTGATATTTCTGTACCGTACTGCTTTAGTTGATTACTGAGGTCAATGCTGGTCTTCTATCTTGTTTTGCCACCTGCACAAGTTTTCTTTGCATCCTTGGTGCTAGCTTTCTTTTCCTCCCGCATTTTCCAACCCTTTGTGAGGTCAACTTCTCACCGAATGTTAAAGCTTGATTAATGCGACTAACAGATTTTTGTGAAATACACAATTTATTAGCTATTTCATTGTGAACAAAGAGTTTCCTTCAAAAGACTCTCAGTTACAGCTACTTTCCTTGGGGATAAGTCAGCAGTTTTATCCATAACCTCACTTTTGAATCAATGTGAAAGCTAAGGATAAGATACACAATGTTACCTGACTTGAGATCAATTAATAATAAATACTGAGGATATATTAGCCATAAAACACAATAAAGGCAAATTTTAACAATCTTCAGTTACTACGTTAATCAAATGAAAGCAATATCACCAAACAGTTGGATAAACAGACATGAAGAAAATGACTGCTCTTAATTCAGAGCTACCACCATATTACTATAAGTAAAAGAAAAATCCCCCAGCTATTATTAAGAGAGAAATTTCATTGAATATGCTTCATACTATATCAAGGAAAGAATTACGAGAAATTGAAATAGGTTACGACGGTAAATAATTATTACTTTGGATGTTAAACTGAAGCAAAGTAAAAGACATGAATGAGTAATAATTTGCACACGTCTGTAGAATTAGCTTTGGTGGTCCTATGTATATAACATTCAAACTTGGCATTTCGAATTTCCGTTACGGTTTCGGTTAATTTCCAAACACACTAATGACAGCTATTAGCAGCACCGGCTTCCGCAAAGGACATTTGTCAATTGCTCAATATTTTCATAAGTACACGGACCGATCTTCCGCAGCCACTAAGTTGATTGCTCGAATACTATTACCTAGTAGTTATGTTAATGAAATGACGCGAGTAGGTCCATAATTTTTCAACTTCGCTGATAAGCATTTTCTCCTGCACAAAATCCTATTGTGGTCAGATTTGTTAATTAAATAATTTAGCTATATTTCTGCTCCGCTTTTTTCAGTTCTTCAGATATAGTTGCATAAAGAAGGTAGAAGGTCCTGACAGGTTCAACATTGAGCTTCTCTTTTTTATGTATTGTTGACTGATCAGCAGCATCTTTACAGCTGAAGGATAAAAATTTAAAATATAACATTTATGCAATAACAGGCTGAGGTTGCACATTGACGTTCATTTATCATAATGAATTGCATGTGGATAATATATACTGATTATTTAATTAATACTCAAGACAACTTTTGATCGTTTTTTCGAGGGAACTGAAATGTTATTTCAGAGATGTGAGGAGTGCATTGCAATAAACAGTGACTATACCTGGAAGTGAAATAGCATCTTTCTTGATGGATAGAGTCAACATGAAAAATTCAATGCCATGGCCGGGATTTGAACCACGGATCTACTGGTTTCCGTCCAGTCGCTCTTAACCTTTGCGCTACCATGGCCAACGTACCGTCCTGACATTAAATTCTCCAGGTGACTCGTATATTTCCCCAGTAGACCACTAGGGGCTCTCGCATCCGAGATACACCGTTCGTGGCGACTTACTATTGTAAGTACTTAAGTCCCAGGCTTCATCATTTAACTCGGATGCGAGAGCCCCTTGTGGTCTACTGGGGAAATATACGAGTCACCTGGAGAATTTAATGTCAGGACGGTACGTTGGCCATGGTAGCTCAAAGGTTAAGAGCGACTGGACGGAAACCAGTAGATCCGTGGTTCAAATCCCGGCCATGGCATTGAATTTTTCATGTTGACTCTATCCATCAAATATCTTAGCCTATATACGGCTAGTGTGGAGAAATGATTAATTTCCATCAATTAACTAAAATAATAAGAGTTAAATGATGAAGCCTGGGACTTAAGTACTTACAATAGTAAGTCGCCACGAACGGTGTATCTCGGATGCGAGAGCCCCTAGTGGTCTTCTGGGGAAATAAGTCAACTGGAGAATTTAATGTCAGGACGGTACGTTGGCCATGGTAGCGCAAAGGTTAAGAGCGACTGGACGGAAACCAGTAGATCCGTGGTTCAAATCCCGGCCATGGCATTGAATTTTTCATGTTGACTCTATCTCTATCCATCAAATATCTTAGCCTATATACGGCTAGTGTGGAGAAATGATTAATTTCCATCAATTAACTAAAATAGCATCTTTCTTGTTTATCATACATAGAAAATAGTTAGGCAGGAAACTTATGGATCTACCCTCGTACGTACTTATAAATGGGTTTTTTAATATGTCGTAAAAAGGTATACCTATATGCTTAATGTATAAGGGGATTGTCAAAAACTCAGTTTCCTTAGGAACAGCCGAGTCAGTTTTGTTTGTTTGTTTACGAGAATATCACTAGTGTGCCGAAATTTCGTCCCGCAGGAGTTCTGTTATATGCTGTCGCTTAAAGCACATTGGTCTGGACTGGGTTTGAACAGCGGCCTTGGGATTAGTAGATAAGCCATCGATAAACTGAGCCACTGAGATCGATTTAGTTAGATCTGTACGATATTACAATTATAAGGTGTAAAAGCGGAGATTCACCATAAAAATCTTCTTATCATTGTCCAACAATTTCATAAACAACGGAGGTGGGGAGGCAAATGAAATAAATTATCTGCCATCAGAGTTTATAAACCATGACCATGGGCTTTTCCGTGGTTTTTCTCTGGCGGCAAGCGAACGCTGGAGTGGTGTCTTATATAACGGTTTTGTTCTAATTTTCCCTTTTCATGTTGCAGAACGTCTGTCAGTGGACGGTGGACAGACGGAGCAGAGCCTTGCATATTGGAACCTCTCGGCTCCGCCAGATTGTAGCTGTTAGCCTCCACTGCCAAAGCGAGCTTTTCCCTGGAGGGGAGCCTATGAGCCACCCTCTGGCAGTTTGACTTCCCAGTTTGGGTGGTCATATAAAAATGAGCGTCTTTGTCACTTGCTTTATCCGTTCCTTCTATTGGGTTCCTTCATCTCATCCGTTCCTCCCGAGGGTGTATGCACAAAATATCCAATTGTGGTTGAAGATATTAGATTTCCTCTGCATTACCTTTAACATAAAGTATAGAATCTAAACCATTGTACAGTAATTTCGTAAAATACTCTTAAACGGCCATTAACATTAATTAAATCATCATTTAAAGTTTGGAAAGTCTTTTACACAATGTGCTAGACATTCTACTAATGTTATAGACGATTAAAATCGAGTTACGAGAAGGGATGTAAAATGAACAATATATATACAATGTGTTTGAGCCGTCACCTTTGTTAATGTCGGCCGCCATCGATAATGTATCATAAAACACAAATATCCGACACGCGACGCTCAACTGACGATGTCAATAGGAGGACCGAAGTGAAAACAGAATAATTTTATATTTTTCTGAAACTTATATTCAGGGCTCAGGTTCTGATAACATGTCAGGTTGTAATTTGTACATCTCAGGGATTGTTAACGTGTACATAGATCCTTATTATGGATTCGAAATGTGGAAAATACATTTTTATTCATTAATTTTGTTTATTGTATGCCTTGAAAATCGATCATTGCGGAGTAACGCGAGACATTTACTGTTGGAAAATTCCCGTTTCTCATGTTCATAAAAAAAAAAAGAACCGATGTTTGTAAATGATGACATGCTATGCCATACACGGGCCTTGGCATTATGTAAACGTTATTGGGGTTAGTTTGCTACTTATGCCGTTCTTCTTCTAATTCGAAACCAGTTTTAGTAACGCCATCTGACCTTATGACAACTGACTTGAATAGCATAAACGTTACGGCGACACGAAGTGGACTGGCCATCCACTCAAAGTCGGAGGTAAAGGAAATGGGGGGGGGGGGGCACTTAATTGGTGTGCTAGCACGTGTGGATGATGATGGGGTATAATTTGACTGTGACTGCCTGGATTTTGTTTCTTTTTTTATTAAAGAAACTTTACAATGTAAGTTGTATAATAATAATAATAATAATAATAATAATAATAATAATAATAATAATAATGATGATGATGATGATGATGATGATGATGATGATGATGATGATGATGATGATGATGATGATGATAATGATGATGATGATAATAATAATATATTATATAATAATATATTATATAATAATTATATATTATGATTATTATTATGATGATTATTATTATTATTATTATTATTATTATTATTATTATTATTATTATTATTATTATTATTATTATTATTATTATTATTATTATTATTATTATTATTATTATTATTATTATTATTATTATTATTATTGTTATTATTATTACTATTATTATTATTGTACAATTCAGAACATCTCAAATACGTATGTTTAATTGACTAAGGATATATAACAAGAATATAGCAGAGAAAACTATAACATGGAACAAGAATGCTTATGTCCATTATAATGGACACCGTGATTTAAAGGGTTAATAGTACTTAAAAGCGACAGCCCCATGTCAGCAGATTTACTGTCACGTAAAGCAACTTCTGGGGGACGAAATTCCGGCCCACCGGTGGTCCTGATTTGATCTGGACAATTGAAAGCGTCGTTAACAAGCACAATAATTTAATAATTTGACTCATTTTTAGTTCATCGGCGATGCTTTCATTATCGTTTGTAAGTGCAAGAAATCTCTAGCAAAAGATCACACGACTTACTCTGTCACCTGGGTTTTGTAAGGATGGAACTCGAGATCCTTGTGCAGAATTCTGGAAGCCTGATACGTAGTGACGTCGCGCTGAACGTTGACGACTACGCTCAAATGTGCTCCAGCAATATTCTCCCGCGTTCGCACAATTATATTCCCTGGGGGCTTTTTCCTTTAGAGCAGATCCCAATCTCTCCAAATTGTTAAGCCCAATAGCATGACTAGAAGGCAGCAGATCATTATGGTGGATACTGTATACGAACGCTAGGCAGCGACAAAACGTTCTCCGCTACACTAGTTCTCCATCACAACTAATACTGACAGTCCATCACATTGTTAACAATCGACTCGACATGAGCGAACAGGAGATTTAGTCTTTGGTCCACACTTTATATAAAGCATTTCATATTGACATCTTTCATACGGGTCAGAAGGAGAAATGAGAGAAACTATTTTACATCCTTTACCTATGATAATTTTCCCTTTTTGGATTAATAAGTGGAATGCAGCCAATTTCCAGTGCCATTCTTAAATCGTATAATAGGTTTTTCATTCGTCATGAATTTGATATAATCTGAAGCCTTAAAACACAAATTGCTACTCTTTTGTGAGATTGTTTCGGAAACACTTTCTTAATTTTTTTCCAGATTCTTCAAATGAAACTTGGAACACATATTTATATTTAATTTATTTATAGACATTGCATCATTATTCTAATACCTATTTCTTTATTCTGTAGTGCTTATATGTAGGTATAACTTAATTTTTGTGCACTAATTTTAATAAACTAAGTAAATCCATATTTTCAGTATGTTTTCTGTAATAATGATATCTTTTTTAAACTTCTAACTTTATCACAATCTAAACAATTAAATTGGCAAATACCAGACTTTTTATTATTAGGAATTTTATGTTTTTTAGAGAAATGTAGTAAACTTTTAATACTATAGTTATTTTGAGGAATTACAGTTATATCAAACTCTTTAAATTTTTTTTGAAAATGTTTATTATTCCAAAGATGGTAAGTAAATTTTTTAAAATTATAATCGTCCTTTGTTTTTAAGGGTAGAAATATCATTAACAATTTTTGATATTTAAATTTTTCAATTTAAATTGGAAAGGAGAAACGTAATTTGGAAACCAGAACGAAAGAACATTTTCGTAACATTAAGTATAAACAGACTGATAAATTGGTAGTAGCAGATCGTTTTTGGTCATTTCAGCATGATATAAATCCTGAAGTTAAATTATTAAAACAATTAAATGGTCCGATAGATCTAATGGTTTGAGAAAAATTATTTATTTTAACACACACACACACACACACACACACACACACACACACACACACACACACACACACACACACACACACACACACACCACCACCACCACCATCAAACATTCGTACGTTCATTTTAAAGCTATTATTATTATTATTATTATTATTATTATTATTATTATTATTATTATTATTATTATTATTATTATTATTATTATTATTATTATTATTATTATTATTATTATTATTATTATTATTATTATTATTATTATTATTATTATTATTATTATTATTATTATTATTATTATTATTATTATTATTATTATTATTATTATTATTATTATTATTATTATTATTATTATTATTATTATTATTATTATTATTATTATTATTATTATTATTATTATTATTATTATTATTATTATTATTATTATTATTATTATTATTATTATTATTATTAATTATTATTAATTATTATTATTATTATTATTATTATTATTATTATTATTATTATTTATTATTATTATTATTTATTATTATTATTATTATTATTATTATTATTATTATTATTATTATTATTATTATTATTATTATTATTATTATTATTTATTATTATTATTATTATTATTATTATTATTATTATTATTATTATTATTATTATTATTATTATTATTATTATTATTATTATTATTATTATTATTATTATTATTATTATTATTATTATTATTATTATTATTATTATTATTATTATTATTATTATTATTATTATTATTATTATTATTATTATTATTATTATTATTATTATTATTATTATTATTATTATTATTATTATTATTATTATTATTATTATTATTATTATTATTATTATTATTATTATTATTATTATTATTATTATTATTATTATTATTATTATTATTATTATTATTATTATTATTATTATTATTATTATTATTATTATCATTAATCATTATTATCATTATCAGTATCACTATCACTATCATTATTATTATTATTAATTATTATTATTTATAATATCTTAAGTTGCGCAATTGGTTTGAAGTAATATTGCGCGAGTATGGCAGACAAGAACGGGATGTGGCGTTTATGTTGATGAAGAGGAAACGAAAGACGGTGCGAGCGAACATAAAGAAATTTAGCAACGGCATTACGATGACATCGTCGGATACAGTAAAGGATCACGAATATAATAGGACGAGATTGCAAGTGAGCTTGGATCAACTCATTTCCCTCGATAACGGCATTCACGAAGTTTCATCAAATGCTGAATATGATGCTGACGTTACAGAGTGCGAGAAGTACATCGAAGTCGTGAAGCGCGCGTTATTCGTGACAGACCAGGTGAAACGCTCAGAAACATGAATCTTGAACTTTACAGAAGTTCTTCCGCAGCAACAGTGCCATCACACTTAAACATCACACACTCCGTAAAATTAACAAATGTAAAACTAGAACGATTGGCACGAAATGTAGAAAAATGGTCCCGGTTCTAGGAGCCGTTCCAGTCAACGGTAAACAACAACCTAGGACCTAAGTATCAACATTATCGACAAGCACATCTTCCTACGTGGATACTTGGAGGAAGACCTGGAGGAGCTGATCGATAGTATAGCAGTGACTGCCGACGTATTAATCTGTGCTGCCGACGCATAAGAGGAAATCAAGAGGGTTCCTGTTGGGCAACATGGCGATAGAACTCGCAATATCCAGGCGCATTTTGATAACCTAGAGACCATGAAAAGAGTTTTTGATGCTACGCCCGGCGCATTCAATTGTACATATATAGAATATAATAGATGTATACAGGCTTTAAGGGCATTAGGGAAAAACGTCAACAACTGGGAGACTCCTGGCACCAAAACTCTTCGTGCATTTCCGGATGACATCTGAAGAAGGTGGATCATCTACGCGAAAGGAGAGAGGATTTCCTAAGAGCACATAACGAGGCTTAGTGAATTCATTAATGAAGAAATGGAAGGCATTATAACGGCGCATAAAATTGGAAGAAACAACGCGATCTAATTCTCAGATAATCCAACTTCTGCTGCCATGCAAGTAAAAACTAGGACGGGACAGACCACCAAGATCACAAAGGCGTCACCGTTTCGTGTTTTTTTTTCCTTTTCTTTTTGCGAAGAGAAGGACCACAATGTGATTTGGAGGATTAACGATGACGTTTATTTTCTCTCTGTATGAACTTTCTCTGTATATTCTTTGACCACACTATTTTTATTTCTAATTGCATGATGTGAATTTTAATAAAGAAAACTTGTTTACGTACACGACATAATTTGTGGATTAACGACGACGTCAGTTTTCTCTCTGTATGAACTCTCTCTGTATAGACCTTAACCTCACTATTTTTATTTCTCTTTGTATGATGTGGAGAGCAATAAAAAAAATTGTTTAAGTACCCAACACAATTCGTGGAGGATTAACGATGAAGTTTAACTTCTCTGTGTAAGAGCACTCTTTGTATATTCTTTGACCTCACTATTTTATTTCCTCTTTGTATGTTGTTAAGGGTAACGAAGAAAACTTTTTTACTAGCATATTTATTTCACAGCCTGAAAGGTAAAGAGAACATGCTGATAAGTTTCTTTTGAGCCAGTTGTATTTGACTGACCATACACATATATACGATGCATCTTTAACTGTGTGGAATCTTGCAAAGATTGCACAGGATCCTTTGGTGTGGTATAACTCGTGACGGATGAAGGCATCAAGAGACAACGAAAAGGAACTCAGGACCTCGCACATCTCCAAGCTGATTCAACGCGGATGGTTCTATTGCATCAAGCATGGAACTTATTAACTGCGAAATGATTTTGACGATGATGTGGTTGATGTACAACAAGACAACGTCTTCTGTTTCCTGGAGCCATGTAGATGTAGCATATGACTCTCCAAATGCGGACGGTCAATAGTGTGAACAAGAACAGCATTATTAACTCCACAAATTTCAACTCTGAGGCTTTCAGTTCTTGCACTATAGTTCAAGAAATTATTCACATTGAACCACAAATGACTCGTTAGATTCGTTGCCTAGGAGAACTTATATAACAGTCTTATTTACATACAATCTTGTGGAGGATTAACGACGACGTTTATGTTCTCTCTGTATGAACTCTGTCTGTATATCCTTTGACCTCAGTATTTTTATTTCTTTGTATGATGTGAAGTGTAATAAATATGGCAAAAATCAGATTACTCTGTAACGTTTGGTTTAGTAAGGATACAACACCAAAAATTTCAAGAAAATTTCCCATCCCATACTGTTTAGTAAATAGGTTTTCATTATATTTTATTTTCCTAAAAATAACTAATGATTTGATTACAATGCCACACATTTAAATTATGTGCATGACAAACGTTTAGATGTTGAATCTATTGAAAATCGCTTGTGAATACCTCAGGATTATGCACAACTTTTGCATAACTGTAAACCACAAGAAACGGACAAGATCTTGTTACACAAAAATGTTGGCATCGTTTGAGGCTCATATTTATGTAAATTATTTGTTCCTCATCTTGGAAGATAACCATTTTCTGGATATTCCTTTTTATTGGTTTGATGTTTCAAGCACGTAAAATTTCTCAATAGGAAGTCATTATTCATTTTTTTATGTCCTGGCTAGTAAAGAGAATGGCATTTCAAAACCTTCATTTAACAATTAAAAAAGGGCTAACTGAGAGTTATTTCTGGAGGTAAACTAACCCTCACCTCGAGTAGCGGTTAGTGAGATAACTTTGAGTTTACCTTCACACACACAAAAGAAAATGGCGTACCTCTAGGCCAGATTGAATGTTGACAGCGATCCTAAGGATGGAATGTTGGCACAGTATTTATTTAATAGAAGAAGAGCTAAAAGAATTATAATGCGGAAAGATAATTTCATATATATTTGTAACACGTTGAAAATGAAATAAAAAAACCACAGGAGTATTAGGTAACTTGACGTAATAGGTTATAGAATGATAATTTCTAGTGTCCCATGGTGTCAGTGACTTGTTGCAAGCAATGCAATATTTTCTGCGACCATATTGCAACATGTTTTAACAAACATAAGTGCAATAAAGCATGTTAAACCTATACCGGAAGGTACACGAAATACTATATGTGTAGTTGGGTAGGTATAAATGTTCAGAAACATGCTGAAGTAGTAAACATTCGATTTGGTAAGAGTGGGTGCAAAGTTTAATTTGTGTTTCGTTAAAGCATTACCAGAGGAAAGTAACAAACTGTAAACACTGATGGTGGTCACTTCTTTGACAGCACATGCATCGACCACCATTGAAGGAAGTTTGTCGTCGATAACACACGCGGCTGCCAGCCATTGAGTACGGGAAGACAGGAGAGTGTATTATTATAGATTAAACTTACCCGGCGACTTGCAGCATTTAATACAAGCGGAAAGGTAGTGAGTAGCATCATAATTAGGTGTAATACTTGCATACCGGCTTGTGTAGGAGTTACAGAGGTAAGATTAAGCAGTTTACTATTACAAGGTGCACACCGTATCGGATTACTGTGAATAGACTACTTCCACGGAGGCAGCGGCCCCCGGGGATAGTAAGTACAAAATATGGCAAGTGTCGAAGGAGGAAATACGATAGTACCAGACGTGGGAATTGAAACAGACATTATCACTAACGCATTACTGATTAATATTCCAGAAATAGACTCACAGATTTTACCAAAACAGAAAACGAATCACGAACAGTCGAATGGCACGCCACCAGATCAAAGCACGGCACCAACCACCAAACTTAAACAACCTTTACGATACGTAACAACGGATCAGGGGCCATTTTTTGTGATAATACGTAGCAACAGCAAAAAGATTAATGACTTTCGCTCACTAAAACTAGGTAAATGGCTATATGTACATGCACAGGGAGTGACACACAGTCATAAATCCGGATTTAACCAGCTAGAAGTCCATTTTGCGACAGCACAATACGCGAACGATTTCTTGGAATCGAACTTTGATAATATTCACAACACACACTCATACATACCATTTTACAATTTATTTGTTACGGGAATAATTAGAGGAGTGGACTCAGATATGGATTTATAGGAGCTACGTAAACATCTACAAATAACGGGACAACTTCCCGTGCATCATGCATATCGATTGAATAGAAGAATACAGTCAAATGGGGAAACCCAATATGTACCCACACGGTCTATCAAGATCACTTTTAGAACCCAAACATTACCGGAACATGTATACCTGTATTATCAACGCTTTGCCGTAGATCCCTTTACACAGCGAGTAGTAATATGTAGCAATTGTGGTAAATTCAACCACCGTGCGAAATTTTGCCGTAATAGTAGACGATGCCTGCGATGTGGTCAGACACACGTGGAGGGACAATCAAACTGTCAAACAGATAGGCCACGACGTGTAAACTGTAAACAGGAACACGCAGCAACGGACAAACAACACTGCCCAGCGTACAAATTAGAAAATCAAATTGCAAGCACCATAGCTAAACTACCAGTATCGAGGTTTGAGGCACGACAAATGGCGTCAGAGAATATAGCATATGCAGACATAATTAAACGTTCCGGAGACAATCTGACAAGAGAGGAAAGGCAGACAACTATCCTAGATTATCGACCCGAACGGACCAGTACGGACCTCGCTACCCTTCAGCGGGGGACAGGGTATCCACGCAGAATAGCTCTACAAAACGCAAGTGCCTGGAATCAGAAAAACTACCCCACCAGAGTGGAGATCAGAGTGCTGGGCACCACATGGTCGCTGGCCAGTAGAAGCAACAAGACCAATACAGACGCGGGTGACGACCAATATTGCGGGACAGATCACGAGTCCAAGGGCCTTGGAACAGTGATGTGGGGCGAGGCCCCGGTAATACCCAGAGAGAAGTCTCGAGAGGGACAGGTAGGGACACGAGAAAGATGGTGATGAAACAGGGAAAGAGTGGATCTACGGGAGAACAGCATATACACACTAGATTACTACAATTATTCGCGAAGTTAATGGAACAAGCACCGGATCACCTCTTACACACATTAATGGGGTTATAAACCCATTTACATTTATAATTAACATAATAATCCTGAATATGTCAGAGTTAACAGTGTTATACTGGAACACCAGAAGCATTGCTGGCAAAATAGCTGAGTTCCAAACATTTCTAGCGCGAACACGACCGCAAGCGTTCATCATTGGTTACAGATGGTTACAGACCCACCAACGATTTCGAATCCCAGGTTATAAAATATACCGTACGGATAGACAAACACACGGAGGGGGAGGTGGCCATTGGCAACCAAGAGAATCTAGTCGTCTGCAACTGGAAGACAGATATTCGTATACCACCACACCTGGAAGCAGTGAGGGTTAATCTGGGACATATCAACCTGTTGGGCATCTATACGACGGGACGACAGTTGTCGAGAGAGGAATGGGAAATCCTGCTCACGCCATGTCATAACAAACACTTACTATGTGGTGATTTTAACATCCCTAATTTCCACAACCTTAGTGTACAAAGCAGGTGTAGGCTGCCGATAGTACAGATGGCCTCGACGTACAACTGGGAGTTAATCTCGGGACAATACACGACCCAACAAGGGAGACCGGGACAAACCGACACCACGCCTGACCTGATTTTTGCGTCAGCGGACATAGAACCCAAGGCTACACATAGGAAATACACTTACACTATGGGCAGTGACCACTGCCCATTGATGATAAACATCTCGACCCCCGAACAGAGTGGACACCCAGCATATCAAACGCGTAGGAAGGGAGGATTTGATCCACAGCAATCCGCGAATATATAATAAGGTCAATGGAACATATCCAAGAGACGTCGGTGGAATACGTACACTTAGAAGCATCACTCAGGCAATACCTGGAAGACAACCATCCGGTGACATTGCGACGACAGTCCCGAATACCGCGACCTCCCTGGTGAAGGCAGGAGTGATCACGTATGGTGGCGGAAGAACGACGAGCTTACGCACTATACCAGCGGCAGCGAACACGAGAGACGTACCTGACGGCCAAAAACACAGAGGCACGAGTACACCGGAAGATGCGAAAGATCAAGAAAGCGTCGTGGGCAACATACTGCTCATCTATTACCCCGAACACACCGACGATCGTTATGTGGCAGCGGCTTAAATGGTTCAAACATTCGAGAAACCAACAGAAACCATACCCAATAACGGGACAACAGGAGTTGCAGGTACAATACTTACATCATATTGCGCCGGACGACGTGGTAGGAAGTACAATGAGAACCACAGAACCTATAGATCTGGAAGATTTTCTCCTGCGTCCCATAGTGGCACAGGAGGTCCTCAACCACATACGAGGAACCAATGATATATTTGTATGTTTGTATCACATACAAACATCTAAAATCTGTCCTCGAAGACTTGTATCGCCTCTTGGCCAAAGCATACACACAAATATTACATGCCGGTTACCCCCCAGACTCGTGGAGACATGTAATAATACATCCAATCATGAAACCGGCAGTTGAGGGTCTACATCCCACAGACTATCGACCCATAGGGATGCTACTTACACTACTCAAATTATTTGAACAAATCTTGCAGGTCAGACTAACGTTTCATCTGGAAAGGAACCAGCTATGGCCGAAAACTCAGTTCGGTTTCCGTAGGGGGCATGGGACAGCCTTCCCGATATACGTATTGACCACGGATATCCAGATAGCGTTTAGGACCAAAAGACAGATCCTGGACCTGTTCTTGGATTTGTCATCAGCATATAACCATGTCTGCATACAGCGTTTAACGGAACGTCTAGCAATATACGGGATTCCGGGGATCATTGGTAGACTCGTAGAAAACCTATATATGCATCGATAAACTTCCCTGACGGTGTACATGAGAATCACAAACAGTCGGTCAACATCACGAGGCTTGATCCAAGGATCGTCCCTCAGTCCGCTGCTCTACGCGTTGTATGTTGGAGATATTATCTCGTCCACAAGGGTCACGGCTAGGATACTACAATTTGCAGACGACATAGTGATATACACACCAATATCACTGGGGTCTCAGATAGACATACAACAATTTGAGGCAGATTGCAACAAGGTCGTCAAGTATCTAAGTAATATAGGCATGGAAATATACTTCAAAAAAGCACACAGCGTACATTTTCAGAAATACATGCGTGCATCACAATGCACACTGAGAATACAAGATCATATAATCCGACCAGTGCGAAGTATCAAATTTATAGTGGTGCACTTACAACAGAACCGGCAATACACAACACATTATCATACATTGCTATCGAAATGGACGAACTTGAAATTGTTATTTCTTGCAATGGCAGCAAACCATTGGGGCATGCACCCCGACTCATGCTTAAATTAATGCCACCTTTAATACATCCCGCCTTGAGTATGGATTATTAATGGCACCAGCACCAACCGAGGGTGTGCGCCGACAACTGGAGTCCTTCCACCAATTGTATAATATAGTTTTCAGTATCCCAGGACGAACAGCCAAACTCCTCACTTCCAGGCATTTCCCAACATATGACATACAAGAAAGGTTGTGGTAAAACGGATGTCGTTTTACAGCAGATCTGCTTACACACACGCAGAATATACTGCTCCCCAAACTGACTCGCCTAACAGAACTAATGAGACAGGAACGGGAAGAGGATGGACATCTTCACCGTCCACTGTCACGTTGTATAGTGGCATTTCAAACTCGTACACATCTACCGGACACTGACGTGGCCCGTATACTTATTACATAAATCACCATACGAAGTGCCACTCAACATTAAAGTAGACACGCAGTATTTTAAGAGAATAACGACAGATTACGAACAGGTATGGCGGGAATTTATATCACCAGTCTTATCTACGAGGCGTACACAGTCGCCAGTTATCATATTCACAGACGGATCAAAAACGACAACAGGTACAAGTGCAGTTTTCTATATATTGTCACCCAATTAGTGGAAGGCACGACCGGCGACAGCTGGAAGGGACCCGTGGCAGCCGAGCCACGCCCCCCATTAATCTCAGTCACTAACTGAGGGGTGATTAGGGAAATGTCACTTGTCCCTGGACGTTTCTCTCCCCTTATCCTGTCCTCTGGAACTTTCTGGTGATTCGCGGAAAACCAGAGACTTCTAGAAAAACAGTGATACTCCTATAAAAAGGGCTTCAATGAGGAGTCAGGCAGTTCTTCTTGGCAAGCAGCGGAAGAGTGCAGCGCTAGTGTAAGGACGAGAAGACTGTGTACGTGCGTCGGAGGAGTTTACGTAATTGCGAGAGCAAAGTGGAATTGTAACGGACGAACTGGTGAATCGTAATTGTGTGCAATACGTAATTCTGTGTAATTGGCAAGTGTTTAACTGTAAGTCGGTGGAAATAAAGAACATTTTTGAGTGGTGTAATTGGACTTTTCATTTCACGAATCCACAAAGTCACAATATGTAATTCAGGACACAAAATGACATGGCGACTGCATACGGATACATCGATATATACGGCAGAAACCATAGCTGTATACGGCGCACTGAAATATGTGCAGTCACGGACCAACGAAAGTATTTATACACTCCGACTCCCTTAGCTTATTAACGACCCTACAACGACCAGCGAACGGGGTAAAACGACCCATATATGAGATAATTATACGAAACCTGTTGGAAATTTTACCGCCGACGACAGAGATCGAACTTATATGGATTCCGATCCATGTAGGAATTCTTGGAAACGAGGGAGTGGATGAGGCAGTGCGGGAAGCCACTATCGATAAACCGGTATCAAACAAATACCTTATACCACCAACAGACATAGCGAGGAATATCTCATACAATAACACAAATACAACCCGCTCAGCCGGACAGGGTAGTAACGCCCTGCGTACATTCATTAACACGCCGTATTTAACAAGGATGGCATTATCATTATATTTCAGAATTCTGTTTCAAGTGGCATTAACACTGGTGTACCTCCTACGGATAAGGCGACGAGATAACCACCTATGTGAATGTGGAAGAAGAGGTGATCTTTATCAGCTCTTCTTCGCTTGCCCAGTAAGACGTGCCGACACCTTGAAATTGCTACACGACATAACCCGCATTCACCCTATGGGACCATAACAGCTCCCATTACTCCTAATACCTTACTCAGGGCCAACATGCAAGGCATTATTCCGATTTACAACGAGGACAAGAATGAAGCTGTAGTAAGATAACACTGCCTTTATGTATTTGCGCCGCGGAAATCAGATCATCCTGGATTCAACGTTATACTCAGACGCAGTAGCCATCTGAATAGGCTGGCAGTAGCGTTTTAAAAATAACCTAGCAACAACAAAGTGACAAAGAGAAGTAGACGAGCATAATGAGGACTAGGTAATTTTGTAAAGAAGGAGAGATGTTTTTAGGTGAAAGTAATAGAGGAGATATGTGTTATTAAGGTGACGCGTAATATGCCTATTAGGGCAGGGCTGGGAAGGAAGGCACCATAAGTGTGAATTTATCCTCCCTCTTGTCCCCATTGCTTTCACCAGTCAAACACGGCCAGCTAAACCGGTTGATTCTTTCTAGTCGCCGCGTGTCAGTCTGTTTGTGCAGTGATGGTTATATGTGGTAAAGCACAGTTTTGGTATGTCTTACTAACATTGGATACATTACGAGCTTCACCCTAAGGAAACATTTCAATGCGGCTCGTGCTGGAGCCTATAAACCTTAAGCGAAACAACTTTGCGCAGTTCAGGGAAACATGGTTTGCATTTGTACGCACATTTCCCCAGCTGCACCTTTTTGTAAGCAAATTTCTGGCCATGTTTGATACTACTTATCAAGTGTTGTACAGCTGTACAGCATATTGTCACCGAACAGGAGACTGCTACCCAGTAACGTCTTCACATGTTCTTCGTTTAAGTTCATCTAGTTTGCTGCCGGACAACTAAACCCTTAATATTTAAAATAAAACCAGAAAGGGTACCAATGCTGTAAATTAAGGGAGTATCATTACTACCATGTCACTGTTTAACAATGTACAAAGTTGACAATTTCATTGCACTTTGTAGATACATTGTTATTATTATTATTTTTAAGAACATAGTATAGATAGTGTTTAAATGTCTCTAGCAGCTTAAGAGAGATATGATGTATCACTGCATAACAACTATTCTATAACGAAACACTGCTTTTGTCAACTTAAGGTTTGGCTAAGGTCAGTCACGTGAGCGATTTCTCTCACAATGCCAATATGAGCCATTTAAATTTGTCGCTACATTCTTCACTTATATTTTCTAGTATCGTTTACCATTTTTGTGCTTTCCTAGCTAAAACTTGAGTTCAAAAGTATCCATTTGATTATGTCCAAAACCTGAATGGCCGTTACTGTGGCACACGTCACCTATTTGTTTACGTACCAGCTAGAAGGAAAAAGGAAGGGGTGTTTGTAGGGATAAAATTCACACTTCGGGTGCTGATATTGCCGGCCCTGTATTAGAAGAAATAGCCAAGGTGACTTTAAGCGTAAAGCTGAATTCATCGAAATTTACAATCCTTACCTATTTTGTAAAGTAATCAGGCTACGAAGGTATTATATAATAAACTTCAGAGATGAAAATGGTTTTGGTAGATGACTTTAAAGTCAGGGGGTGAGAAATCAAGGTGAGGTGCTAGGAAAACAAAAATGTATGTTAGTAATTAACTAATTATTGGATACTCCACAAAGTAGAATACGATTGTAGGCAAGGGAGATAGGAAAACTACTGCAGTTATGTTAAAAATAATGTGAATGTAGGTATTGGACTAAAGGAAATCAATCTCTTAAATAAATACACTTTTATAAATAACAATGGTCATAATGTTGTGTATTATTTAATTTATTCGTCAGATTTTCAGGAGAATTTATAGATTTTGAAGTAGTGCACATGGTTTTGTTTCACTATTTGTGATTTTCCACTGAAAGGAAATTTTAAAATTAAATGAGAGGGGGTGGGGAAGCAACTCGTAATTGAAATAGAAATTAGAAACATTTAAGGAAATAAAAGGGGGTAGGAAAGGGGTGAAAGGAGGGTCCATTTCGCGAGGGTCAATTTATTTGTGGATAAACATTTTAAGGATCATATATGTGAATTACTAAACATGAAGAGAGCGGATGAGGCAATAAGGAAAATAGAGTGGCTAGTTGAAAAAGCAAGGCTTAGAATGAAATAAAACAATGAGCGTGAAATGAAAAGGAAGGGATAGTTTGACCAGGTTCGGTAAATTGAGTCCCTTTTGAATATAACAAGGTAAATTGAGTCCCTACCAAACTTAAAAGGTAAGTAAATTGAGGCCCAACGAAGTTGTAATAATTGTTTGGGTGTGAAATGTAAAACAACCACATAAGATCCACAGCTGTTAGTTGTGTGATTTGTGGTAGCTGTGAAATCAGCTCAAATAGCAGGGAGAAACATTGAATCTGCCGCGATGTAGCTATTTCACAAAAAATCACTTTTGGTGAAAATATTATCTCACAATGGGTTACAATATGTCGGAACATGTTTACGTATTTATCATTTGCTTTATTTGGCAACAGAAAGTATGCAAGTGGCACGTAAACATAATTTACTAATGCAAACATAGTGAATAATTGTGTATAAATCATGGGACAGCCACAAAGAGTGGTTAAGGTTGTTGTAGTTGAAAAACCAGTTACATAGCTTTCACGATTATTTAATTTTCTCACCAATTATCACTTCCATACTGGCCATTACTATCTGTTCACAGGACTAGGAGGTATGCCTACTTTCACTATGTCTATTGACTTTACACTGGTGCATCAAGAATTCATGATATATATTCCCTGACGTCACAGTGCTGGAGTGCGATCGGTATAGCCAACTGTAGCGGACTCAATTTACCGTATGGATTAAAAAGCTTGGGACTCAACTTGCCGTTTAAAGAATCATGAACAGCTAATTGTGGACTCAATTTACCGATCCCCGGTTTGACAAGGAGCGTATCAGGGCTGAGAAGAGGTTGGAACGGGAATTAAGGAAGTGGAAGGTATAGAGAACCAAGAGAAAAGAAAAAAAACTTTATAACATTTAACGTGTTTAATTGGTGCAACAAGAAAGAAATAAGGAGTAGGTACTTAACTGAAGGTCATATATAGGGCCCGGATAGTTATGTACTAAAAATCAGTAAAATATGTGCATATATATGTATTTTAAAACACTGAAATATGTAATTAAACTACTGATATAAAAAGGAATATGTAACATCATGATACTGAAGTATGTAATTAAACTACGCAAATACAAGAAGATGTGTACCACCATGATATCAGAATTCCCCTACATGTTCTTGAATTAGCTATAGTAAACTGGAGATATATGTAAATAAGTCATAAATTGGAACTTGCATATTACTGTTAATTTTTTAAATTACGATCCCCGCCAATGAGGTACAAATATGTGTTTCACATTCTCAAATATAAAACGTCTTCTGTTGTTGCGTAATATGGCTTTGTACTGAATGATCCTTAAACTTCACACGAAGTAATAGGTGCATATTTGAACTTGCACAAGTCTTCTGCTGTGTACTCAATTTTCAAGTCTGCGGCACTACCTTGACTTAGAATTCTATTAATAGCACTAATTGTCTTGAATCCTGGGTTTTTCTTCAAACTGGATGAGAGTTTATCCACTGCAATTCCAACCGGCCCTTGTGGACCACAGAATGAACAACCTCAAGGATCTCGGAGAGTTTAGACGATGATGTCTCCAACGGCAATGCATAAGTGGGAAAAATTGCATTGAATGCAGGCAATATAATTTCTAAGTTTCACATCACTGAATGATTCCATGGCTGAATCAACAGAAACTGCATCTTGGGAATCAAAATGATGGAGAACTTGTTTCACAGAATCAAAATTCCTCGCGTAATAGCCTACACCATCAATCCAGCTTCCCCATCTCGTTAAGATTGGCTGAGAAGGGAGTGGAAGCTCAGGAAAGAGTTCTCTGAATTTATCAACTCTTTTGATAGCCTTTAGAAACATGTTCTTTGTATTCGAAATGGGTGTGCCAACATTAGAAAATTTAGAACGAAACAGTTCTACTATGCGATGGAATGCATGGACAAGACGTGTGAGATGTAGCATTTTAGGATATAAAAGTTGCAAAGCTGTGGCAGCTTTGCACATACATATATGTGCTGCATCTGTCACATGAAGTAACACATTGCTGTGTTTCACCCCATCGGGCCACTAAAGTCCCATTGCATCATTAAATAATTTAGCAATACTTTGATGACTGCATTTTGGTAATACCTCTCAAGTTAACAACACAGGCTTACTCGCTTCATTATCTTTCAACACGCCCACTATAACGTTTCCAATATGTCTTCCCTGTACATCAGTTTTCTCGCCAAATGAGACCCAAATGGGATCATCAACACCAATTTCCAAACAAATAGAGTTTATTGTTTGCATATATAAGTCAGGAACATAGTTCTTTTTGATTGTAGATTCATCTGGCACAGTTTCATATGTGTATTTCTCAAGAAATTCACATAGTACTGGATTTTTTACATTTCCAGATAAGGATATCAGCACAAACCATAGCACGGCAAAGATCACTTGCAAACTCAGATTTCTGGGATTCTGGACGTTTCTGAGCTTGAGGTTCAGTGAGTAACAACTGCTTTTGAGATGTGGTCTTCGAAGCACGGGCCTGATGACGTGACGTGGATAAATGGTGCAACACTTGAACACGTTGAGAACAGGGAACATTTTTCTCGCAGACCTGGCAAAAATACAACCTTTCCGTTTGTCGAAATTTGTTAACTTCCTCTGTGTAATGCTTTTACTTTACACAGAGTGAGCTTTTCTCCTTCGGCATCTTTTACTACAATGAAAAGTTCAATCTGTACACGCCGGCCTACTGCAACTGACCATTTTCTTGTGTGATGGCTTGACTTGATAACGCAGTGTTAAGCTGCGCATTACGTGAACGACGGACACGCAGTGGCAAGGTGCTAATCACGAGATCAACGCGACAGACCAGACAGACCGAGTTTCTACTGATAGCTATATACTCCTAGTATAAACTCGCATGTCAAAACCAATAAAACTGCAACAAATCTTGGAAATATAAACAAATAGATAGAAATATGTACTGAAAAGTAAAATATATGAGATGTACTTAAGGGCAAAATATGTAAATATATGTACTTTCATGTATTTACATAATTATTCGGGCCCTACTCATATAGATGATAGTGGCTAAGTATGTTAAATGAAGGTGCTATAAGCGAACATGTTAAAACTGTAGAAATATGATGCAATTAAAGGTTTATAAGGAATGAAAACCATAATAACACATTTAATATCCTTGACTTTGAATATAGATTATATAGATAATGTACATACGAGGACGGTCTGAAAAGTTTCCGACCTCAACATGAAGATGGCAGCACTCTAAATAAAAGCTAGTGAATTTCGTTGTTCATCTGTTGACATCTGCTCACCAAAGTTTCAGCCATTTTGGACGGTCAGTTGTTATGTAACAGTCGTTTGAGTCAGTTGATGTGAATGTTTTTATGAAAATGGATAAAATCGACTATCGAGCTGTCATTAAATATTTGTTTTTGAAACGCAATATGCCTATGCAAATCAAAGATGAGTTGGATTCTGTGTATGGGGATTCTGCACCATCATTTACCACAGTGAAATTTTGGACAGCTGACTTTAAACGTTGCCGTAAGAGCTTGGGAGACGATGAACGTTCGGGACGTCCAAAAACAGCAACGACGAAAACATCACCAAAGTTCACCAAATGGTGCTAGACGACCGCCGAATTAAAGTAAGAGAGATAGCACAGGCTATGAACATGTCAAAAGAATGTGTTTGACACATAATAAATCAACATTTAGAGATGATAAAGCTGTCCGCGCGTTGGATGCCCCGTTTGCTCACGTTAGACCAAAAACGTGTTCGAATGAAGACTTCCAACGCTCTGTTGGCGCAGTTTAGGCGCAATAAATCAGAGTTTTGGTGCCGATTAATTACTGTAGATGAAACTTGGATACACCATTATACGCCTGAAACAAATATACAGACCAAACAGTGGACAGCAAAGGGGGAACCAGCCCCAAAAGAGCAAAAACAGTTTTTTTCGGCTGGCAAAGTGATGACGACTGCTTTTTGGAATTGTCATGGAGTTATTTTAATTTATTATCTTCAAAAAGGAAAAGCCATTGCAGGAAGGTACTACGCATCACTACTTGATAAGCTGAAAGCAGAAATTACAGAAAAACGGCCACATTTGCTGAAAAAGGAAATGCTGTTTCACCAAGACAACGCACCGTCTCACACCTCACCGCTTGCAGCGGCGAAAATCCACGAACTACGGTTTGAACTGTTTGACCATCCACCTTACTCACCAGATCTATCCCCAAGCGACTTCTTTTTGTTCCCTTATCTGAAATTTGCGCTCGGAGGACAGAGATTTTCATCAAATGAAGAGGCAATCGCCTTCGTGAACAATTATTTTTCAGAGAAAAACGCCGAGTATAATTTGGGCGGGTTACAGAGATGGAAGCTTTGCTGGTAGAAGTTTGTAGAGTTACAAGGAGACTATGTTGAAAAATAAAAAATACAATTCTTATAAATCTTTGTGTCTTTATTAGGTCGGAAACTTTTCAGACCACCTATGTAAATAACGCAAGGTTAAGGATAAATCTCAAGGTCATGAGTTCAAATCCGATGCAGAACGATGATTTTTAAGTGTGCTTAAAGGCGACAGACATTCAATAGATTTACTGGCATGTACAATAATTCCCGAAGGAAAATAGCGGCATTCCTATGATTCTGGTAATGGACAGTATGGTCAACAAACAGCATGTTTAACTATTTCAGATAAATAACCTCAATATAAATTTAGGGGGGAAAGACGAGATTTCAGAGATTTATGACACTATAGGTAACTTTGGAAATAATGAATGGAGAATAGAGAAAGAAAGGAGATGTTAGTCAAGTCGATGCATACCGTATTTGAGGGAGGGAAGATACCGCATAATTGGAAGACAAGTACAACTGGACTTTATAAAAGAAAGGTCAAAGATCTGGCCAATTTTAGGATCATTAGTTTGTTATCAACTATAGGAAAGGCTTATACGGAGATTTTAGCAAGAAGATTGCAATACTGGGCGGTCAGTGAATGCTTATCTGTATTTGTTAATGGTATTTTAAAACCGAAAAATATGGCAGTATATTTTTGATTAAATTAATAGTATATAAACGTTAAGAGAGGAGAGTAAGTATCACGCTTATTTATTTGGGAAAAGCACGCAGGCAGGAACCTCAAAATTTATCCGAACAATGCAGTTATATGTACTATTAGGGATGAAACAACTCTAAATTTGCAAGCAATATGTGTTTAAGATGTTGCTGTAAATCCAGTTCTGTATTATTAAGCCTATTTATTTATAATATTAAGGGAGTTAGACAATAGAGAATACAGGATTACTTTTTGAAAATCATTTATTGGTACGATCTTTCTCATTAGGGGGTTTATCAAAAGTTCTTTTAATCCTATAGACGTTTTGTAAACACTGGGATTTTGAGAAGTCAAAGCTGATGGCGTTTAAAGGGGGCTTTAAGTTGAAGGAGACAAGGAGGTATGTGTAAGGGGAAGACTTATAGTCGGTAAGAAGCTCTGATTACCTAGGAGTACGGCAGTAATAATTGGACATGAAATGAGCACAAGAGCAGCTTCTTAATCAAGGGAAGATTAGTTATGAATGCCGTAAGATCATGTCTGCAGAACATATACAAATGCAAACACATTGGTTGGAAAGGTTGTTTAAAACGGTAGTGGAGGCAAAAGTACTTTATAGGTCAGGGATTTGGGAAAGTGAGGAAGTATGGTGCATGATAGATCAAACATATAGAATACTTTGTAAATATATATTGGATTTGCTTGCAACATCTCCAAATGGGCTGCGATGGTACAACTGGGAAGAGTGGACTGGACAGGCTCCTGAAATGACGTGGAATAAGACTGCTGAGCGATCAAATATTCTGAAACAATATTTAATGATTTTTTTTAGGGTAGAGTTTATTATTATTGGTTTGGATTTATACTGTTTTCAAGTGGTAAGTCACTGTTCATTTTCTTCATGTGTTCATGCAAAGAGCATGGAATTTCAAAGCACTTTACATAGCAAACCGTTTCTTTTTTAAATAAATCGTGGCTCAGTACAGCAATACACCTAGCTACTGTGCGAGAGGTCGCGGGTTCGGTTCTCGGTTGAAGGTTGGGGATCTTTCTGAAGATATTTCCTACCCTCGCCAATATGGAAATGTGTGTGTGTGTGTGTGTGCGTGAGCGCAGTGCACAAAATCCAAAAAGAACCACTGCATACAATTTAATAGTGCCACACCAGCAATCGCGCAAATGTGCTGTGAGAAAGTAACACGCGCTCAAGGACACCTACTGGCTGACGTCACGGTGAAAGCATGTTGCCTGAGAAATAAACATGCGCTCAAGTCTGCTACTGGCCTATTCACGAAGGAGGAAGCAAGTTCCCGTGAGAAACAAAAAGACGTTCAAGGACAGCTGATGTATTATTACTACGAAAAAGATTTCGCAATTCCAGAGACTTCCAATTCCATAAAGATTACTGCACCTGCCAGGTATACGAAAGCCGAAGCAAGGCCGTCAGGGTGCATAGTGTCAGTAAGTGTGACTAGGAGGGCAGTATGGTGCTTCGAGTTGAATGTGGTACGTCCAAGTTCCGCGGTAAGGAGTCGGCAGTCTTTGAAACGGGCAGTAAGCAGTTCATGGGTCAGTAAGTGTGGCTGAGCTGTGGAACTTGGATTGCTTGCACTTTACAAACATTCACACTCTCATTCATACTCCAGACTGGGGAAGATGGGGAATCATCTAAGTTGGAGAAAAATTCCACCTCCAGCCGGGAATCGAACCCAGAACCCCTTGCACAGCAGGCAGGTGTTCTGCCGACTGAGCTACGGGGCCAGTTTATAAGGCACATTGTTGAAACGTTTCAAAAATTCTTGTGTAAAAGAAAAGGATATCATTATTATATGTATATCATTATTGGATGGCATATATGCGTGCACGTACATCTGTAATTACTCAGAACTCAAACGTATATGTTTGATATGACGTGATAAAAGAATTACTTTGAATAAGCCAATTCGAGCGAGAGGAAACAATAAATTTCCTGCTGCCCTGGCAGAACGTGTCTGGTCACATTATATCTTTGTTTATGAATGGTTCGTAATCTCTGTTTACTCCAGAGAGTTCAAAGTTGTTGGTGTGTATGTATGTACATAAACTTTTAGTTACTCAGAACCGAAATTTAAACTATTGACATGACGGATAAAAGAATTACTGTGAATAAGTCAAGGTGTTAAATTCGAGAAAGAGCAAACACTTGATTTCCTGTTGGCCTGTGGAATGCTGTATGCTTATGTTTATGAATGAATGCTGGATAAGAAGTGTTTATTTACTCTGGAGAGTTAAAATCAATATCATTCAGTTGTTCTTTACACAACAGTAGAGTGAGAGTTAAATAGTGCAATGGCCTCTTGCGGTGAAATTAGTGGCGAGTCAAAAAGGCAGGTATTGCGAAGTCAGGCTCGAAGTATTACTTTTAAGGTGTACACGTTCTTCAAAAAATTTTCGGAAACAAACTAAAAATGAGTTACTGCAAAGTGCACTTCCTTTTAAAAACACGGAGAAAGTGTATCAGCTGGATCAACTTGCAATTGAAATGGGACACGAGGTAATGCGGCTCCCACCTTACCACTGCCAATATAATCCAATTGAGTTGGTGTGGCCTCAAATAAAAGGGGGGTTGCAAACAGAAATAATACTTTTAAACTCACGGACGTTGAACGACTTGTTCACGAAGAAATTGACAAGGTAACACAATAGGACTGAGAAAACTGCGTAAGGCATACAGAAAACCTTCAAGAAGACGATTTTAAGAAAGAAAGAGCACGTGACGAGACTTTGGAACCTGTAATCATAAATTTGCAAGACTCTGACGATGAAGACAGTGACAATGACGAATTGTCTCTTGATGTAAGTGACACTGACAGCGATATGGATGAGCCACTGACAGTTCCCTTGGATTAGAAAACAGGTAATTCATAAACTATAAAATTTTAGCTATAGTATTTAAAAATATACATAATTTGCGAAAATGCTTTTTCCAATTTTGATTTTGGCAACTGCATCATTGTAAAAAATTGTAAAATATTATTTGCTTACCATTACGTCTGCGCCAAGCAGACCTGCATGTTGTAGTGTGCGAGAGAGAGGGAAATATAAAAGGAGTGGGGTAACAAGCTGGCAACGCTCAGTGTGATACGGCATCTGATTAGTTGGACTCCAGAACTCTTCCCATTTGAAACACATAATAGTAAAAAATAGAGCAGGCTATTGTTCTTTTGTTACAACACCATTGCCGACATGGCTATATGTTTCAAACTACATGACCTCTGATATATGATCATTGCAATTAAAGGTGGGATATAAATTGCATTTTATAGATACAACTAAGTACGTGTTGAATTTTATTCCTAGTTAACAAGTCCTAGACAGATGAATAAAATTAGGCAAGAGTAATATGTGGAACAGTAAACCAAGGAAGTTACGCGAAAGCTGCGCATTAGAATTTTACGGCATACCAACTGGTTAATGATTTCCAATTTTAATTGGTGTGGATATAGCAGTATGTCTAAAAATCTGTTATGGAATAAAACAAACGGGAAACATCCCACGCGAGAGAAAGATGAACATTACAGAAGTTAAAAAGAAAACAAAAGGAAGAGAGAAAAGAAGATAACTAGAAACAGAGAGAAAACCAATGTAACATCGATCCAAATCCCACCCAACTTCAGAATAAGAGAGAGAAGTTTGCAAAAAATTGAAAAAGAACATTTGAACACGTGGCATTACTTTGGAATAGCGGCAGGATTTATTAGATTTATAATCAACCATCAGTGCCGTATGTGTCTTATAGCATAACCACAGTAACTAATGAAAACCATCTGATGCGTTGCATTCCATGTTTTACTCTGCTGAATATTCTACAAATTATTTTTACAAAAACTTGTTCTCCTATCTCTTGTTAATACATGTAAATCTTAATTACAAATTTATAATTATGTTGTAGGTTTACAAAGAACATAACAACTAAAATGATAAATCAAATATTTTCAAACCGATCATAATGTGCAAGTTTGATCTTCTGTTCCCGTTCTTCAAGAAAGTTTTTTAGAAAAGCCTTTATCTACTTCACGTTAACTGACACAATTCCTTACAGATGCAAGGGGAATATAGGAATAGAGTAGGCTTAAGGCTGGTTGCTATGTGTTGGTTTTGAAATTCCGTGTTCTTTGCAAGAGCACAAGGAAGTAGCGATATCTGCTTAAAAAGGTAAAAATATTTGAAAGATTCAATCAAATAACAAAGAGTATCTCCGTAATGGTTAATGTCATAGAGAAACTATTTGATATACAAGGGGGGAACCAAAAGAAACTGGATTGTTGTCATAAAAACTTTATTGATGAACCTTTTTACAAAATTACTTCAGTCACCTTCAAAATACTCTCCATTGCATGCGATGCACATGTCAAGTCTCTTTTCCCACTGTTGGAAGCATGTTTGGAACTCTTCAAATTTGATATTGTCCAGTGCCCTTTGCGAAGCTGTTTTTACCGCCTCCACATCGTCATAACGCTTCCCTTTTAGCGCTTTTTTCATTCGTGGAAATAGGAAAAAGACGCACGGGGCTAGGTCCGGCGAATACGGAGCGTGGGGAACGACAGACCACCTCTGAGATGCCAAATAGTGGGTCACTCGTAAGGCCGTGTGTGCTGGAGCGTTGTCGTGATGCAGAAACCAGTCACCTGATCGCCAAAGTCCTGGGCGTTTCCTCCTCACATCCTCTCGCAGACGCCTTAAATCATCCAAGTAAAAGTGCTGGTTAACAGTCTGGCCAGGGGGTACGAATTCCCGATGCACAATTCCACGAACATCAAAAAAGACAATGGTCATCGTCTTCACATTTGACCTCACTTGCCTTGCTTTTTTGGTCTGGGAGAGTTGGGAGTCGTCCACTGGCTTGACGCTTGCTTGGTTTCTGGGTCATACCCGTAACACCAACTCTTATCCCCAGTAATGACTTTGTTCAAGAAGTTTTGATCACGTGCAATCCCTGTTTTCAAGTCCTCACACACATTCATGCGGATGGTTTTGTGCTCTTGTGTGAGAAGACGCGAAACAAATTTAGCAGCAACACGTCTCATGTGCAAATCCTCCCTCAAAATCCGCTGGCACGAGC
Source organism: Mantis religiosa (assembly GCA_030765055.1). Lineage (NCBI taxonomy): Eukaryota > Metazoa > Arthropoda > Insecta > Mantodea > Mantidae > Mantis > Mantis religiosa. The sequence goes on along the minus strand of CM060954.1, from coordinate 134,328,067 downwards.
TACAAATGTTTCCCGTCGCTGCTGAAATTTAGTCGATCGTTTGGCGACGATCCTCGTTGATCTTTTGGCGGACCTTTATTATGTTCTCCTCATTTCGCGATGTTGAAGGGCGTCCAGAACGAGCTTGGCCTTCAACACACATCTCACCACGTTTAAAGCGCCCAAACCACTCGAAAACCTGTGTGTGGCTCATAGCATCTTCCCGGAAAGCTTCCTGAAGCATTTGGTGTGTCTCCGTTGCAGTTTTTGTTAAAGCAGGAAACAAAATTTCACACACACTCTTTGTTCTTTTAAAGTTGTCATAACGACTTCACAGAGGTAACCCGCCAACAGTCAGAGAAACACAATACCACACTTGCACGTTCAGCTCTGCACTGACGCCGTCTGCACAGCTGTTTCATGAAGGTCTCTACTAACACCATCTAGCGTGAGAACCCTGCACTACGTCTACGAGTGGCAGCGTCCTCGGAGTCCGGTTTCTTTTGCCCCTCCCCTCGTAAACTGCGTACTTTAACGAAGTAATCCTGCATTGTGGTGTATTGGGCTAGAGTGTGTGCTTTATTCGCTGCCGCGGAATGTACACGGGATCGAACCCACCCCTGGGGTACGGATTTTAAGCTAGAGGTTTAGTACCGGTGCCCATTCAGCATCGTGAGGAAATTGAGGAGCTACGCTAGGTAGCGACTCTGGTCTAGAAAGAGAGACTGGCAGAGCCTAGATGCCGACATCTCCCGTGTTGGTGGGACGATCACCCACTTCCTGCGTTGCGTGTGTGAGTTTGTCGGGTTGGTAGGCTCAGGTACACTTTTGGCTGTTACGCCATGGGTTACGTTACTTTAACCAAGTCCTCTTCTTCTTCTTTCTGTACAGTAAGGTTTTGTCTGTCTCCTACGTTTTACCAGTTATAATAAGTTCATAGCTTTTCTCAGAAATTTCAAGATAAATAGGTACATTAAAGATAGCTAGGGCTTCTATACAAGAGAAAAGGTGCACTAGATTGTACTTAACACAAAATTCTTTAACCTATTACTTCATATCGAACGATGAGTGAAATGAATGAAATGGTGCTCATGTGAGCCCAGGGTCCATAGAACTTAGAGCTACCCAACATTCATCTTTCAGCATAAGGGAAACAACCGGAAGAACTTTATCCAGGTAAGTCACCCTCATCGAGCGGGATGGCTCAGGCGGACTCTTCGGTGGTCCGCATTCGGGAGGCACGTTTTCGATTCCCGTGGGCGGCTTACCTGACACATGGGATTTTTCGGGGGTTTTCCCGAAGGCTGGATGGGTTAATTATATCCCCCTATTTCCTGTCCCTCCATTTCATCTCCATTATCATTTCATATCATCTCTCATCTGGTGATCTCTTTCAGGGTAGAAGTATCGGTGGGTGTCTTGGCGATTCATAGCAAGATGATATGCTCTGAGGAAACTATTTCCTCCTCCGGTAGGTTGCCTGCCGGTCTCCGAACCGACTGATGGGACCATTTAGGAACCCTGTCTTTTGCACTGCGGTGACTCCTTGGGACGGCTGCCCTCTGTCTCCTTTCACCTCATGCTTCCTTCTGGGGATGACCTTCTTGAGAGCATAGGCAGAATAGATCAAGATTGCTCGCATTGGCGATTCCCCTCCGTAGTAATCTTAATCCAAACTCACCCTCGCCGATACTTGAACTCAAGATCTCTTGAATTTGAGGCAGACATGCTACCACCACGCTTCAGAGGTGAGCACTTTTACTATTGTTGAGGCAATTTGACGTATTTGGAACAATTATAAAGATCTGAACCGCTGTTTAAAAATAATTACCATTATAATTATTAGTTTTCTTGGTAACAGTTTTTCTACTTCTTTAAGTGGTCACAAAATATACATGAATAATGAGCCACCATCTATTAAAATGAGAGAAAAGTACCACCAGTATCAATTAACGCTACAAACAGTAATTGTTTAGGTTCCAAGTGCTAATGTTTCTACCGAAATATTATATATAGTTGCAGTAATATGTTTTCCTCGTCTTATTATTACAAATGAGTTAGCGTTAGTACAATGAAAATAAATATCTGGTTACCAGAAAGGTATAGTGTTAAGCTCAGACGGTCATTTGAATTTGTAATGCATAGTAGGTAAGTCAGCTCTATAATTGTCTTAACCAGTTATGCAATGCTACTTAACAGTCTTTGCACGCATACACTAACACACACTTGCACATTCATTTTAAGCGATACCTAACAGTGGCTGAAGATATAGCATCAACGCTTGTGGAGAATTCATTTCCGACAACTTTTGATTGCTTTCGTACCCCTACTCGAGTATTGTTACAGCCATTTTTTGAGAAAACCAGCAATAACGAAATAATTTTCCCATGTAAAATATTGTATTGTTCTCCGTGTTCTCGGATGCCACACCCTAGCCTCTCGTTCTCAAGGTCGCAGATTCAAACGTGGCGGATGACAATGGATAAAGGGGCTTCTGAGCAAAATTAAACGGTCTTTTAATGGGACTCTGAGAACCACTGCAGTTAAAGAGCGTTTGCACGATGCTGAACTTAAAAACCAGTTTGGTATTTCAATGACTTTTGTGGTGAACAATTTAAATTTTAAGTGTAATTAATACTTCCTATGCCTAATAGGTACGTGGTGGAGAAAGTAAATATGCTGTGTAGCAGTCACACGACTTTCTCTTGCTGCCATTTTAGGAAAGAAGAGGGATGGTTCATAGGAGCACAAAGGGTAGAAGTGGTAAACGAGTATGACTATTTAGGTGTAAGGATGTGTAGCAGTGGAGGATGGGCTGCACAAGCCAGAAAAGTGATAGCTAATGGCAGGGCGGCAATGTCAGGGGCAAGAATATGTAAACATAAACTGGAGATGTCAGTTAGATGGTTAGAAAGAATGTATGAAGCGATCGTTGAAGCCAGAACAATGTATGGGGCACATCAGAGATAGGAACACAATTAGACCAGATGTACGGATTGTTTTGTAAAGAACTACTAGGGCACCAAGAGAGGTGGCATTACTAGAGCTAAGTAATACAAAAAGGAGGGCAATCATAATAGAGAGAATATTGAAATTCTGGTATAAGTGTATTAAAGGGCAGAAAGGGGAATGATTCAATCTGTGCATGAAACAACAGAAAAACATTAAAATACAATAGTTGGTGTTCGGAATTGGAAAGAACGATATTAAAGATAGGCATGGGAGATCTATGGAGAGCGGAGGAGACAAATTATAGCGGTTTTTGGAAGGGAGTGAGAACTAGACTACAAGACATAGATAGACAAGAGATATGGGAAAGTATAGAAGAAAAGAAATCTTTGAAATTTTATAAGCAATTAAAGACAGAATGAGGTAGGGAAAATATATAGATCAATGTGGCAAAACTGGAAGAGAAGGCATAGCATGGATGAGGGTAGGAATATTATACTTAAAAGGGTTGAGAAGTAATGAGGCAGGTATATGTGAATTTTGTGGAGATGAAGAAAGCACTGTTCATTACCTGATAGAATGTAAGGAACTAACAAATTACAGGAGAAAAATATGGGATAAGAAATGGGACAGTGTAAGTAAAGAGATATTGGCGGTACGCATGCTAACGGGGATGGGAGAAAAGAAAAATTGATGTATAGGAGATTTCTTATATAGGATAAGAGAAATGTGGATTAGGATAAAAGACGAAAAGGTCAAGAAGAAATGGCATCAAGCTGCTCAGGAAAACCAAAGGCTTATAGCCAGGGGACCTGAGTCAGCAAGTAAATCTTAAGGTCAGCAATTTCATGTATTTGTACAGGAGGTATAATACAGCATGTTCTATGTTAAATTTTATTGTACTGAATTTGTAATGGATACTGTAAAAATAAATAAATATCAAATATCAAATATTGTCATTTATTTTATAGCTGGTTTACTATCAGTAGAGAAATATTATACCTACTTAAAGATATTGTGGGATTAAACATTCGGAGCATCACTGAAAAAAATCAATTGTCAGGAAAAAGTCTTCGTGTATATGCCTGTGTAACTCGAAAATAATAAACTCATTCAAACATTAGCCTACACACGTCTAGTGTGGAAGAAATAATGATCCAATAAATAATAAGCAAGTATTAATAAATAATAATAACAATAATATGTGGAGTAGTTCTTTTAATTGTTAAAATAGCTCAACCAGTTTATTTTGCCATAGTGACGAGCAATAAAGTTAATTTTCTGTGGAATGCCTGTGAAGTCATTCCTTATTAATTAATGTACAATTTTGAATAACTCCTAAACATATAGACACAAAAATTTAGTACATCCAAAGTTAAAATATACAACTTCTGTCAATTGGACATACTTTCTTTGTTTATTTATATTTATCATTAACTTAAAGTAAATAGAGCAAGTATTGCATTCCACCCCCAAAATGTTTCACCAAGATTTCACCGGAAGTAAAGTTTTGCAAGCCCATGAATTAAACAAATAAATTTTAAGAAAAATGTGTTATGTGTGTGAATACACAACTGTGTAAAAAACAAAAACGGCCACCTTTGTGGTATTTGGGTAGCGCGTGTGCCTCATATTGATGAGGTCCCCAGTTCTTAAGCTCGCTCAGGATAATATGTCCGGATAACCCCCTTTCCTGGATTTTCCCTTATCCTAAAGGTGAATGTCGAACAACCCTAAGCTCTACAGACTCCTGGCTAATTTGAACACCATTTCAGCCATTTCAAGAAGATCTATGTTGCCTCGGTAGCGTAGATGGTAGCATGTCTGCCTCATGTACAAGAGGTCTCGAGTTTGAATCTCGGTCAGGGTGAGTTACCTGGATAATGTTTTTTTTCCGGGTTTTTCTCTTATCATAAAAGACGAATGTAGGGTAGCTCTAAGTCCCATGGACCCTGGGCCCATTTGAGCATTATTTTACGCATTCCATTCATCGTCCGATATGACTTAAAAAGTTAAAGGACGTAAATTAAAAAATAGGGGGATCTATGTTGGAGGACGTTAAAAAAAACACCAAATTTAGTGCCTAAGTTCAGCGTCTTCATGAACATTTAAAAAAATTGTAAACATTTTATTTTTGAAAAAATATATTTAATGATTATTAAGAATAACTAAAGACTATTGTTTTCAAATACTCTTTAGATATTCTTAATACTTAGCAGCTTCATTTGTTTACATATTTAATTAGTTTGATTAAAATAGCTTATGAGAACTAAAATTCCTTCCTTGCTTAAATTTTCTGGAATTAGCTTATGAAGATGTATTTTAATTGCAAGAATTTTGTATTACGTTTCTATTAACAAGCAATAAAAAGATTACATAATGCCACTACCAAAAATGGATTTTTATTTATGTCACATAATGTATTTTAAATAATCTTATATGGCATTAGTCATTACCGATATTATAATCTTCGCAAAAGTTAAAGGCATACTGCTGTATCCAGCGAATCCTGAGCCTGCTCTTCCTACCATCGCTGCCGAATGTGGTGCACGCATCTCACTCGCCTGAACTAAGCACATTATCTTCATTAATTTCCCTCGGATAGGTATTTGAAAATTACAGATGCGAATCTTATAGTAAGAAAGAATTTTATTTTATGATCATGGCCGTACAAAACTCCTGTCTCTACGATACTTAGAACGCGAGCGATGCACGTTTTATCTTCACATAGTTGTGGTTACCCAATATCCATCCATTCAATACAGATAAGACTGAAGAAAAATACCAGTACTTCCTCACAACAGTAATCTCAAGCATAGGTTAACAGTGTACCTACTATGAAAATAGAAGTCACGCAGTAGAGACAGACTGAGTTAATGTTCAGTTCGTTTCTAGAGTAGTGGTGTGTTATTTTGTTAAAGTAAACGGCATCGTTAAGTCATGTGTGGCACTCGAGCTGAGATATTGTTAATATTACATTAAATTATTATTATACACACACATTTTCTCCAGTGTTTGTGATCCGAGCGAGCGAACATGTCCCTTGAAGCTGGAACAGGTGATTTTTCGATCAACAAACGTAAAGTGATTCATTCTCAGGGCCGAAAAATTATATTTAATGGAACAAGCTTTTACGAAAGTTTACCATTGCAGAATATAGAGCAACTGTAGATTTTTTAAAAAAACTCATCATTTAATGTGGAAGCTTGTGGTGTAGGTAGTGTACACACAATGTCACGAATTTGTAGTGAAGCAGCTTCAACTTTAGAAAAAGGGAGTGTGCTTGTATTTCAACCTCTGGGAAAGACCAACAAATTTGGAAAGCGATTTACTGAACTTTGGCATGTGTCAAGATAATATTTAATGTTTTAGGGATATTTAATGTGTTGTTTAATTAGGTAAAAATAAGCAGAACCTTTGCTGACGTGTAAAACGTGCTCTTATGCCCAGAATCTCTTCCGGTACACGCACTACACTTGGCAACAGCGCTTCGCTTGGGCACTAGCCAGCGTTCACATGTCTTTAACTTTTGAGATGGTATTAAATGTTGTTGGTTTGAATAATTCAATAGTTGTTTCAAAACGCTGTTGTTATTCAATTGATTCTTGGATGTCATAGGAAGTAAATTTATACCCACAATGAAATGAGCAAATTAATGATGAAAGTCAATCTAGATTAACAAGAAGCAGATGGAAGAATACATTTTTGTAAGAATATTTTGTAACACATGATTTTCCACTTTTGCTTATATATGTCAATTGGAAATATTTGTAATGCTTAACATGAAACTGTAACAATTAGTGATTGGAGGAAGATTTGTACATGTTTTAATAGTGAACTTTGGGTTTTTGCAAGTTTTGTGAACAACACTTGATAGCTACAGTTATTGAGGACAGAGCTATGACGTGAGACATGAGACAGCCTCTTGAACATGAACACAATGGAAAGGTAACAAAAGCTATCAAGAGCTTATTGTTCACAGGAAACAAAAGAACATATCTATAGCAGTTGCGACTTTAATAATTTCTTTTAGAAAACTACTGAATAGTTCTTTTAAACAACTTTGATATCAACTTGACTAAAATCTAGAATTTCCAAACTGTATTTTACTGACATACACCAAAGTGGTAACAAAACGCTGATGTATTATGTCCATATAATTTATTGTTCTGATTTTCATGTTAATCGAGATTAACTTTATCAGAAATAGTTTCATAAAATTTGAATACACGTATAAAAAGGATACAGAAGACTGCAAGACAATGGTTTTGAATTACATACTCAAACATGAGCAATTAATACTATATTCGAAATGGTTATGCTTACAAGAGAGAGAGAGAGAGAGAGAGAGAGAGAGAGAGAGAGAGAGAGAGAGAGAGAGAGAGAGAGAGAGAGAGAGAGAGAGAGAGAGAGATAGTTTAAAATTCAATGTAATTTACTTTTTTGTATTGCATGTTTTAGCCTTCATCATCCATCTTGGCTTTCTATGCGATCCAAAGCTTTGGTTTCTCAGACTTTAAGGGATGGAGGAACAATAATCCCCTAAGAGAGCGATAAGTGGTACACTAAGGATAAGGTAAAGAAGAAGAAGTTTTGGTCTCCCATAGGCGTGGGGTTCTGACCCTTCAGCTCTGCGTGGTGCGAGCGCTGCAGACCCCTAGCACTCGTGGTACTTTTGAGTTGCTGAAGGATGTCCACCCGAACATTAGAACCTCTCCAGAAGAGTTGTTCGTATTGGGTTGGTCTCGGCGGGACAGTGGTTCCCACATCCATGGATATTGGGTACATATGGCCAACAAACCCCCAGGCAGTGTTGGAGATAACCCGGTATTAAACTGTACTGTGCTACATCACTGACAGTCTGACCGAGGTTATCGGTAATCTTCCCGGATGAGTTGACCCACGTAAGGGGTGTATCCACTTCTACACGAAACATGGAGCTCTTTAGACTCAAGGTATTCCTCTAATGGAAACATCCAGAAGCTGCTTCATTGCTCCCTGGGGAGTTTTGAATCCCGGGTAGATCTCGCATAAACATGAACATGTAAATTTCAGCAGCTTCAAGCTTATATCTATATACTACGCACATGGCCGCGCCGTGGCTCAGTGGTTAGACCGCTTGGCTCTCATAGGCGGCCCGGGTTCGATCCCAGGCGACCGCAAAGTGAGAATTGTGGTGGACAACACGGTGCTGGGGCCGGTTTTCTCCGGGATCTCCGGTTTCCCCCGCCATTTCATTCCACCGGTGCTCCATCTTCATCTCATGTATCATCAGTGTCATCGCCTGCGGTGTCCTATGTAGTAAAAGCGGGCGTTAAACACTACACATTTCATTTCATTTCATTTACTACGCACACGCTTTATCTTGAGCCCTAGAACCTAGTACTACGAACGATCCAAGTCAAACAAACCTCTGCTTTACCAAAGTAGCAACTGAATATCCTCGTTGAAGGGGTCTGTCGCTGGAAGGTTGTACCACCACCTTCCGACTAATGTCATACCAGGACAATGCCCTTTACTGACAAAATGATGATGGTAAACAGAAAGATGGTGGTTTAACGGTAGTAATGCTTACTAGAGATTTTTTTAGGGGCAGAGGGTGGGTAATGGATTGGAGAGAGGAAACTTGTTGACGTTTTAGATTATGGTTTGTGGAGAAGAAGTCTGTGGTGTTCCCCGGGGTATTCCCCGGGGTCAAAATTTAATATGGCTGTCCACACTCCAGTATCTATTATCGCCCCGCAAACTCCTGTAAATAGTAAAAGAAGTAGTCATGTGTTTAGCCTTGTACCTCAGCCTTCGGCTCATCCGGGAAAAAACCCAACACAGTTGTGAAAACTACAACTCACGCCTTCTATGATATCATTTATTACAACTGCACTGAAGGCATAAATTGACCTGTCGATAGCAACCCATTTGAAAGTTGAAGATAAAGTGTGCAAGTAGTATGTTAAACTTCATTTCATGTGGTCGGTCATAGGATGAAATGGTGAAATTATGCTCAAATGAGTCTGGAGTCCATAGAGCTTAATATGGCTATTCATGTCTATGATTAAGGATCTAGAAGAAACCATAGGCCGGCCGACAGAGCTGCTCAGAGGCCCGTAACAATTCCAGGCTTTATGATCCAGTATCAGCGTGATCTGGTCAAGGTAAGCTTCTCTCTGGTAAAACTTGGCTCACATAAGACAACTCAGAAAAGGCTGTCATCTGCAATGCTAATGCAGAATTTGTGGAGCTATTTGATATTGCACAAGATTAAGGCTACCTGAAACATGAATGCAGAAACAAAATGACCAATAAACAGTAGAACAAATTACCACAGGGAAACCCCAGGTTCAAAGTGGCTGGTCCCAGGAATCGGATCCAGTAGCACCCTAATATGTGTCTGGTTATCGCGGAGCCATCTTCCTCAGGGGTAGCGTGGTGGTAGCGAGTCTGCCTCACGTTCAAGAGGTCCCGAGTTCGAATCTCTGTCAGGGTGAGTTACCTGGATAAGGTTTTTTCCGGGACTTTTCCTTATCCTGAAAGACGAATGTCGGGTAACTCTAAGCTCAATGGACCCTGGGCTCATTTGAGCATCATTTTACCCATTCCAATCATCGTCCGATATGACTTAACGTTGGAGACCGTAAAATTAAAGAAAAAAATCTTCCTCAGTATAAAGCTTAAACTTACTCGACATTCAACTTTTCGGGATAACGGAAATCGTGGAGAGAAGAATCGGATTCGGCACTCTTCAATGTAAAGCAAACTCACTACGGACTTGAAAGACTTTCAAAATATACGAAATTTAAAAGCTTAATGCCTTTAATTGTTCTCAACTTTGTTCATTGTTCATGCAACTGATCTATGAATTTCAAACTTTGTAACATTAATTCTGAGAACGGTGTTCATATAGTAAAAAATTTAGTGTGTGATAATCGCATGACATTGTCTCCTCACGCTTGTCAATATATTTTACAAATGCAGTTTACCTAATGTTAATCGATGCACACTTTTCAGAAATGATTTTACTAAACATTTCTTTGAAGTTAGAATAGGAATAGGGTATACAGCAGGTAAAATATTTTAAAAGCTGGTACCATTCGATGGCATTGAAAGTTTGTGCTCCTTGCATGACCAGGAAGGAAATAAATTATATAAATAAGTAAAATAAAATAGCATGAAAGAATCAATAACCACTTCCTATTTGGAAAAAAAAAAAAAAAAAACGTACAAGTACTGGGATCTTAAGGTCACGGATTTAAAACCGTCTTACATCGATAGTTTTTCAGTGTGCTTAAAACCGAGCGGTATGGCTCAGGCGACATCGTCTGTGGCCCGCATTCGATAGGTCTGGGGTCGATTCCCGTAACCTTCTACCTGACCTATGGATTTTTTGGGAGTTTTCCGGGTCACCAGGTGAATGCTGGGTAGGCTAATTACATCCCCCAAATTTCCTGTCCCTCCATTTCATCTCCATTATTATTTCCCATCATCTCTCATCTGGTGGTCTCCTTCATGGTAGAAGTGTCGGCGGTGCCTCGGCCTTGCATGGCAGGGTGATGAGCTCTGAGTAAAACTTCCTCCTCCAGCAGGACGGCCTCTGGTTTTCGAACCCGGTCTGGCAGGGCCATTTCCGGACTGCAGTTAGGTTCCAGGGGAGGGGATCCATCCCCTTCAGCTGTCGTGGTGCGGGCACTGCGGACCCTTAGCACTCGTGGTACCTCTGACGTTACTAGAGGAAGCTCGGGCCGAACATTCGAGCCCCTCCCTCTGGGAGTTGTTCGGATTGGGTTGGACTCGAGGGGGCAGTGGTTCCCGATACCCGTGGGTGATCGGATACGTCTCCGGACAAGGTTGAGGGAAGCCATTGATATTCCCGCGTACTAGCCTGCTTAGCTAGCAGAAGGTGTGTCAGATCTCCAGGCGGCCCCACCGAGGTCATATCGTTAGCCTTCACTTCTCGGTGTTGGCGCGCGTAAGTGGCGTATACACTTCCATCCCGTCTTGGACCAGATGAGGGGACTTGTTAGTAACGCAGGTCTTGTCCTATGGAAAGCCCCATAGAGGACGCTGGGCGCCCTTTGGGACAGCTCGGATACTCTCTAGTTGAAAGAGGCCCAGGTCTTGGTCCTGCGGGTCCAGGACTAATGGGAGTAGAACCTCTGGACTCAACTCAACTGCAGTTAGGTGTGCAGCCAGTTGTGCTGGCCTGCCGGGGAGTTTCCGACGGGTGAAGTGTAAGGACCCTGTCCTCTGCACTGTCGCGACTCCTTAGGTTGGCCGTCCTGTCTTATCTTACATTATCCTTCCTCTCGGGGATGACCTACTTGGGGCATAGATACAATAGATCAAGAGCGGTCGCAGTGCTAAATCGCCTCCGTAGCGTAATCCAATCCAAGTGTGCTTAAAAGTGAGAGCTCCAGGTCAGTAGATTTACTGGCATATAAAACAACTCATGTGGGATAAAATTCCAGTACACCGGCGGTGCTGGTAGATTCTGGTAATTGACAACGTTATTAACTAAGTATTGGAACATTCTAATCAACAAGGAACATCTTGGAGACATTAATTCACAAAATGTTATAAATTGTATGCTTTTGCCTAGTCTGTCCTCTTACTGCTTTAGCAGTAATGTAAAAGTCATTTAGCTTGAAGAGGACTTCTTAAGGCATTCCCAGAAAATTCAAGATATACATTTTAATTTTCCATGAAAATATATTAAACATAGGTAATTTATGGAAATTAATTGTTCTTTCACACTAGCCGTGTGTAGGACGCACTATGAAAGGGTAGAGCCAGACTGAAAAATTCAATGCTATAGCCGGGATTTGAACCACAAGTCAGCTGGAGAATTTAATATCATGTCGGCCATAGTAGCTCAAACGGTTAGAGCGGCTGGACGGAAACCAGAAGAACCATAGTTCAAATCCCGGCTATGGCATTGAATTTTTCAGTCTGGCTCTACCCTTTCATAGGTAATTTAATCAAAATCGTAATTAATTTTTCATAAAATCAGGATTGAAGCAAACCATTCCATGTAAGGGGTAGTTTGGGACGAGGGGATTGTTTATGAAAACTTTTGTGTCACATCTATAGTATTAAACCGACTTTTCATGTTTGATTATGCTGTTTTCACACACACACAAACACACACACACACACACACACACACACACAACACACACACATACACACAACACACACACACACACACACACACACACACACACACACACACACACACACACACGTACACACATTAACACACACAACCACTAGTACTTTCTTCTAAAAGTGTTTTCTTTTCTCTCAAAACTACATTTACGGTTTACTCATAACAAGCAATTTTTGTGTTGGAAGACAATATTTCCTACAAGCGAAAAGTAGAGCAATAAAAAGCAGAAGTTCAAACTCCAATTCAACACCATTTAAGGATGCAACAAGAAGATTGGCAAGAAAATTCCCCCATAGTGAAAAGTGCTACTTGACGTTCTCAAAAATTATTAAAGCTATTTCTTTTTCACATATCTTACGTTTTATATTTACCTAAGAAATTGCGTTTATCTTGTATTTTCATGGAGAGCCTGTGACATCTTCTTCATTCTGAATGGCTTTTGTATAACTTCTAAACCGTAAGAGATAGTCAAAATCCTACCTAAGAAAAAAGTGTATTTGTCGTTAAAACACACTACTTAAGTAAACAGACATTTTTGGGATACTATTTTTGATATATTATTCTATATTTGTTTGAATTTCCGTGTGATTGCAACACATCAAGTTGTTTATCTGCGAGATTCTGTATAATATCATATCTGATGGACTGTAAAGTTTAGTTTTGTGTTCTCTGCGGAAGATGCGTCATATAGAAGTGGAATCAATATCAAGGCAGGCAGGCAAGCATCTTCTGCCGAAATGTTGGAGCACTTGAAGACGTTACGTAACCCCATACTTACCCCCATATCGATATTCTGCTGCCGGAACTCCGGGATTAGAATACACTTTCCGGGTCATCAATGTCTGACCTAGATAACCTATTGCATTTTCAGAAATGCCAACGAGATTGTGCCCTTTCTCTAATAAAGACCTACGCAATCAAACAGCTGACGCACGAACGAGTTTAGTACCTGTAATTTTACTCTGTCTACAGCTTTGCAATTCACAAAAAAATTCGATGCTGAATTATCACCAGAAATACACGTTTAGACGTTTCCGAAATTAAAAAAACAAAACAATGATATGTGCAGTCACATGACCTTCTCTACCCTTGCACAATCTATTCTTGCAAATGTTTATACCTTTGCTTCGTGTTACTAAATATAAACAATTGGAGAAATTATATTTTTTGGAAACGTAGAATCAGAGTGAAAAATTCAATGCCATAGCTGGGATTTAAACCACGGATCTTCTGGTGTCCTTCCAGCCGCTCTAACCATTGAGGTACTATGGCCAACGTGCCGATATGACACTAAATTCTCCAACTGACTCGTGTCATTCCCGGTAAACCACTTAGGAGTTCTCATAAGCACAAGAGACAGCTACCTTAATAGCGACTTACAACATGTAAGTACTTTAAGGTCCGGGCTTTATAGTTAACCACTATTAGGTCAATTAATGGAAATTAATTAGGAAAAATACGAGTCAGTTGGAGAATTTAATGTCATATCGGCAAGTAGCTCAATGGTTAGAGCGGCTGGACGGAGACCAGAAGATCCGTGGTTCAAACCCCGGCTATGGCATTGAATTTTTCAGTCTGACTCTACGTTTCCACAATTTAGCCTACACACGGCCGGTGTGAAAGAACAATTAATTTCCAATCATATTTTTTCTAATTTTTTATGTAGATACAAAGAGAATATGCGAAATTAAGAGGCGTTAAGCAATAGACAGATCTGTTATAGCTGGTCGTTATGCAATGGCTTTGAAATGCTTGGCAAGAGATAAAATGAATAACGGCTTCCCATTTCAGAAAAGTTTAAGTAATTGTAAAATTCAAACAAATAGCAAGGAATATATCTGAACTAAACCTCCACAAAAAGTATCATGCATTAACTGAGTGTAAATTGTACATTTTAACAAAATGTACAACTTTTGCGCAATAATGTTTGTATTTCTCTATTTTCCCAGTTATCAAAAAGTCATTCAGAATGAAGAGGACAATATTTTCAGAAAATTCAAGGCATACATTTCATTTGTCAGGAAGATATCTTAAACTTGTAGTATTTTAATTAAAATATTTTTAATTATTTCTGAAGGAATACAAATTTTTGAAACTGTTCCCTATAAATGGTAGTTTGTGGTAGAAGATTTTCTTGAAAGTCTTCATGTGACATACTTGAAATTTACCGAACGTAAATACCAAATTCGGTTATTTAACCGACCTTTTGTTTTTGACCTCGTGCATCAGTGAAATCCTGATATCGACCTTTTTGGTGGAATGCAATACTTTCCGTACTTAATGTACGCAGTAGAGAAAATAAATGTACAAAGTAAGCGTTTGTGAGTGTGTGTATCTCAATAAAAAAAGCATCCTCCAGCGAAATTACAGTTATTTTAAGAAACCGTCACCCATTCTATCGCTGACATACAATTGTTGTTGTTGTTGCTGTTGTAATTTACGTCCTCCAACGTTGTCATATCGGACGATTAATGGAACGGGTAAAATGATGCTCAAATGAGCCCAGGGTCCACAGAGCTTAGAGTTACCGACATTCGTCTTTCAGGATAAGGGAAACCCCCGGAAAACCTTATCCAGGTAACTCACCCTGACCGAGATTCGAACTCGGGACCTCTTGAAAGGAGGAAGACATGTTACCACCACGCTACCGAGGCGGGCTGACATACAATTGCTTACATTACATTTTATGTTCTCAAAATTGAAGTAATGACTTTAATGAAATCAGCATATATTTAAGACATTTGCATAATTTCCAGTTTCTCATTTGGTTTATAAAATGCAGGAACTTTTAGAAATGTATGATAAAGGGAAATTTTGTTCCACTTTCTGGGCAGGTCGAAAGTTTTAGAGATTTTCACAACGAATGTGACAACGCATAAATTCTATTGCAGTTAGGTTACAGACTGAACTTACCGCGCTAATTTGTAAGCATTGATGTAATAGACCAGAGTCTATTGTGTCTATTCTTTATCACAATTATAGGGCTTCTTCACTGTACTGTAAGGCATGCGGATTTACAAATTTATTGCACACCTCTGTATTCATGTCAGCGATTGTGAACATTCAGTATGGACGACGTGAAATACCTCACGTAAATTGTTTAACTTATCGTGTTCCATGCCAGCGGTATATGATGATGATGATGGTAATGATGATGATGATGATGATGATGATGGTAATGATGATGATAGTTTGCGCTACAGGTCATGTAGACTCTTAGCCTCCCTAGCCACCCTCTTCCATTCTACATGGTCCTCTGATTTTCTTCTCCAGCCTTTTAACCCCCAAGTTTCTCAAGTCATCTTCTACATCATCTACCCATCTTTTCCTGGGTCTTCCTCTTCTCCTTCTGCCATCCAGCTTTCCTATGAATATCTGCTTAACTACACTGGTTTCCGGCATTCTCTGCACATGGCCAATCCACCTTATTCTTCCTTGTTTAATTTTCACTACTATATTCGGTTGTCCAAATAGGTACTGTAACTCCAAGTTAGTCCACATTCTCCATCCGTCCAAGTCCCTTATCACTCCAAATATATTTCTCAGGATCTTCCTTTCCCACCGTAATAATCATTGTTCTTCTCTGGTTGTCAACACCCAGCTTTCTAAACCATACTGTGACTTTGTGGGTTCGTAGAATTAAAAGGCCGAGTTGCAGAAATTAAAAATCTCCTTTATTTCCGTAGAAATACTCTTATAGATTACAGCAGCGTTACGTTACATACACCCTCAGTCTACCAAGGTCGATGACAATAACAAACAGTGACAGCAGATTACATCCTTAGCTCTCGTTACTACAACACAGCTGGCTGTCTCTCATTTCACAACACAACTGTTTCACAACTACTACTTCTTGGCCAATCGTCGCCTCTTTAAATACTTCACAGATAATTTCTAGATGATTCGCAAATAAACCAGAACGCCTACAATCTCTATCAGTGCAGAAGTAACTAGAAATTTCCATTTATCTCAGTTTGTTTGTTTCGGCAGACCCTTATCTGCTTGTTATCTTTGTCCACGGGCTCTTGGTTTTCACACTGCCCTCCTATCAGTTTCTTTTGTGTAAACAAGCCACGCGATCGTAGATACGGGTTCGCGACAATACATTACTATTGGTCTCAGTAAAGTTGTATATATTTTAATTTTAGTATTCCTTGATTTAAACATATTCTACAAGGCATACAAACATCTGTTACCACTTGCTATTCTTTCTTGAATTTCCACTGATGTTTTATTATCTACTGTTACTATAGATCCCAGATATTTAAATTTTTCCACTATTTGGTATTCTTTCTCATATAATTTAACTGTAGGTTCTCTTCTTCTTGCATCCCCATTACCTTCCATCTTCATATATTTGGTTTTACTAACGTTCACTGCCAATCCTAGATCTTGTACTTTCTCTTCCAACACTACATAACTTTCCTCAAGAGCTCTTATATTCCTTGCGAGAATTGCCACATCGTCAGCATATGCCACTATTTATACTGATCTGGAAAGTATGGTTCCTCCAGGGTTTATGGGTAATTGTCGGATTACTTTTTCCAGTGCTAAATTAATCAGCAGTGTGGATAGCACATCTCCTTGTCTCAACCCCCTCTCCACGGTAAACATACCTGATAAATATTGTTCCATTCTAACCCTGCATCTTGGCAATTCCATAGTCATTCTGCCAGCGGTATATACATTTCTCATTTGTTGCGTGACAGCTTTTGTTTATAATTAATATTTTGAAGCATAAAATACGGAGTAGAATATTTTTAAAATCGTGTTTTTGCTGTAATAGTGTAGTGTGGTAACAGGAAGAATGAGATAGAAAGAAGCAGTACTATCAGATGTTAAGGGATTTTTATACAATGGAGATCCCATTTACCTAGACTAATAAAGATAGTTGATCAGTATGTTTGAAGGAATATACCATATTATCTTAAAAATCACTCAACCAATTTTGATAAGCCCTTCAGAAAATATGAGACTTACTTAAATCAGCAGTCCTCCAACAAGGTGGTTATTTTTTTAATTTACGTCCTCCAACGTTAAGTCATATCGGACGGTGATAGAAATGGCTGAAATGATGCTCAAATGAGCCCGGTGTTCATAGAGCGTAGAGTTACCCGACATTTGTCTTTCAGGATAAAGGAAAACCCCGGCAAAAGCCTTATCCAGGTAACTCACCCTGACTAAGATTCGAACTCGGGACCTCTTGAACGTGTGGCAGACACGCTACCACCATGCTACCGAGGCGAGCTCCAACAAAGTTGTCACACGGTTCATGAATACGATATTCCAAAATGCATAAATTTTAAATAATAAATACGAGGGTGGGTCAAAAAGTAATGTCTCCTATTTTTTTCTCTTTTAATTGCCAATAAAATTGAATTCAATTTACTTAGCTTGAAAACTACAACATTGACGATTAATTTGTCACTATTCAATATAATCTCCGTCCTTTTCCACAGTTTTGGTCCACCTTTTAACTAGGGCATGTATTCCAGTGTGGTAAAACACACGGTCTTGCTTCCTAAGCCATTGACGTACGGACGTTTTCACAGCCTCCTCATCTTCAAAATGAATCCCACGATGAGCTTCCTTTAGTGGCCCGAAAAGATGGAAGTCTGATGGTGCCAGGTCAGGGCTGTATGGGGTGGATGAGGTAAGACTTGCCATCCCAATTTCTCAATTTCTGCAGTGGTGTAACGGCTGGCGTGTGGTCTTGCATTGTCATGCAAAAGAAGAACATCCTTCATAGTTTTTGTTGGGCCAACTCGGCGAAGACGTGCTTTCAGCTTTGAGAGTTCTGACGTATTGGACAGAATTTATTGTGCATCCCTGCTCCAAAACGTCAATCATAAGCACACCCTCTGCACCCCAAAACACTGTCGCCATAACATTCCCTGCCGACCGCTGAGTTTTGTATTTTTTTTTTCGGTGACGTTGTGTGATGCCATTCCATTGACTGCCTCTTTGATTCAGGTTAAAAAAAAGTGAACCCACGTTTCGTCTCCAGTAACAATTTTTTTTCCAGAAACTCCTCTCCCTCCAAATTGAAGCGCTGAAAGTGTTCGTTTTCCTTGTTTCTTTGTTTTGGGCGGTTAACATTCTTGGTACCCAACGTGAACAAACTTTTGAGTAACCCAGTTGTTTAATAATCGTCATCACACTACCTTTACTGAGGGAGGTAAAGCAACACAATTCACCTGTTGTTACCCGGCGATCACCACGAATGATGTCATCGACTCGCTGAATGTTGCATGGAGTCACTGCAGTCACCGGCCTGCCGCTTCGCTTTTCATCTGCCAATGGTGTTTGCCCTTCAGCTTCGTTACAGCGACGAACCCATCGTCTAACAGTGCTAACATCCACCGTTGTATCACCATACACTTAGCCTTTCGTGAATGCGAATTGGCGTTTCACCTTCCGCAGTCAAAAATTCAATCACAGAACGCTGTCTAATACGAATATCGATGTCAGCGATTTTGCAAGAGGATGCAGTGCTGTCACTTACGGCAGGGGATTGGAGAGGAAGTTTTGAGGAATTGCGTCAAGTTCAAAGTTTTCACATAACTTACTTATTTAAGGGGGAAAAGTAGGAGGCATTACTTTTTTACCCACCCTCGTAATAATTTACTTAATTTTTAGAGTTAAACGGTGCTTATCTAGCTTTCAGCAGCAGAAATGTGACAATTAAATAATTGAGTATTACATTATTTAAAGATTAGAAAAGGCTTAATTTTTAATAATGAAGTTAGAGTAATATTTTGTATTAGCCCTATTGCACCATGGCCCATTTCTGTAAGCAATATTACATGGATTATTCACGGCGTCTTTAAGTTCATTTCTTCATTTGTGTCTCTTTAATTATTTGCAGGTTTCTTCGTTTATTTGTATTTTGTGATTATTACCTAGTGCCCAATATGCCTAATATAAAGTATTTACTACCTAGTGTTCAATATGAATGAATTTCTGTATATCCTTTTGAAGTGAAATATAGGACCTGCTGAGCTATGCAACCTCAGGGCTCGTAGGCAATAGGCCGAGGATCAGAAGGTTCCTGATCAGAGAGATTCCGAGATGAGTGATCAGCCCATCGCCGAGTCTCCAATATACCGAATATAAAATATTTACATTATATAACAATTTACCTTCCACAGTATCTGTGTTAAGTTTTGATTGATAATCCTTAGATCATTATTTGTCGTCTTTCATTGTATCTACTTGCGTTTGTTACTGACTAATGTTATGTTCCTAAATTAAAGTGTTCATCTATTTTATTAAAAGAATCTAACCAATGGTTTCAAGTGTTCTTTTATTAGATCACTGTGTTTCATATGGTAGTTATTTCCATTTTAGTTTCTACTCTGAAGTCACTGCACTGCTGGTCTAATTTGGAGCATTCCCAGACAATGTGATAAACAATCTGATATACATTATTGCAAGTGCAGGTTGCACTGTCAGCCGGTAGTAATACGCCCTCAGTTTTCCATGTCCACTTAATATTGCTGTGAAGTTTGGTGTTACCGGAATGTTGAGCTTCAGTCTGTCCTGTACCCGTGGGAAGAAGGGTTTTGTTATTTCTCCTTTTGTTGTATTTATCCAGTGCTGTTGTCCCGTTTTATACCTTTCTTACTCTCGTCTTCTATTATTGCATTCTTTGGTATCTTGTATGCCACTCTTGCATCACTTATTTTCCGTTGCTGTTTTGGCGAGTTGGTCAACAAGTTCATGGCCATATATGTCTGCATGAGCTTTAATCCAGTTAAAATGGATCAACCATCCGGCCAAGGAGAATTTTTACTGTTTGCCGGATCTATTCTATAATGTATCCAAGTTTATCATGATTTTTCAGTAAGTCTATTGTGACTGTGATGTCGGTATTAATAGCCACTGTTCTTTCCACAACTTCTATGTCTCTCATTTCGTTTACTGTCTTTAGAGATTGAGCTATTGCAATTTGTTTGGCTTGATTATTTGAGCACTTGTCGTGCAGCTTGTTGAGTCATCCTATTTGTGAATATTACTTCTGCTGCTGAAACCCTCCCGTTCAACCTACTGCTATCGATGTATATTTCCAATTCGTATCAGTCGTCTGTAGCTTCATAGATGTCCATTCTCTCTGCAGGATCCATCCATTGAACTGGGTCTACCGGTAAATCGTACAGCGACGGTATTGGGACATTAAGGCCCGGTTGTATAAAAATCGCTAACTGCAGTTCATTTATAATCAAAGATCAAAATTGAACTAAGTTTACGAACCCGCGTGGGTTGTAAAATGCTGATCTTAGATCAGATGAACGCCGGTCAGTACTGATCTGAGATCACAAAACAAATGCGGCAACGTCGCCAAACATGTTGCAGCTTTCGTGTCGTTTCGAAAGGATTCGAGAATTATCGGAACTATTCGACTCTGTTTAATTCAAGTGCACAGAGTAGCCAATCTAGACATAGCAAAACCTAAATAAATCTTTCGCTTTATGGTTATTTGTCCTAGAAATAATATTATTTTAAATAAACAGTATAAGAGTGTACACCATATTGAAACAGTATTTATCAAAAGTTAATCATTTCGCTTACTTTATCTCCATTATATGGCCAAAGTACATCCTATTCATTTTCGTCTGTTTACAATATTGTGAGTTGGAAAATATATAAAGAAAATGGGAGATAAGTGAAGTTTTAAGTTACAAATTATTACATTTGTATATAAAAAATGGAAGTTCAAGCAAAAGAGATGATGCGTTCCGCTAATTTTAAATCTCACGTATTTCACGCTTTTCCATAGGAATCCTGATGAAATGAGATCTTAGAGCTAAAATCTCCCTTGTAACTTTGTGTATTGTTCTAAACGCAGTCCCTTTATTTATATTAAATATATACCCAATCATCATTTGGAAGCTTTCAGTTGCATAAGACCGTAATGTGAACAGGATCATAAATATTGCATTGAGTGCATAATTCCTCAGGGTTTGTGTTCTTAACTGTGCATGTAGTCTATGCTCCAGTTCTTCAACTGCATGCTTTAATAGTCGAAATCTCATTTTGAATTTTCTGTCATTTATTTCTGAGATGGGATTTCCTCTATGTTGGAAAACACGAGGAGAGCTTACAAATTGAAAATTCGAATCACCAGAGATATCAGAGTAATCTGAATTCTGAAAATAATAAAAATGTATAGGTTATGACACAAAAATGCATCTTTAACATACATTTGTGAAATAAAGAGGCTAATTATTTATACAAGTAACCACAAAAATGCTTTATTTACTATTTATTTAAAGCTGCACTACTTTTATCTTTTTAGAAACTATTTTTTAAATTCTGCAGTTCTGCTGATCTAAGTTCAATCAAGTTAACTGGAGAAAATTCACCAGTTAGGTTTTATCTTAGATCAAGAGGCCATGAACTTAGATCAATGTTTACACAACCAAAATTCTAAGTTCAGCTTGACTGAAGATCATTTTCATATGCTTGAACTTAGATTATCTTTTATGCAACCGGTCTAAATGAGTCGCTTTATGTACACTGATCTCTTGAATCGTAATTTTTATTGTTTGGACTCCAGCAATAATGCATGATGCTTTATAAGATGAGTTCGGTATGTTTTTGAAATCTTAATATTCATTAACCTTCGGACCTTCCGTTACTTCCTAAAGCTTTCTTTCTATATTTGTTTTGATGTTAGATACAGATAGAAATGAAGTACCTACAACGTATCCTCCCCAGACTATGGCCAACGTGCCGATATGACATTAAATTCTCCAACTGACTCGTAATGTCATATCGGCACGTTGGCCATAATAGCTCAATGGTTAGAGCGGCTGGACGGAAACCAGAAGATCCATGGTTCAAATCCCGGCTATGGCATTGCATTTTTCAGTCTGACTCTACGTTTCCACAATTTAGCCTACACACGGCCAGAGTGAAAGAACAATTAATTTCCATAAAAATTATGTTTGCCTGTTCACGAAATGAATATCCAGCCATGGCACAACAAAACACGTGTAGTTATGTCACTATATATACACAATTGAAATGTTGAAAACAGACGACAAACGTAAACAGGTCTCCATGGCAACGCTTCACCATTTATCGTATGTAGTGCAATGGGTCAAAGTCTTCTATGAGTGCATAGAGAAATGAAGTTATAAGACTGGATCCCGAAGGCCATTGAACGTACACTTTTATTAAGATAGGAATAACGAGAAAACGAACGGTTATGGGACATATGTTCATATGAAATTTTTTCCTTGTATGGAATCCTATCTGAAGATTGTAAAAATAATTATGATACATGTTGTGTATTCAGCAGCTTTACCTCAATTTCGTTGTACATTTGAAATGCTGAGTGCAACCCTGTCATCTGTTGTCATCAACCTTGAACTACTTATTACAATTGATATATACCGAAAAAAATTTATTTTTTTCAGATTAGAAGCAACTTGATTTCTTGCTCACAAACTATAGTAACTGGCTGCTGTCAACTTTGCATTGCAATATCACAACTTCATTAAAACGTGGCTGTTGCACTCAGCCTTATATACGAGTGCTGTTCAATAAAGAATTATCATACTTTTTTTTTTACGGTCATAATTTTTCACACTAAAATTCAATTTTATTATATTATGTTAGCTTTATGTGAAACAAACACGGCGTAGTAGTTTCATTGTTGGTACTCCTGGTTCCCGCCTGTGAGAACCAGGCAAATTCAGACATGTTCAGCATCGCCAAGCGCTGCAATGGAGGTAACATGCAGTTAAAGTTAATGTTAGAGGAAGATCTGGAGATTCTTTCAAACGTAATCACTGCTGTTGAAACTTGGTTACATCATTTAGATCCTGAGAGCAAACAGCAAAGCTCAGTGTGGAAATATCCTTCATCGCCAACCCTCAAATAAGCAAAAGTGGTTGCTTCTCCTGGGAAAGTTATGGTCATCTCATTCTTTGATATTCATGGAATAGTTTATCAGCATGTTGTACCTGCACACACATCAGTAACTGGACAATACTACGAGATGTTCTGAAAACATTGCAAGTCCATATCAGGCACAAAAGACCATATTTCCGTAAAGCAGGCTGGATGCTAAAGCACAATAATGCGCGGCTGCATATTGCCAATGTTGTCGCTGAATATCTTGCAAAAATCAACGCGAAGTGCATCCCTCGCCCTCCCTATGGTCCGGATTTAGCCACATGTGACATTTTTTATTTCCTAACTTGAAGAAACGCCTTCGTGGGAGACATTATCCATCATCAGATGCAATGGTGAATGCTGCGGAGGTGATTTTGAAGGATATCTCAAAAATTGTTCCCAGCATGTCTTTGAAGACTGGCAGAAACGCTGGGACAAGTGAATCGCATTCAGGGGAGTCTATTTTGAGAAGGACCATCAAAATTATGAAGATGAGTAAAGGTACGTTGTCAAAAACAAATTGTAATCATTCTTTATTGAACAGCCCTCGTATATGTTAACAGTTTCTGTATTATTTGAAGACTATTATAGCTTTTATGTAATTAAATAACTCCAGGACCAAGACTATGGCACAAAGGTTCAACATTTCACCTGCTGTAATTTTCTGGCAAGTTATTCAACCCTTCCACTACCAAAGGCTATTTATAGACTATGCAGCATTTCCCGAACTTGAAAGACTTCGGACAGGAAGGGGATCGGAAGTCAGGCGTCCTGCAGATACTGTATTATCATTTTGCATGAATATTCAGGTGATTTTTCATTCGTTGTTAGACATAATTGGGTCTGTACGAAAAGAGGTAAATGTGGGTTAGACAAGAAAAGTCTACGTCATAGTACAATGATTTCAGAAATAATGGTGGGAGTTAATTGAAAGTAATTCGCTATTGGTTTTTAAAAAACTAACCGTACAATTCCGAGTGGTCACTGAACATTTTACGAATTCTTAACTTCATAAATTATTAACCTTAATGAAGAGGGAAACCCTATCTAATTTACATAAGTCATAGAAAAAGTAAAACTGTAAAAAACGTTGCCAATGTTTATTTCATTATTTTTGCTCTAAGCCAAACTAACACTTTCTTTACATGTTTAATGACAAGATTGCGGGAATGTGTTCAGTCCTTGCGTGTCTGCAACGCCTTACTTTAAGTTTTTCGCTAGTGAAGTGAAATACGTAGATATTTGTTTGTGTGTCAGAGGGCGTGGTCAAGTGCAGTATCGACCAGTCAGCCACTCTGTGACAGCAGTACAACTTGTCTCATGATTATTACATTTTCACCCTGTTTCCCTTTCTCGCCTCCTTACAAACGTTTTTACTTTCATTGAAAACTTCCGCAGTACTGTAAAGATTTGTTGGCCAGACTACCAGACACTTTGACGCTGATGCGGTTAACCACGCAGACATTTCTACGTATATACAGAAATGCCCATAAATAATCGGACAAAGCAGAGCACTAAGTTTTGAAAGTGAAAATCAACACTTCATGTGCTGTTTTATTAAAATTAATGATAATCAACAGTCACACGGTTCCTTCTTATAAGAAAATAAATGATATTTCACATTAAAATTATATAATGCGTGCTTTTTTAAGGACTAAAAAGAAATATGACATTTTTTGGCCCTCAAAAGTAATCGGACATAACAACTTGTGGGTGATACAAAATATGGTTTAGTGCCTTGTGACTCTCCCTCTTCTTTTCACTACTTCTCGCAACCTATTTGGCATACTGTGAACCAGGTTTATCAGGTAGGCTGTAGAAAGTTTGCTCCATTCCTCTTGCAGCCTCTCCTTCAAGTACTGCTTGAAGGTGATGGGGTCTTCCGCACGGCCTTCTCCAGTTTATCTCACAATGCTTCTATGGGATTAAGATCCGGAGACTGTGGGAGTAGATGCAGTACATGAGGACAGTTGTAAAGTAACCATAGCTGCACAATGTGGGACGTATGCTTCGGATCATTATCCTGATAAAATGAGAAGCTGTCCAAAATACCCATCATTTCTGCACTTTGTTTTAAATTTTGTTGTAATAGTCTAAGATAGACTTCCTTTTTCATGGTTGTGTCTATGAACATCAGCTTTCCCACTCCCGGAGAGGAAATACAGCTCCATACCATTACACTCCCTCCGCCGTGTTTGACTGTACCTTGTAAATTGCTCTCTTCCAGCTCCGTGTTTGCTTTCCTCCACATAACCACCCTGCCATCGGAACCAGCAAGGTTGTATTTGCATTTGTCACAAACAATAACTTGGCCCCACCAATTGGTTGCCTTGTTAACAAAGTCTTTGGCAAATTGTAATCGCTTTCTTTTATTGTTGCTGGAAATGTAGGTCTTTTTTCTGGCTACACGACCATAAATCTTATTTTTGGATGACCCTTTTGACCGTTTCAGGGCTAACTGTCGCTCCCATTTCTCCCTGAATCTCACTAAAAATTACCGAAGCACTTATATGTGGATTCCGTTTTACCTTCCGCATAATATAAGACTCCTGCCTATCGTTAAGAAGTTTTGGTCACCCTGGCTTTGCTCGAGATTCAATTCTGTCTTCATACTTATATCGGTGAATTATGTCACTAATTGTACTTTTGTTAAGATTCACAATCTCTGCTATTTCCCGGTATGTTTTGTTCTTTTCATAGTGATAGATCACTAACTGTCTCTGTTCAAAGGTACTCTGCTTACCTCTCGGCCCCATACTATGCTCTTGCCTTCTTCTTGGTGCATAGTGGTCGTACTTCTTCTACGATGTTGTTTTGTCCACTGACAGAGTTCACCTACTCGATTGTATTGCATTTCATTTGTGCTGTCCGATTCTTTTCGTGTCGTGAACTTATGCTGTAAACAAGGTTTAATGGGGAATCTCTTAGTTTAGTCACATTTTCAATCTCTAAAATTGATGTTCATAGCAAATGAGTTTTGCTTAACACAAGGAGTACGTTGAGATTTTTTTTAATTTACGTCCTCCAACGTTAAGTCATATCGGACGATGAATGGAATGGGTGAAATGACGCTCAAATGAGCCGAGGGTCCATAGAGCTTAGAGTTACCCCACATTCGTCTTGCAGGACAAGGAAAACCTCCGGAAAAACCTTAATCAGATAACTCAAGACGGACATTCAAACTCGGGATCTCCAGAACGTGAGGCACA
Organism: Mantis religiosa; assembly: GCA_030765055.1. Lineage (NCBI taxonomy): Eukaryota > Metazoa > Arthropoda > Insecta > Mantodea > Mantidae > Mantis > Mantis religiosa. The sequence continues at coordinate 134,301,862 of CM060954.1, read as the reverse complement.
TTACACAGGCGGGCTTTTCACTCTGTGCGGAACCTATATAAGAGGCTAGTGAGCGATCAGTTGGACATACCTTGCTCTACCACTCTAAATACTAATAAAGTCAGCGTTCACACTTATAATTAATACCAGATACGCCTTTATGCGGTTAAACCATATTGAGGTGGGTACACAGATAAACCATTCAGGCTGAACTTCAGCCTGCCAGCACTCACAGACGGACGGACAATTCGACAGTTACGTATAAGTAAAAAGCTACTAAGTCTTTAATAGATGCCTAGTGACCTTGAATGGTGCAGTTCAGTCCGAGTAGTGATTCAGTGGGGTAGTTCAGTTATAATTGATTTGACGAATCGGTTATCTTTAATTTGAATGTAGGCAACAGTGACTTATGTGTAAGTTAGCTCAGCGTTACAGATTATTATGTGTTTCAAATGGAAAGGGTTCTGGAGTCCAGCTAATCAAATGCCGTATCAAACTCAGCGTTGCCAGCTTGTTACCCCACTCCTTTTATACTTCCCTCTCTCTCGCACACTCATACAACATGCAGGTCTGCTTGGTGTAGACGTAAGGGTAAGCGAATTATATTTTACAAACTTTTACAAAGCTGCAGTTGCCAAAATCAAAATTGGAAAAAGCATTTTCGCAAATTATGTAATTTTTAAATACTATAACTAAAATTTTATAGTTTATGAATTACCTGTTTTTCTATTCCAATGTAACTGTCAGTGGCTCATCCATATCGCTGTCAATGTCACTTAAGTCAAGAGACAATTCGTCATTGTCACTGTCTTCATCGTCTGAGTCTTGCGAATGTATCATTATAGGTTCCAAAGTTTCGTCACGTGTTATTTCTTTCTTAAAATCGTCTTCTTGAAGATTTTCTGCATGCCTCATGCAGTTTTCACAGTCCTGTTGTGTTACCATGTCATTTTCGTCGTGAACAAGTCGTTTAACGTCTGTCAGTTTAAAAGTATTATTTCTGTTTGCAACCCCACGAGCCCCACCAACTCAATTGGATTATAGTGGCAGTGGTAAGGTGGGAGGCGTATTAGCTCGTGTCCCGTTTCAATTGCAAGTTGATCCAGCTGATACACTTTTTCCGTGTTTTTAAACGGAAGTACTCCTTGCAATAACTCATTTTTAAATTCTGTTTCCGAAAATTTTTTTTAGGAACGTGTACACCTTAAAAATAATACTTCGAGCTTGACTTCGCAATATCTGCTTTTTTGACATGCCACTAATTTCATCGCAAGAAGCAATTGCACGTACACGCATACATGCCAACCAATAATGATATTCACACAGTGCTTACGTCGCGATTTATTGTTATAATACAGGTAATAGTGTTTTATTTATTTGTATTAGAAAAACTATTTGAGCTAAAAATATGGGGGTTTCATGGTTATGTTAGATACATTACTCTCTACCTTCCATATGGATCAGTTTTGGCAAAATCTGAATTTTTGTCTTAGCGCGAATAGTATTTCATACAGATTGATTAGGTTGGCGCTCCTCACACACCACTTAGCGGGAATATAATACGACAACACCGCAGGACTCCGATTGGTTGCTCACCTAGTGGCGCTCAAGGACAAACACCTTCCCATTTGAAACACATACTAGTTATTTGCTCTGAGTCTGTGCAACAGTGACTTAAACGTAAATTCAGCGCCAAGTTAACCGCTTAGAAGACAAATATAGTGTGATTTGCAGCATATTGTGTTCTCATTTGTTACAATAATTTTGGCTTCTGATATAAGCATTTGATATGATTGACATATTTGTATTACCAATATAATATAGATTTTGATTTATGTTGAAATAGACCTTGAAATCCTCTTCGCTCTAAATAAATTTTGTATATTTTTGTATAACGACCTGGTAACCTACAACTTATAACCAGAAACACATTACAAAAAGTAGATGTTAATGCACACATGTTATGTTAATTTTATTCATGATGTTAAATATACCGAGATATTTTCTGATTTTCGTTTGAATTTTTCAATATACTTTATCATACTTTTAGTGTTGTTACCATTTATTTCTCGCGGTAATCGTACAAATATTTCTATTTCTAAATATAACATAAGACCTGCTTTTTAAAGATTTGACTATCACTTCAGCCACCTGTATCCTCCTGCACCACAACGAAATGTGTAATGAAAATATTTTTGCGTACGTTTATCACGTTTTAAATAGAAATGTAAGATTTTGATAAAAGCGGAAGTAAAAGTTATGTGAATGTAACACATCTTTTTTTTTAGAGCTGCATTAAGAAGCAAAGGTGGGAAGATCTGCATTTTATCACCGTCATCATTGTCACATTGTTGTTTGTTTAGCTTAATCAAAATGTCTTGTTTCTTTAGAACTGCATGCGAAACCATTTATTATAAATATTGTAACCAGGAGTATGGGAGAATTAATCTGTTTTTTATAAAATTACTTACAAGATTTTCAAATTCCCCCATCTCATCACTTTCTCTATCACATATACAGTAAATAGAAAAAGAAATTGCATTTCACCCAAATACTCGATTCTGAGATTTCACTAGAAATACACGCTTTGAGATTAAAAAAAATGAATAAACAATTTTAGAGAGAAGATTCGTATGCGTGTGAACAGACTAACTCAAAAACAAAATATTGGTTAAGTAGCAATTTTACTTAACTCGAAAACCATAAGAAGGGCTGCGCCATGGCTGAGTGGTTAGACTGCTTGGCTCTCACCTGGGTGCGATCCCAGGCGGCCGCAAAGTGAGATTTGTGATGGACAACATGGCGCCGGGGCGGTTTTCCTTCGGGTCCTACGGTTTCCCCTGCCAGCAAATCTGCAGCATATTTCCTATCATCATTCATCTCGCTCTCATACAATCATCCACTTCCTTCACCCTCACACCAGACGTTGGGCTGATCACCCATCCCGTTCTCTATCCGATCCATAGCTTCGGCTCCTCAGGACCACGAACAAGAATCCCCTAATACCTCAATACTGTTACAACTAGAGTTGTTGAATAATAATAAGAAAACCATAAGAGAGAGAGAGAGAGAGAGAGAGAGAGAGAGAGAGAGAGAGAGAGAGAGAGAGAGAGAGAGAGAGAGAGAGAGAGAGAGAGAGAGAGAGAGGCAAAATGTTCCTACACAAAACATGGAGTTCTCAATAATAATTTGTCTACGAAACATTTCGGAGAGATTTCTTGTATTGTGCTGAATATTTTAATAGTTACATTTTCCTGAAACAGGAAGCTGTTTTTTTTAAATATTATTGTAAGTATCTTGGCGACGCAAAGAGAGGAATTTTAAGGTATCATATGCCAAAAAGCTTTAAAATATTTGAGGAATAAGCGTTTGCAAGAATAGTTTAAACAAGAGTACGAAACCACTTGCAATTCCCCTCTGTAGCATAGTGGTAGCGTATCAGCCTCACATTCAAGGGTTCCTAACTTCGAATCTTGTTCAGGATGAGTCACTGGACACACACACACACACACACACACACACACACACACACACACACACACATTTGTGCATCATTTCATTTATCATCCGATATGACTTAATTTTGAAGGACGTTAAAATCAAAAAGGGCCATTTGAATGCAACACTTTGGACTTTTTTTTATGTTCGGGCTTCGCGAAGCTTTTTTTTTATACCAACCTTGTTATTCACTTTATATATTTTGACGCGTATTCATTACGGTAACGAACAGAGACATTGTGTATAACATTTGAGGCCATTCCGGTTTCCTTCTAAGTCTGTACACATTTACGAGGGTGAGTCAAAAAGTAATTCCTCCTATTTCTTTTTCCTTATATAAGTAAGTTATGTGAAAACTTTGAATTTGGCGCAATTCCTCAAACCTTCTTCTGCAATCCCCTGCAGTAGTATCTTCCTAAGTCAACAGGCGGCAGCACTGCATCCTCTTGCAAAATAGCTGACGTCCACTTTCGTATTAGACAGCGTTCTGTGATTGAAGTTTTCACTGCAGAAGGTGAAACGCCAATTCGCATTCACGAAAGGCTAAAAAATGTGTATGGTGATGCAACGGTGGATGTCAGCACTGTTAGACGATGGGTTCGTCGCTGTAACGAAGCTGAAGGGCAAACACCATTGGCAGATGAAGAGCGAAGCAACAGGCCGGTGACTGCAGTGACTCCATGCAACATTCAGCGAGTCGATGACATCATTCGTGGTGATCGCAGGGTAACAACAGGTGAATTGTGTCGCATTACCTCCCTCAGTAAAGGCAGTGTGATGACGATTATTCAACAACTATTCAAAAACTATGTCGGATGTTCTTCTTTTGTATGAGAATGCAAGACCACACACCAGTCGTTACACCACTGTAGAAATTGAGAAATTGGAATGGCAAGTCTTACCTCAGCCCCCATACAGCCCTGACCTGGCGCCATCAGACCTCCATCTGTTCGGGCTACTAAAGTAAGCTCATCGTGGGGTTCATTTTGAAGATGAGGAGGCTGTGAAAACGTCCGTGCGTCAATGACTTGGGAAGCAAGACCGTGTGTTTTACCACACTGGAATACATGCCCTAGTTAAAAGGTGGACCAAAACTGTGGAAAAGGACGGATATTATATTGAATAGTGACAAATTAATCGTCAATGTTGTAGTTTTCAAGCTATGTAAATTGGATTCAATTTCCTTGGCAATTAAAAGAGAAAAAAATAGGAGGCATTACTTTTTAACCCACCCTCGTATCTACTCCCTAAAGTTCCAGAATGTTCCCCAATTTTCTATCATTTAACTGGCTATCTTCACGTATCTTTCCTAAAATCAAGTTTCACTTCCTACGCCACTGATTTCCTAGAAGCTAAAATCAATTCATGTGACGTCTCAAATGCTTAAACCTAACATCTCAACTGTTTTCCGCTGTTGTCAAACTTTGGACCTTCTCTTTCGAAGTTTGTTGCCAGTGGTTACCCTAACAAAACATTCAGCTACACAGAGTTATCTTTCTTAACTGAGATGCGACTGGTAGTGGCTTTGAAAGTTTGGAATATGCGACTCACATCTTCATAATATTACGAACTCAAACTATATATTACCCTAAAATACTGCAGTAGGAAGTATATAAATAATCTTCTGTAGGAGAACTTAAGGTAGAATTTATTTGTCCGTTGGAATGTCGTGAGTGACTTGATATTCGAACTTCTAGTTCCACGTCTGCTGTTTAACTTATTATAGCACTCCAGATCGATGACGGGAAGTACCCTTGTTGATCTCTCTCTCCCGCCCTCCCTCCCTCTCTCCCTCTCTCTCAGGCCGTGCCGTGCCTCTCACCAAGGTGCCCCGGGTTCGATCCCAGGCAACAGCATGCAAGATTTGTGGTAGAAAACACGGCGCTGGGGCGGGTTTTCTCCAGGATCTCCGGTTTCCCCACTATCTCATTCCACCGGTGCTTCATCTGCATTTCATATATCATCAGTCACCGCCTGCGGTACCGTATGTAGTAAAAGCGGGCGTTAAACACTACATTATACACATCTCTCTCTCCCTCCTTGCCTGGATTCTGTGTAGTTGTTGAATGTCTCTGCTCTCTCTCTCCTTGGCTAGCTGTATTTTTGGCTTCAGAAGAGCAAGGACTTTCTCATTGGTAAAGGAAAGATTGATGTGGAAGTGCGAGAAAGGACCGCACTTGCAGAAGAAACACTCGTAACTGGTAGTTCTTACTACTAAGCAGTGCTGTTAAGACACTATCGTTATCACCAGTGAGCGATTCTTACGAACACTCTGTAATTTAGCAGCAACTCTTCCACACATATATGTAAATATATCGCCTTGGGGATCTTAGCGCCGAAATTTGGTATCTTTCTGGCAGCATGATTGACTGTCCGTTGATTCAGAGAAACTCCCACACTCATACAGAGGCCGACAGAAGTAGTCGAATAATGTAACATGTAACATTGCACGTACTATAAATACTGTAATATTTATTTGGCAGCGTTGAATTGTTAAACATGTAAACATTAACCTTTTGTGTCTCGGAAACAATATTTAAAATATCACTTTGCATGTATTTATTACACAATCTGTACTGTATTTATTCTACTGTCTCTCTTATAGGAGGACATAAGTATTCGAACGTACCCAATCGAACAGAGAGAAAGGTGGTTGGACGTACCCTACGCGCCCCTACCACATAGCAGTTGGGCTTATGCTATGCCTCGAGACGGTGTGCTCAAAGTTATTCAGCCGATTGTGAACTCACAGGTAATATGGGACGTAAAGGTAAGGAGACAACGGAGGTAGAGAGGCATATCGTGATAAATATGTACAAACAAAATAAATCTCTCTCTGAAATTGTCAAAACCATTAACAGAAGCAAAACTACAGTGTTCTGCATAATTCAACGCTTCAAACAGACAAACACTGTTGTACATAAACCTAGAAATGGCGCTCCTTCTAAACTCACTACCAGAGACAGCAGGCAAATAATAAAAATGGTGAAGCAGAATCCGAGAGTCACTGCATCTGAGATTAGAGGATGCCTTGAGCAATATTTTGGCACTGTGGTTCACACCAGAACAGTTGAACGGGTTTTAAATAGTACTGGGTACAATGCCCGCGTTCCTAGGAAGAAACCATATGTTAATAAGGTGTATAAGAAAAAGCGTATAGAATTTGCTAAACAGTATGTGGCGAAACCAACAGAATTCTGGGATAAGGTTCTCTGATCGGACGAGAGCAAATTCTGCTTATACAAGAGTGATGGACGTCTTAAAATGTGGAGACTGCCAAATACAGAATGGGAACCTAAGAACGTGGTAGCTACAGTGAAACATGGTGGCAGTAGTGTGATGATATGGGGCTGTATAGCTTCATCTGGCTTTGGGGAACTGGTGTTCATAGATGGGATCATGGACAAATTTGAATATAAGAGGTTTCTTGAAAAAAATCTTGAAAAGAGTGCAAAGAAGCTGGGATTAAGGCATGCTTATCACTTCCAGCAGGAAAATGATCCGAAGCATACTGCTGAAATTGTAAGGCTTTGGATGGTGTACAACACTCCTCACACTTTGAAGACACCACCCCAAACTTCAGATTTAAATCCTATAGAGAACATCTGGGAGGAACTCGAGGAGCATGTGAGGAAGCATCACATCAGAAGCAGGGATCATCTGAGAGAACTTCTTCAGACAGAGTGGAGAAATATGGACACTGCAGTCACTAAACAACGCATACAGACAATGCCCAAACGATTATCAGCAGTAATTCAAAGAAAGGGGATGATAACTAAATACTAGCCGTTCTCTGTTCGAATACTTATGTTCAGATGTAAGGTAACCGTTTTATTTCTTGTAGTGCAAATTAGTTTCAGTTGCTATTTATGAGTTTATATATTTAATGGAAGACTAAATTTTATTTTGTACCAGTTGTATTTACGTGTGCTTACTCTGCGTAACTTTAAAATAATATAAGCAATAAATAAACTTACGTTCGAATACTTATGTCGGCCTCTGTATATGTAAATATACTGCAACAGTTCGCGAACATTATCAGCCTGGACACATATTCAGTCGGTAGAGCACCTGCCTGCTGTGTGCGGGGTCCTGGGTTCGCTTCCTGGCTGGGAGTGGGAACTTTCCTTTAGCCAGGACCATCCTCATGCTTCCCAGAGTCTGGAAGCATGAATGAGAGTGTAATTGCGCGTGTGTGTAGTCAAATGCACAAAACACCAAGGGACCCAAAACGCACTGTGAAGTAAAGGGAATTGAATCAGGTCAGATCGTGAACAGGATCAATCTTTTATCTTTCGTACTCGCTGACAAACAATAAGTATTTAAGAAGCTGCTGCTGTGCTGCTGTCTAGGAGTTTCTATTACAACCCTGCTCGGAAATTGGAAGCAAGATGGGATCGCATTTGTTTTTCTTTATAAAGTAGCTTAAAACTTATGGTTTGATAATTTGAATAATTGTTTTTGAGTTTAGTTGATTAACTATCCTGTCACCGGAGGTTTTGATGGTGATCGTGCTTTGTGATACTTGTGCAGATGAAGCAACATAGACGAAATGAAGTCCTAAATTTCAGACGAATAGGCGACAATATTGCGGATGGAAAGGGTCAAAACTTTGGAAGTGATATATTAAATTTTTGTCTCTGTTCCCTCGTGTTGTAGATAGCGAAATACAAAAGAAAAACAACGCCTCAGTGGACAGGGGATATGCAGAATGCAATTAAAGCATTTCACGCAGGCAGAAGTCAGCGCCACACTGTAGAATTATTGAGAGTTTCGCATTCCTGTTTTCAAAGCCGAATGGAGAGCGAAATGAATGCTTCAGCAAAGGCAATGTACAGTCAAATAAAGATCAAAAATGGAATTAGTTTTGAAAATCCTGAAACTGCTTGCATATTTCATTGGGATGATGACAGGAGTAACCCTCCTGGTTTCACAGAGTCTCCAGTGAAGTAAAACTTCCTCAAATGCAAGCAAAATGGCAGGTAAATAGTTCAGGAAGAAAACTCAAATATTTCACTGAGGAGGAAAGCGTAAGAGCTCTCTTCAGCACGTTTGAAATCGGCCAAGTAGAAAAGACTTAAGGACTTTTATTCTTTGCTAAAGAAACCTATAGGATAATATTGATCTGAAGGACAAATCGCAAATGCAAATGAATATGGTTCTTCACTAAACAATAAAGCAACAAAGAAACTGTGTGCTGATAAAGCAAGTAGGGCGATTTATGTACAAACTTGTATAGAACGAGCAGAGCTTATGAGAAAATTAACATACACCAATTACAGCAAACTTCATGCCTATTTTGATCAACTTCAAATTAAAAAGCTTATTATGTAAATTTGGTAATGGTCTTCTGAATGAATTCCAGTGCACAATGTCGAACTCGGGGTGTATTAATGAAGTGGAATTTCTGATGTAGCTGAAAGACTTTAATTCTCATTGGGTTCTCGATCGCTGCATCTTAATTTTAGATAAGCATAGGTGATACAGAAATTTATCAGTGGTCAACTCTGTAAAGCAAATAAGATAAGTATGATATGTTGCCTACCAATGCAACTGCTGGGTAGGTCGTATTTTAAACCGTTAAAAGCCTACAACATAAAAGGAGAAAGAAACATTAACAAACTTACTTTTGGAAGAATTTTCAAGGCAGCATGAACGAAGGCAGCCACAGCGGCGAATGCTGAGAGCGGATTTCATTCTACAGACATTTAACAAGTTAACACAAATGCAATGCCTTCTGGTTCTAAACTACTTCCTGAAGTAAATGTAGTATCTAAAATGCTACTTGAGACTGAATTAGCTTCAGTGAATCCAATACGGAAGAGCACCAATTCGTCTTAGGAGCTGTTGCCATAACAAGACATCAAAATGTTCAGGCAGGAAGCAAATGGCAGCTCCTTTGACATCTTCAGAAAAGATTTTAGAGACTGCAGAAAGATTGCAAAAGAAAGAAAAATGTTTCCTCAGCAAAAAATATTCGGCACGTTAATAGTAAACAATATACGTCATCATCACAAACATCTGGAACTGATGAAGGTGAAGATGATGACACCTCTTGTGCACTCTGCAACATAAAACGATGACCCCAAATCCGTTGAACTTGGTGACTGGGTTCAGTGTCAACAAAAATGAAAGAATGTTTTCATGAGAGATCCGTTGGTGCAGCGGGTAAAATTTTTTTATCTTTTGCAGAAGTATTTTTCTTGAAAGATAGTTTAACCTTTCTACTGATTTTATTCGTTTATCGTTTCGACCCATTCTTCCTTCTCGAGAAATACGAATAGGATCATGAGGTAATATAATTAAATTGATCACCTCTAGAAAGTATGTATGCATTCTTAAATGGTGGAATTTATTCATAGAAGACTGTTTCTATGTAAAGTGATAGTGGTTTATACATTGGTGGAAAAAACTGCTGCATCCTCCAGGAATGTGTTCATTGAAATATGGGTGTAGTAATGTGGATATTGAGGATTTATAATATTGGCGAATGAAGTTATCGTATTTGTTATCATATGATGCTATCATGATGTACGTATATTACCTTTAACTTAACTTTACCTTTAATTTAACTTAACTCTTCATTAAGCTTAAGCAAAACTTGATGGCGTTATCTTTTTTCCGCTGGTGTATTATAGCCTTATCTGCCATTAATAATTTTTCAATTTTTGGCCCAATTTTCTGAGCGTACTATATATTAGTTAGCACAATTTCTAGTAATCAAAATGTTCAGGGGGGCGAGGAGGAAGCCGCAAATATGACCATTAAAGTTTCAGGCTATATATAACTTCTTCTTCTTCTTCCTCTTCTTCTTCTACCTCACGGCTTTGGATTGTTTAACCCATTCCGGCTCCAAATTGGTCCGCCCATCTTTTCTTCGGTCTTCCCTGGTTTCTTCTTCCTATAGGTTTATAGTTTAAGGCTATTTTTGGTATTCTGTTATTATTCATCCTCTGAACATGTTCTTTCCATTGATTTCTATTTCTTTCAATAGTATGCTTTATTTCTTCTACTTTTAATTCTGTCATAATATCCTGACTACTATATATAACTGAAAAGATAAAATAAACATCTACCTGGTCTCTTAATTTCACTGGTTTCTTAATTCTCTTAATTTCTCATTGGCTAGTTTTTCGCACCACACAACGCCTAGTTATTCGACTACGTGTTCATATTCATAAATCTGAGTGGCCTTACATCAATCCTCCTTGATGACATTCCAGTATGAAGTTGGGACTTACCCTAGCTATACATCTAAGCTTTATGTCTCTTTCTTACTAGTCACGGCGAATGATAATACAAAGCAAGAGTAACTCTACTCCAGTTATAACAAACGATAACTGCAGCTAGAAAGTGGTCCAAAAATTAACTTTGTGCTTATGGAAGCACTTTCTAAATTTCTAGGCTTCTGACAGTCTCTTCATTGCATTAAAATAAGCCAATATAATATAAACAATAAATGAATAATATTTACCTATAAATAATCAATTTTCTATGTTCCTTAACACACATAAAAGTGTAAGATTATTATATCATATTTCTTAGATTACATAAGTTGATATACAGGGTGTTAATGAACTACACCGAAATAATTTCAGCGATTGCAGCCGTTACCAATAAGCAACTTGAGATATGCAATGCATGGTCTTGGTTAAACATAACGCAGTAATTGTGTTAAACCTAAGTAGCATCAGATCTGATAAGCGGCATTATTGACGTTCTCAAGATTTAATGCCTCCAAGATCTCTCAAATCTCGAACTAATCACTTGCTAGTGCGACACTGAATAGCGATTCTTGCATCATGTAGCCCACTCGTGGTCTTTCTGTAACTGTTCTGGTAGCCCAATCCGTAACCCCGAAAACTGGTGCTCCAAAGATCACTTATTTGGTGATGCCATGCCATTAATTTTTTTACTTCGTCTATTTAATACGTAAATTCTGATAGGTAGAAATGACATGATTCGGAACTAAAAAGTGATTGGTCAGTGCAACAATACTACTACACTTTTTCTCAAGACTCTGAGGTATGAAACACCTATAACCTCAAAGAGGACCTAACTGCCCGAATAATAGCAACATGTGAAGTTATTCGGCACACTCAAGGAATTTTGGACAGAGTGCGATAGTCGTTTCTTCACCGCTGTCAATTTTGCATTTAAAACTCAGGTCACCATTTCGAGCAGCTCCTATAACCTGACCTAAAGAGTTGCATTTACTTTTACTTTATGTAAGTTCGTTCACCCTTTAAACCACTTCATTTAGACATACAGCATGTTTAGGTGTTATTGTTGTTGTTGATGATGATGATGCTGATGGTGGTGGTGGTGATGATGATGATGATGATGATGATGATGATAGTTGGCGCTACAGGCCAAGTCGACCCTTGGCCTCCCTAACCACCCTCTTCCATTCTACTCGGTCCTCTGCTTTTCTTCTCCAGCCTTTAACCCCCAACTTTCTCAAGTCGTCTTCTACCCATCTTTTCCTGGGTCTTCCTCTTCTTCTTCTGCCATCCCGCTTTCCTATGAATATCTTCTTAACTACACTGGTTTCCGGCATTCTCTGCACATGGCCAATCCACCTTATTCTTCCTTGTTTAATTTTCACTACTATATTTGGTTGTCCAAATAGACACTGTAACTCCAAGTTAGTCCGCATTCTCCATCCGTCCACGTCCCTTATCACTCCAAATATATTTCTCAGGATCTTCCTTTCCCACCGTAATAACCATTGTTCATCTCTGGTTGTCAACACCCAGCTTTCTGAACCATGCATTACTATTGGTCTCCTATATGTTTAGGTATTAGGCAGGATTTAACCTTTGTTAGGAAAAAATTGTAATTAATTGCACTGACAAGGTGAAATTACTCCGTTAAATGCATTCATTTATACACAATTTAAAATCTTAGATAAAATAGTAAAAAACAAACAAACAAAACAAAAATAAAAAGGCCAAAAAAGTGAAGGAGACCCAAACTATTTTAACTTTTATTTAAAAGCTAATATAACCATTGCGCCAGAGCGAGTGCTCCAACACCTCTCTCCGTTTTCTTGTGTTGTGTACTCAAGTGGTGTTATCATCAGCAGTGACGTACCGGCACTTAAGAAACTTTAGCCGTAACTTCTTCATTTGAACCAGCAGGTCATAAGTCCGCTAACTCAAATTACTTGTTTAAGATATCTCCGCTTGCCCTGAAAATATTTCGGTGTGGTTCATTAACATTCTGTATAGGTATATTACTTTGTATGATTATGAATATTTTGTGTTAACAGTGATAATTGACTAAAGTTACTGTCCCTGGACTCACGCTATATTTTATGTTTTACTTAATGTTAATTCATTTTTCAATGATCATAATTTATTATCATGGCAATTTTTTTATTTACTTTCTCTTCTCATTCTTCTATAACTTCAAACATTATTTCATCTACTTCGAGATAAATTTACATTTTACATTGCATATAGTTGTAAGCATAAAAGGAATATAGTAGACTACAACAGTAGTCAAATTTAAAAAATGGACCTATTTTATGTCTGAAACTCATGTTCTTGATAAACAGAAAGAAACAAAGGGGAGAAATGGCGAAAGTGACCTGCCATTTGAAAAGGAATAAATATTATTTGAAAATTTAGACCAATAACAACGAATATCTCGGGACTGGTTAACAACACAAAAATTAAATCTAAATGTTTCATGTATCTCACTTATCTTGTATCTGTGCATCTTACTTATTTCGTGTATCTTGTTGGAGACGTTTTGTACGACTATGCATTTACATTTCCTGTTGATTGTTGCGTTTACTGCGCCGAACATTCAAGTTCCTGAGAATGTCCCTTTTTTTTATAGAGCAGAGAGCGATCTAAGCAGCCCGGGTTGGAGAGGGTTTGTCCTCAGAGGTCTTGGAGGTTGCTCTATATGTGCCAACCTTTTGTACCTGAGTCTGGTACCTTAGCTTCACGGCAGCTATGTCGGTGCCGAACTGGCGTGGCTATCATTGCAGAGAGGATGCTCGTAGTTGGATCACTTCCAGATCCTTCTACATCAAAACGTACATCTGCAAAATTATCTACTAGGTCTAAAAGAAAACACATTGCAGTAAAGTTACGAAACAATATCGTACGAATAGACCTCAACGAATTGGACTTAGCCCGTAACATGTAATGCATCACTGATCACGTTCAGGACCAGTTGTGATAGAAACAACTTTTTGAAATATGTGCAAAGTCTGCTGCCAGCACATCCAACAGGAAACAAAGTGCACTATCATCTCCTTGAAGATCTTTTCCTGAGGAATCTTTTGGGAAGGAATCGCATCCGTGATGTTCATCTTCACCGATTCCTTCTAGGAGCAATGAAGTGAGAGAACTCTGACGACATTACTGGAACGATAGCAAAAAAAGAGGCAATACAATCCTGTAGTAAAAGGTGTTAATTCCTCCCCCAAAGAAAAACAATAAATTTGTTTGAACATATACTACCGTAGTGGAGACTTACGACAGAACTTACGCCATTACAGTGACCGTTACCGTCCTGTAGTAGAACATGGGTGAAATTAGTATAAATCGAACAGAGCTTAAAATTTTTCTCCGTCTTTGATCGTACGTGAGATGAACAAGACCAACTACAAAAATGGCTCAGTGAAATATAGCAAACCTGCAGTCCAATAAGTAGTATTGTTGTACTCGTTAGTGCACATGAATATACTTCTCCATGGAATCAAACTTCCTACAATGACACCACTTAACGATTGTTACAAACTAAGGGGTAATGGTTTGGACCAGCGAATATTTAAACAAGAGGAAGATATAGAAGCAGTTAAAGCAAACAAACCACTTCCAATATATTCTGTCGAATAACTTTTAAAAAAGTATGCATTTGAAATCCCTAGATTACTGCCTTATCACTGCCATCTAAACCCCAATGAACTAAGTAAGAAAATAATGAAGAACAAAACTGCAGAGAAAAATTGTTCCATTACTTAACGCACTTAAATTAAACCGTGTAATGTTTAAATACTACCCTGAAAAGGATGAAAAGGACCTTGTGCATTTAAGTGATGTCCATAGAATAAGAATACTGTTTTTCTACCTCTGTATTTTTTTTTTTTTTTTTTTTTTTTTTGTGGTAATTTTACGTCCTCCAACATTAAGTCATATAGGACGATGAATAGAATGGGTGAAATGATGCTTAAATGATCCCAGGGTCCATAGAACTTAGAGTTACCCGACATTCGTCTTTAAGGATAAGGGAAAACCACGGAAAAACCTTATCCAGGTAACTCACCCTGACCGAAATTCGAACTCGGGACCTCTTGAACGTGAGGCAGACTCGCTAACACCACGCTACCGAGGCGGATACTTCTGTGGTGTGTAGATAGTGTATCTGCCGCACGTTCAAAAACTCCCGATTCCAGTCTTGTTTAGGATATGATTCCTGTTCTTTTTCTGTGATTTCCCGACCCTGAAAGATGAATGTCTGGTAATTTTCTATGGATCTCAAGTAATTAAAAAAATATTTCAACCGTATTCATTCATCGTGCAAATCTAATCGATCTAAAGCATGTTAAACCTTTAACAAATAACATTAAGATGCATTCAGTGTGTGTTTGAATAACTATTTAAGAATAAGCAAGCAGTTTTATCAGTTTTTTTTGGATAATAAAGATGATAATGACAGTTCTACAGATACAGCAAGTGAAACAGACACAATAACTGATACCCATCCTTTAAATGAAAGTACCACAAATGGAAGCTCTGGAGATACAGTAAGCGAGGCAAATCTTCACTTCATAATTAAGTCATAATTTGTTCTGTTCTTTAGCTTAAGACATTTTCTTCATACAAGGTGCACAGGTTTTTATGAAAAGTTGTTCACCTCGCCTTTCTGCTGTTGACTACTACGTGTAAATATCACTTCATTACCAAACGTATTGCTAAAATGTATTTTGTATAGTAAGCAATTTGTCGCTTAATTACAGTACAAGACTTGAAATATTAATGCAGAACGAATAAAATATTTATCGATAGATCTTTAAGGATGGTCCTAATATACTGCATCAACTTCTCACAGTGTACAGTTTTGTTAATACCCGTTACTTGCCATTTGCCTTCTGTCTGTTCCAAGGAACGGCTGCAGATAATTATGCCAGCACTTTTCAACATCTGGTGATTGGGTTTCAACTTCTCTGGAAATAGTCTACCTAGACTTCCAAAAGGCTATCCATACGATCGTACCAACGGTATGAGAAGGTACTGAAATCAAAGGTTGTAGAGTTAATTTAGGACAAGGCAGGTGGTGGTAGATACGGGATCTACACTTGGTAACTGGAGATAAAGCTTGAGAGCCTTCCATTTCTGTCACGCAAGGTCGTACGAAACTTCCACAGAAGATTTGATGAGCACTCGAACTAACATCAAGAAGTTCAGCAATTTACCGATTATATGCTACAATATTAAATGTTTGTTATCGACACTGTGAATTGACAGGATAATATCAAAGGCACCGGTATACCAGAATTTCATCTCTCTGGATTTCTTTAAGTGCCAGTATATCTGCCGGCATGGGGCTGGTATTTTAAGCACACTTGAAAACTTCTTGAACCTACGAACTTAAGCATAAGGAGACCAGCGCCTAACCAATCAGATCACCAGTTATTTGCTACAGCAGTACATCAAGCCGGATACTACTTTCCGGCCACATTTATTGTAGGTCAATACAGAAAGAATAGTAAACAGTCGTGGATCTGATTCTGCAAATTTAAATGGCCTATTGTATACGATTACCCTAACATCTTTAAATGAATAGTTGATTTAAACCGTGATGGCGAAGCGATGTTTTTTTTTTTTTTTGTGTAATTTTACGTCCTCCAACGTTAAATCATATCGGACGATGAATGGATTGGGTGAAATGATGCTCAAATGAGCCCAGGGTCAACAGAGCTTAGAGTTACCCGACATTCGTCTTTCAGGATAAGGGAAAACCCCGGAAGAAACCTTATCCAGATAACTCACCCTGACCGAGATTCGAACTCGGGACCTCTTGAACGTGAGCAAGACTCGCTACCACCACGCTACCGAGGCGGTCTGTGTGTGTGTGTGTGTGTGTGTGTGTGTGTGTGTGTGTGTGTGTGTGTGTGTGTGTGTGTGTGTGTGTGTGTGTGTGTGTGTGTGTGTGTCCAAGATCTGCTGCTCTAGTAATTAACTATATGATAGTTATCTCGGGTATGCATGGATGGGTGTGCGGATAACAAAATCAGTTGGCTGATAAATTTGTGAATAAGTTGGTGAATTACGAGCCGTTTGAGTTGCTGACTGTTTGAAGCTGATGAATTAAACTGTTTCTGAATCGTAATAAATACTGAATTATATCTGCTGCCTTCTGATATATCCAGGTTTTACTGTTTAGAACTAACCGTTTCTATGATAATGAAGAAGAAAACTGCAGAAACAAATTTGTTCCATTACTTAACGCACTTAAATTAAACATTGTAATGTTTAAATACTGCCCTGAAAAGGATGAAAAGGACCTTGTGCATTTAAATGATGTCCATAGAATAAGAATACTGTTTGTCTACTTCTGTGGTGTGGAGATAATGTATCTGCCGCACACTGCGAAACTGCAACGTCCCTTGGCGTGACCGCGGAACCTATGTAATCCGCGCGCGGTCTTTAAGCGCTGTGAAGGTCAATAATCCATCACAGTAAACACTTGTGTAAGACACAACGGGAAAGACACTAATTTTACAAATACACGCTCCTTTATTAAACCAACTCCCGCCTATTAAGTACTACTCCAAAACATTTCTACTTATGTGGGTCAATCCTAAGGCTGCTGATTGGTATTTGAAACACAGTTTTTACTCTATGTCTTTGCTGAATTCTTAGAAAGTGTATTGCTTTATACATTTTATAATTTTATTTACGAATATAATAACTGCACTTCGCCCGGTAGACAGTGGCTTTCCAGGTACAAATCCATGAAAAAAGCGGTCGGTGAAATAAACGCTCAAAAAGTTGTGAAATGAGGGTAAGCGGATTGTTTGATACCAGAGAGAGAGAGAGAGAGAGAGAGAGAGAGAGAGAGAGAGAGAGAGAGAGAGAGAGAGAGAGAGAGAGAGAGAGAGAGAGAGAGAGAGAGAGAGAGAGAGAGAGAGAGAGAGAGAGAGAGAGAGAGAGAGAGAGAGAGAGAGAGAGAGAGAGAGAGAGAGAGAGAGAGAGAGAGAGAGAGAGAGAGGTTTGGTTATAATCAAAATACAATAGTGTTAACAAACAGGTCATATATCGCACACTGCATGATAGATAGCTCGTAACGGAAAAGGCAAGAACAAGTGATCATTAACTGTTTTTTAACCCCTTCTCATCGGTACATCGTTACCGTTTTTGCCACACATGTGTTTGCTTGTGTTTCATTAAGAGTGATGGAATACCTGTGATGGAAATGATAACGACCAATAAGGGAAAGCCATATTCGCTTCGCAATGGTTATATTTACTAACAGTACAGAAAAACAGTAAATGGTGCGATAACATGCGTCTTTGTGAAATTTGGACCCTTTATTGGAGAAATTATATTTTGAGAGCACCTGATCATTAGTATGGAGCACCGGATGAAGTCTACTTAGAGGTGAAGAAGCGTACACAGAAGAATTGGGAGGACTCCACAATAAGGGATACGACTTTATTATAGCAATGCCAAACCAGCATCAGATCAGTAAAATCCTCGGAAAACAGAGGAAACCTAGAAGTCCTGAAGAAGTTATCGTTGACAAGAATTGGAGGATGAACGACAGAAGCAACCTCCTTCTATTGGACGACGGAGGCAAACAAAGAATAATAATATTTTTGGACAGAAAGAAAGATATAGCCTAATACACTCAACACAGTTTTCTTTCATGCATGAGACCTTCAAGGGCTCTGCAGTCAGTTTTCTCAGATTTTTACAATATATGCTAAGTTTGGTAGCGTTGAAGAAGAAACTAACATTTATATAGT
This sequence comes from Mantis religiosa, assembly GCA_030765055.1. Classification (NCBI taxonomy): domain Eukaryota; kingdom Metazoa; phylum Arthropoda; class Insecta; order Mantodea; family Mantidae; genus Mantis; species Mantis religiosa. The sequence continues at coordinate 134,283,393 of CM060954.1, read as the reverse complement.
TATATTTTCTCTTCTTCCAACAAGAATTGCGAATATTTGATCTCATTCGTCAGGCTGTTCTTAGTGGAATTCCCCAGAAGTCAATATTGATCATGAAACATCCTGCAATATCTGCACTTCCTGAAATGAATGGATACATGAAGCAGTGGTTCTCTATCTGGTACAAGATATTGGACATACTTGCGAGAGTGAATAAGTACATATTAGTGCAGCACTAGCCTGTGTAAAGCCAGAGCACGTATTAGATGGATGGATGGAGCTTCATTCTTGGATCACTTCCAATCCAAAACCAGCGATTATTTTATGGAAATTTGGCATGATAATGTCCAGCTTCTACAGTTTTATGGAATTGTCACCAGAGATGATTCCGCAAAACCAATAGTGCTGTGGAATGGTATAATAAAATAATCAAGGCTGGCCCCGTAGCTCAGTCGGTAGAGCACCTGGCTGCCGTGCTAGGGGTCCCGGGTTCGATTCCCGGCGGTGGGGTTGGGGATTTTTCTCCGACCAAGATAATTGCCCATCTTCACCAGAGTCTGGAAGTATGAATGAGAGTGTGAATGTGTGCGTGATCTAATGATTAAGAAACCAAAGATAACGAGTTAACACCTTCAGTATGTTCCAAAGGAGAACGGCCGCCGATATGACCATAGCAGTTAAAGGCGGGGTATAAATGGAACAAGGAAAAAAATAATCAACATACTTGGAGAGCAAATCCTAGATCTATGGATGTCGTGTTATGTCTTAAAGAAGTTGAACAACCCACTACATGCACGTCAGAAAGAAACTGGATATGAATGGAAACAAAAGAAAATGTTGAAGATAACAATGGACTGAGCTTTCGAAAGAACTGTTGAAAAGCACATAGAAAATGTTGTCGTGGTGCTGTTCAAAAGTAATTGCTTACGTTCAAAACCTAGATCATTTTTTTTTTTATTTAAGTGATAATACTTGTTAAAATTTATTTAAAACAAAATGAAAAAGAAAGAAAAAGAAAAAAGAATAAAGCTTATGTAAAACAAAAGGAGAAGAAAAAAGAAGAAAACCACATAAGATATTAACAAAAATGACAAAGCTTATTAAATTGATTTTAAACACAAAAAATAATCGGTTATATTACTTCCCCCCCCCCCCAAAGCCTGAGAGAAGAGTGATGGAAATCGGTGTTTTTAGTCGATGTACTGTTCGAACAAATTTAGCTTTCTGCCTTACTTTGGCTGGTGTGACCAAATACTGAAAGGTAGTCCTATTCCTAAGTGTATGAAACCGATACCTTATTTAATATTGAAAGGTTTAAAACACACCATCTGCCTGCTTTCGGTACCTCTTGTGCGCTGACCACTTTATTCGCAGACCGTAAATTTTATAGACTGGTTTTTTCGCCACACGCGAATCTACATCCCTCTGCGTGTATCTGATCTGGGAAGTTGACAGCTTTTTTCACTGACCACTTTTTTTTCACACGTCCAAACAAATCTTGAGCGTGACCTCATAACACGAAACTTGCTAATCAACCCATGCTGTCTTAGTTTTAAATTGCCTAACTAATGTCTGTGGCTTATTACATTATTCATTGATTTTAATAAGTATATGGACATTATTTTTTGTGTCCATTTGTCTATGTACCTAATCATTAGTTATAATATTGTCAGTCTTACCTGTCAATAATTGCCGCATCAAGTGAATTTAAAGTAATGTAAAAAAGGACAAGACCGACAGTAAAAAGAAGATCATATGAACTAAAAAAGAGACAACATTACTGAAATTCCATCTAAATTAATAAAATACTCCAAAAGCTAAAAGCACTGTCCAATAAATTTCTTCCAGAAGCATAAAAATAATAGCACAAATTTGACTATGGTTTCTTTGGTGAATTAACTTTAATCATATAGTGGTGAACAGGATGGACTGAGGAGCTCCTGGTCTTATAGAGAGTTCTAAAGTTTAAGAAGTTTAGTTTTAGATCTATGATGTATAATGTACACACGAGAAATAATCGGATATTTTAACCACATCTTAAGGAATGGACAGGAATGCTATAGTTTACCCATATCTGACTTATGACAGTTCTAAGCCTGCGAGAATGCGATGGAAAAGGTTGATTTACACCCGTTCTCTTCCATTTTCAATTCGTTACCGAACTAGTACTGTTTGCTTATTGATCCAAGACCGAAGTAGTGCTGTTTGCTTATTAATACAAAACCGAACTAGTGTATAAATGTTGACCATTGAACAGAACTAATACTGAAATTATATCTGCAATCTAGTTTCTTACTATCAAATGTATATGCTTCATTAATGTAAAAACGTTTCTTGGAAATAATTTGTAGGTAATACTTTTTCCTTAAATTCGATGAACATTAAAAGCGAAACTGTTTTTTTGTGTAATTTACGTCCTCCAACGTTAAATCATATCGGACGATGAATGGAATTGATGAAATGATGCTCAATGAGCCCATGGTCCATTGAGATTAGAGTTACCCGACATTCGTCTTTAAGGATAAAGGAAAACCCCGGGAAAACCGTATCCAGGTAACTCACCCTGACCGAGATTGAACTAGGGACCTCTTGAACGTGAGACAGACATTCTACCACCACGCTACCGAGGTGTGCGAAACTGTTTTTGTTGTCAAGAACATGCTCATTAAATTTGTTCACCTGTGTATTAAAAATATCTATAGTACAAGTTTCGAAGCAACTGAGCAAAGTTTGTGTCATGAGAAAATGTGATAGTAGCAAAAATGGAAGTAAACTTGATTACAAGAAAAATCAAGTGATAAAAGTCAATTACATATTTTAACACATTTGATTATGCCCCCTATTCTGATCTTAAAACATTAGAGAATTGTAACTATCCCATTTGCCAATTTAAGTAATGCATTCCACTCAAAAACTTAGTGCCTTTTTCTTCAAGTGGTAAATCATTCACCTCGTGGTCAAGAAAATGCATTGAATTTCAAAGCAATTAACAATGTGAAATGCCCTTTAAGATGGTGTATTCCACTTATCTGCCTGCAAGTAAATGTGTAAACTATAATCAAAGTTCACTTCCAGGAATAAGAAGTACTTTTTTTTCATAACTTTTGAACTAATAATAGGATACAGTATAATAACTCTGGAAGAATATAATACACAATTGGGAAATTACATTACACTATTTACATCTCAGAGAAAATGTTGGAAGTGTCCTCCACCCGTATCTATGGATCGTTGATCCCATTTTCTTTGATACGACTATGGACACTAGGTTTATATGGGTATTTTCAAGACATTTGAGGAGCAGCTGGATGATATCGAATTGAGAGAAGGTTATTTCCAACAAGTTGGAGCAACGTGCCATATATCTAATGACACCTTGGAACTTGTAACCAGTTTCTTTGATAATCGAATAATCTCAAAAGGTCCCCTGACCTAACCTCACCGGATATTTTCTTGTGGGGGTATCTAAAAATTGAGTGTACAAGAACAGGCTACGGACAATCGATGTTCTCAAGGAATCTATTCGAACCGAAATAAGTACTATTGGCGAGGATAATCTCCGTAAAACTTCAGAGAATATGGTGAGAGAGTGCAAACATGTATAGATGCTGGTGGAGGACACTTGCAACATTTTTTCTGAGATGTAATGTAGCTTCCCAAGTGTATATTACATTCTCCCAAAGTTGCACGTGTGTCCTAAAACCGACTCCCGTCGCTGAATGCGGGCTTATGTATATATCTACAGCACCCGGAGATCTCTCCTGATCCGGAGGACGAGCATTTATAGAGAGGAAAGTCCTTGCCATGGAACGCTCAAATTCCCGTCGAGACTTAGAATCCTGAAATAGTCAGTCAGGATGAAAGTGAAATTAAGCGAAATGTGAGGTGAAATTGAAGGACGGGAAATTCGGTGAATGAATATCCTTTCGTGCATTTGCCTAGCAACCGGGAAAACCCCAAAAAAGCTCTTGGGTAAGGAAGGATGCTCATAGTAATCGAACTCACGACCTCCCAAATGCGAACTACAGACGCTGCCGAATGAACCATCCTGCTCGGTAATATCTTATATTTCTTTTATTTAATAAAAGCAGGTTTGCATTAAGTAGGACAATGTGATATTATTTTGTAATTCCTATGTACAGTATACGGTTAGTGTTTTTTAAAATCCCTTTTAGATTTTTAATTATCTATTAATTGAATTTTCTGTTGCATGTCAATCAGACGGAATAAAGTTGTTCATTTTTTAGAGAATTTAATCACAATCGGTTGAGTGGTTTTTGACACGGCACACAAATATGCACAGGCAACTGTATACTTTTAATATGTTGAGTGACTTGTGAACATCTCTTCAAAAAACAAGGCGGACGATTTGAGACAGGGATGTCCAAAACGATACCTATGTAACTCGGAAGTTTCAGCCTGGAACTGTCGTAGTGAAACTGCATCAAGTAATGTCAGATAATGCCACGTGACATTCTGTCTGACATTTCAACCTCTGCTGAACGGTATCAGTGGTGGATTATACCCTTGTGGAACACGAAACATCTTTTAAGTATTCATATTAAAAGGGATTAATCTATCCACAGTAAGTTAATTATGGTGCATGTTTGATTAAAAATAATTTCAAATGAAGGAAGAAGTGTTTTATAATATCGTGTATATTATATACGAAATGACTGAATGCCATAAAATAAATGATTTTAAATAAATTTTATGTAAGAATTCCACATTTCTATGCAGTAAGATTTTGTGTATTGTTATGCTCCATCAGTTATACAAAATCATATAGAATTAAGAGGACATCATATGCCATTTTCAGAAAATTCACGATACAACTTTTATTTCTATGAAAATATTTTAAATACAGAGCATTTTAATCAAAATTATTATTAATTTTTGAAAAATATATGCAGTTTTCCTGCATAAAGAATGGTTTGAGATTCTTGGAAACTGTTGAGTGACATTCTTGGAATTTTTTATTTTAACTAGGCTTTGTTTTTAATTTATGCTTTTAACACACGGGCCTTTCTCTAAAAATGCTTTCACGGTGATTATTATACTATACTATTTTCCTCTACCTACCGTAAATGTGTGGTGTAAACAATAAAGGCTATAACCTATTTTTTTTTTTATTTTTACACAGTACCTTTACTCATACTCATAATTTTAATAGTCCAGCTAAAATTGGTCTCCCCCGAATGCGATGCACTTGTCCCAGCGTTTCTGAGTCTTCAAAGACATGCTGGAAACCATATTTTGAAAGATCCTTCAAAATCCCTTCCGCAGCCTTCTCCACTGCTTCTGATGATGGATAATGCCTCCCACGAAGGCGTTTCTTTAAGTTAGGGGATAGAAAAAAGTCACGTAGGGCTAAACCCGGACTATAGGGAGGGTGAGGGAAGCACTTCACGTTGATTTTTGCAAGATATTCAGCGACAACATTGGCAATATACGGCCGCGCATTATCTTGGTACAGCATCCAGCCTGCGTCACGAAAATGCCGTCTTTCGCGCCTGATATGGACTTGCAATGTTTTCAGGACACCCCTGTAGTATTGCCCAGTTACTGATGTGTGTGCAGGTACAATATACAGATAAACCATGAATATCAAAGAATGAGATGACCATAACTTTCCCAGCAGAAGCAACCACGTTTGCTTATTTGGGGGTTGGTGATGAAGAAGATTTCCATACTGAGCTTTGCTGTTTGCTCTCAGGATCAAAATGATGTAGCCAAGTTTCATCAGCAGTGATTACGTTTGAAAGAAACTTCGGATCTTCCTCTAACATCAACTTTAACTGCATGTTACCTCCATTGCAGCGGCAGGCGATACTGAACATGTCTGAACTTGCCTGGTTCTCACAGGCGGGGACCAGGAGTACCAACTATGAAACTACTACGGCGTGTTTGTTTCACATTAGGCTAACAGAGTATAATAAAATTGAATTTTAGTGCGAAAAATTATGACGGTAAAAAATTATGATCATTCTTTATTGAACAGCCCTCATACAGGTTTGCACTCGTCTCACCATATTCTTTGAAGCTTCACCGAGAATATCCTCGCCAATGTTACTTATTTCGGTTCGAATGGATTCATTGAGAACATCAATTGTCCGTGACTTATTCTTGTACACTATTTTTTAGATACATCCACCAGAAAAAATCCGGTGGTGTTAGGTCAGGGGATCTGTAGGGCAGAGACCTTTTGAGATTATTCGATTATCGAAGAAACTGGTTACAAGTTCCATGGTGTCATTAGATGTATGACACGTTGCTCCATCTTGTTGGAAATAACCTTCTCTCAATTCGATATCGGCCACGCCGTGGCTCAGTGGTTAGACCGCTTGGCTCTCACCAAGGCGGCCCGGGTTCGATCCCAGGCGACCGCAAAGTGAGATTTGGCGTTGGGGCGGGTTTTCTCCGGGACCTCCGGTTTCCCCCGCCATCTCATTCCACCGGTGCTCCATCTTCATCTCATGCATCATCAGTGTCACCGCCTGCGGTGCCGTATGTAGTAAAAGCGGGCGTTAAACACTACACATTTCAATTCGATATCATCTCCGTAAAACTTCAGAGAATATGGTAAGACGAGTGCAAACATGTATAGATGCTGGTGGAGGACACTTCCAACATTTTCTGAGATATAAATAGTGTAATGTAATCTCCCAATTGTGTATTATATTCTCCCAAAGTTGCATGTGTGTCCTATTATTGGTTTAAAAGTTATTGCTTATTGAAGTGGTTCAGATTTATATGGATCGCACTATATAAACTAGTCTATTTGAAAATGTGTGGCCGTTTTTGGCACTCAAGGATAAAATACACTAATTTGTTACCTTTACCTTAGTCTTCTGGAGGTGACAAAGCATAGGGTACCTGATGATTAATAAAACATAACTAAATTGTGATGATTTTAATAACAGACTTTGATAAGCTCTGCTCTTATGGTATTACAACAGTAGACACGATCGACATTTGTATGTTATGTCAACTGAGGAAAACCTGGAAAAAGCCTCGATTAGAAACTTTGGTCAGACCGTGTTTAAACGACTTCGGTCAACCATGTCATTTCTAATGACTAGCCTCCACGGTATAGTGGTCAGCGCTCTTATTTCTAATTTCAAGGTTTTCGGTTTTGATTTGATTTATTTTCTACCCTTGAAAATATACATTGAAGGATTAAAAGTGACACATATGTATTTGGTGGATTCGTAGTATAATTTTCAAAAATATTTTTGCAAATTTACATTTAATATTCTAGGGGGAAAATGATTCTACTATTTACTTCACCTTATTTACAATTAATGTTTGCGTATGCACTATTTCAAAGTAAGCAATGTAGACGCTATTACATGCACATGGAAATAATAAAATGACTGTATTTTCTATGCTAATATTAGTAAGAGAGAAAAAATATCGATATAGGTTAATCTTCAACAACAGACATTTATCCTGATAGACGAATGTCAGGTAACTCTAAGCTCCATGGACCCCGGACTTATTTGAGCATCATTTCACTCATTTCATTCATCGTCCGATATGACTTCACGTTGGAGGAGTAAATTAAAAAAAAAAGACAACCAAATCTACGAATGTTTCCACATTCAAAAGTACTGTTCTTCCCAACAGAATAAGCTATAGCTTATTTACAACATATAAAATTATGTGGTTGTTATACACATGCAACTGATATCAATTCTGATTTATATAAATATGAGAATATTTTTAAAATTGAGTTATGAGAAGGAGAAGCTGATATTGTGTTTATATCAGCGAGAATTTTCCTCTGGTTTCACTGAGCTTTGTTGTCAAGGAGTATTTATATCGTTCTGACGAAATGTGATACTTCTGGATTTTAGGATCTGGCAAGAATTTTTTTGTGTAATGTACGTCCTCCAACGTTAAGTCATATCGGACGGTGAATGAATTGGGTGAGATGATGCTCAAATGAATCCAGGGTCCATGGATCTTAGAGCTACCCGACATTCATCTTGAAGGATGAGGGAAAACCCCGGGAAAACCTTAGGTAACTCACCCTGACCGAGATTCGAACTCGGGACCTCTTGAACGTGAGGCAGACATGCTACCATCTACGCTACCGAGGCAGACCTGGCAAGAATGATAAACTGTCTTACAGCTTAGAAAAACACCATCTTCTTTACTAAATCAACACTTTCTGGCGAACTTTTAACTTATTGTGCATGACAAATAGCATGCAGATGTTGAACTTTCTGCAATTAACCTTTGAGTGAATGTTGTATACTTTTGCAACTTTTGAAACCGTAAAACATATTATATTACTGCTAAGAAATAAATCGGGTTGTTTTGTTTTTCGTGGTCATGGAACCACAGTGAAACTTAATAGAAAAGTAAATGACGCGAGACGCTTTTTAAATATTTAAACATTTTACTATTGTTTTAGTTTTCTGTCTGCCCCTTGTACCTACAACACATTTGATAGATAATGAAACTATTTCTACAAACATTTATCTAGATTAACAGGAAGTAGAATAATTTCTACAAAAAAGTCATTATCAGGGAAAGATTTTAATGTCCATAAGGTAACTCACAAATTGTTAAAAATAATGTAGGTGTAGGTTAAACAACGAAGTGCGCTGCAAACTATATGACTCTATTGTGGCTAGCATCCCCCAGGAGGAAGGTTGAAGTGAAGGTTACATGCCGCAGGCAGACAGGTCACACAGACGCTCCCGTTGCTGGAGCTACCTAGAACACCCGTCGAACAAGGTCCATGGGGAGCACTCTTGTCCTTTGGGCGCGCATTGACACAATCTATCCAACACCGCCATAGCCATGAAACGAGGTACATCTCAAAGGTGAGAAAAAAACTTATGAAAGGGAAATAATGGAAAAGAACTTGTAGATGACAAATAATCAAAGAAAATGGTAATAAAAAAACCAAGGTCAGAGCGGGTGGTCAACGGTAATCGAAAACACAAACTCCCGAATGTTAGTGCCATGCTTTGCGACTGAGCCACCTTCCTCGCTTAATGATGATGATGATGATGATGATGATGATGATAGTAATAATAATAAACAACTGTTACCCATAAACCATGATATATTCAATGTTTTAAAATTAATTAACATAAAGCTAATAACTGCTGTTCATTGTTGAAGAACCTACATATAGAAAAATTACTTCACCAGTTTTGCAGCAGGTCTTACAAAACTGAAAATTACATCTTCTGAGTTCTCACATTATACTGTGACTTTGAGAGTTCTTAGAATTAAAAGTCCGAGTTGCAGATATTCCAAATGTTTTTTATTTCCGTAGAAATACAATGTTTAATTCTCAGTAACATTACGTCACATACGCCACACAATCTACCAAGGTCGATGACAATAACAAACAGCGTTCTGGTTACATCAGCTCTCATTACAACACTCTACAGCTGTTTACTGCCTACGACTCTCGCGACTGACTCTTCCCGAGTCGTCGCCTTCTTAAATACCTCATTGATAAATTCTAGATATTTCCGGAACAATAAAGAAACCGAATATTCTCTATCAACCAAGACGTCACCAGAAATTTCCATTTATCTCAGTTTGTTTGTTATGGCAAACCTTTATCTCGCACTATCTTTAACTGCTTATGCAAGCTCTTTATTACCGTGAAATACTATCCGCCTGTTATGTATTTGCGCCGAAACTTTTATGCCCGTTGCCGCTACAATACGAAATTCACTAGAAATGAAGAGGACTTCACATCCTACAACACAAGGACAAAGGCAATACCAACTGAATGCATGTTATTATCAGCAGGAAAAGAAACTGGAGCCTAATTTGGGGCATGAATTCATAACTTCACCCCCGACAACAACCAAGTCTTCATTGACAGGCAATTCTCTCCAGAATAATTACCTATTAATTAGGAATGGTTGCACCCCCATTGAAAGTAAACGGTATAAAAAGTACCCTTATTTCTCATTTGAATAGTCAAATTTCTGATCTTTGAAAATGTATCCTTATGCAAAATAAAAGAAAACTACGAAATAAGGCTACAATACAAAGGAAATCACAAGGTAATGACGTCAAATCGAAAAAATAATTGTCTAAATGGAAAATTAACTTTAAATGTGCATTTGCATAATAAAGACTGATAAGCATTCATGAATAGGATGACTTTGTCTATGATCAATAAAAAGATGACATTCGCCAGAATCCGAACAATTTGCGATCCGAACGCTGATCATGACACAAAATGCGTTGGGCTGTAACTGGCCATTAGGTGGCGATTTCTTAAAGCACTTCTAGGAACGAGTACATGCTAAAAGATAAGCGACATGTGAGCAAGAAGTATTTAGCAAGGCAAATCTCAAGCAGTCACTTGTTACCTCCGTAACGTGTAATTTGTCAAAACACTTGCATGGCAACAGGTCTTCGGGATAATGACTACATAATGGGGTCAGAGTATACTTGTATGAAGTTTTTTCTGCCTCCATCACGCAATGTTGACTCGTAGCTGCCATCTTTCGGACGCAGAGTGAAGTACAAACCTTCTTGCCAGAGCTAAGAGATGGCGCAGGCTGCAACTGCTGCCTACTTGGATTCTTGCAAATCAATAGTAGTTGCGCAGACGGCCGCAAGGGGACTATGGCCCTGACACCATTATTGACGAACTGAATCTGACACCAAATAGGTTGTGTTCAATTGTTGGCAACTTTCACTGGCCTACCCCCACAAGAGAAGGGTTGACCTCCCCAAACTACCTTTGTTACAACGAATCAATCCAATGAAACAGAAAATGTTCATATAAATTTAAATTTATTTTTATAAAGAACTGCATTCTATGTCTGTTCTCCAAAATGGAAGATACGTTCTTCAGGAATTACAACATACATATACTGCCACGATTTTGGGTTTAATATTAAGTTAAGTATATTATAAATAAAAGTGTCCGAATTTTAATGTGGGCTGTCTGGATATAAGACTTTACTCTGCTTTCCTTATCCTTTAACGAAGTTCGGGTACTTTCTGGTCAGTGTCTGCAGGCAAATTTGAGCATTATTTGACTTCTTTCGTGCACGATTGAGATTCTGCATTCCACCCAAAAATAAATTGGGTGCTTTAACAAGATTTTCATTTTTTCTGGAGTAAAATTTTTCTCAGGTTCACTAGTTGTGCAAAAATCAGTCAGAATGTTACAAGTTATCTTCAGACAATTTTAGATATACATTTTTTGATAATAACATACATAAAATATGTTATTATGAAACATAAAATATGAATCAAAATCTCAGAGTTACTTTTGAGAATTGTTTAAACGTTCGAAAAACTATCATATTGTAGGGGACTTTCTGTGCCATGTGCTTAGAGGATGCTGCATTTAAATAGTGAATTTTATATTTAACCCACGTTTTTATAGTTTTTGATTATGCTATTTACAGACGCACTTACAGATTCAAGAACCAACACAGACTTTTTCCAAAAATGCGGCTTTTTCTTTCAGCGGATCTCAAAATATGTATTTCTGGTGTTATCAAAGTGTTGGGTGTAACTCAATAAGTACTTCTTAAGCAGAGGTCGTTAAATTTTTTACTTGAATACCTTAGAAATTTAAAGCCACTAACAAGAAAAAAGCTAAAACAGTTTGATTTGCGGAGCATTTTATGTAATGAAGAACTATGAGATCCTGTACATTTGCCTTATTATGAGGTGACCATCTCAGCATATGCTTAGAATTTCAAAGCGGTTGTTTATAATTGGTTAAATTTGAAATTTCAGTACGTGAAAGCGAATTACAAATTTGATCTATTACATAGAACGAATGCCCACCTCTGCAGCGTAGGTGGTAGTGTGTCTGGCTCTCGTTCAAGAGGTCCCGTGTACAAACCTCGGACAGGGTGACAAGATTTTCCGAGGTTTTTCTTTACCCTGAAAGATGAATGTCTGATAACTCTAAGTTCTATAGACCCTGGACTTATGTGTGCATTATTTCATTCATCGTCCGATATGACTTAACGTTGGAGGTTTTCCCTTATTCTGAAAGATGAATGTCTGGTAACTCTAAGTTCTATAAACCCTGGACTTATTTGAACATCAATTCATTCATCGTCCGATATGACTTAACGTTGGAGGTTTTCCCTCACCCTGAAAGATGAATGGTAACTCTAAGTTCTGTAGACCCTGGACTTATTTTAGCATCATTTCATTCATCATCCGATATGACTTAACGTTGGAGGTTTTCCCTTACCCTGAAAGATGAATGGTAACTCTAAGTTCTGTAGACCCTGGACTTATTTTAGCATCATTTCATTCATCATCCGATATGACTTAACGTTGGAGGTTTTCCCTTACCCTGAAAGATGAATGGTAACTCTAAGTTCTGTAGATCCTGGACTTATTTTAGCATCATTTTATTCATCATCCGATATGACTTAACGTTGGAGGTTTTCCCTTACCCTGAAAGATGAATGGTAACTCTAAGTTCTGTAGACCCTGGACTTATTTTAGCATCATTTCATTCATCATCCGATATGACTAAGGTTAGAGGGTTGATTAATGTAATACAGTGCTATTATTGTAATATAGCTATTTTACATTAAATAGACTTTCCGTACACTCCAAGGGTGGCCGGTGACAAACTTTGTTGCTTCATAAAGTTGAGGTGGAATTTGAATTTTTTAAAATAAATTCTAATGTCAATTTTATTTAATTGTTGACACATTCGGATCCAACTGTCGTCACTTGTTCATTGTAAATATCCGTAAACGTTCTATTATAAGCAAAGTTATTTAGTGTGCTAAAAGTTATTTTTATACTTTTTCCCTTAATAATGTAGTACCTCAATACGAAATTAAACCCAAGTAAAGCAAAATAAGGCGTTTGATTGAATGATTGTGTTAGATTTGGTTGTCTGAAGACGTTCAGTTTCACTCTTTTGTTCTAAGTTTAGAGTTGAAAATAGTTGTACTGAAAGAGGCTGCTCGAAATTTGGTTTTCTTTGTATTATTTACTTATATTTAACTAACTCACAAGTCATATAGGCAATGTACTGATGTTTAGTGTGCAGGTGGCCGGAGGTAACTAAAAAATCGATCTGGTATGAAACCAATAGATGGCGGTGTTTCTGTAAGAATCATCCTATTTCAAAGTCTTTATGATTTCTATATTATACAACAACATACTCTGTACCTTCACATGACCCCTATACCTATAGTAGTAGTCATTATATGACAATGGGCTCAGCTGCGAGTGAACTATGTGCTATCTTCAAGCACGAGTCCACTGCATAAAATCCTGTGGGGAATGAACCCGAAATGCATAAAAAACATACGTGATTTATATTAACGAAAAAGCCAAAATGTTGTTTGAGGCTTTATATGTGTTACCGTCCTAAGAAGTCGTTCCTGCAAACTCAGATTTCTACAAAGTATTCTTACAGAGTCTTATTTCTTTTTCATTTATTTGGTTAGGGTCACCATACTCTGAAATCCTAAACTGAGGATAACCTAAACGGAATTTATCAACACACTCTTAGGACTGCAGTGTTAAACTTATTAACACAGTTTTATGTTTGGATGGCTATATTGCATAAGGAACAAACAAAATATTATCTTATTCACATCTCATATATTCTGTCTGCCCAGTACAAGAAGGCAAGCTAAAGGAATGTTAACATAATCACTTTTGCTCTCGCACGGTGTTTATGCTCGCTCACCCACACGTAATACCTATCACAGCAATTACTGCAACAAGCATTAGATCCAGCAATCTCATACATCCATTTCGTAGTAAACAGATCCACTAACAGATCAGATAAACAGTTCAAACGTTTAGTCATGACTAGAAACGGCTATAGATTTCTCAATGAACTCCATCTTTTCTCACTTCCCTTTCCTTGACTTAAATATTTGGAATTCAAATGTCTAGAATTGTATTTTGTCATTGCATTCCTTTTACGGAATCAACTATAGGTCTATTTTTCTGCTTTGTGCACTCTTTATTAAAGGGAACAACCTCTTAACAAGAACTGCAAAAAGCTATACAATCTCAAGTCATTCACTAAATTTCATTTTACACTACACAAATGAACGTACTTGTACCACTTCTTTTGACCTTGTTCAGATTCCTCAGCCTAAGTGACATTAATTCTTTTTTTTTTATTATTATTTAAAATTGAACAAAACACTTTCATCATCAATTCCTATATTTGTATATAGCAAAAATTGGATTCTTACTCATAATAGCACGATACGTGTGCAAAACCAAGCCACTTTAAAACAAGAAAGTTCATAAAATGGTTGCACTGACATGATCAAAAGCTCTAACCAGTCATCATAGAATATTGTACTGAAACTCTTTCACTTTAAATACATAACCATCATTTTTCATGCTCGTCTATGTGTGCCGGGGTGCGTATTTCCCTCACATTCAATGTCCCGAATTTGAATCTCAGTCAAGTTTTCTCGGTTTTTCCTTATCTTTACCTATGTCTAATAATTCTAAGCTATATGGACCCTGGACTCATTTGAGCATCGTTTTCCTATTTCATTCATCGTCCGTATTGTCGCGGCAACGCACATAAAAGGTTCGCGCGGAGTGTAAACGCGGCTTGTTTACACAAAGGAACTGATAAAGATAACAGTCGAATAATGTATCACTGAGACAAGACTTACCGACACAGATAAGTGAGGTAAATGGAAATTTCTAGTGACTTCCTGACTGATAGAGATTATTCGGTTTCTGGTTCGTTTTAAAAATCTCTCGAATTTATGAAAGATTGTGTTATGTGATGTAATTATGTTACGTGAAAATTGAACAGTGTATTGCTACGGAAATAAAGAACATTTAGAATATCTGCAACTCGGACTTTTAATTCCACCAACCCACAAAGTCACAGTATGTTGGAGGATGTTAAATAAAAGAATAAAGTCATTTTTCATTAGAACGAAAGTTTCTTTCGCCACGAAGACATGGAATTATTGGAGAGTATCTACAAAATTCGTCTTATTAATAACGGTCATTCTCCCTTTACTAAATTGTTGATATAATTATGAAAAACATAAAATAAGGATTGGACATGCCATATCTCATACATCAACAAAATCTTAATGGTACTGGAGGTTTGTTTTGAGACACGAAGAAGGATTCTCGTAGATCACAAAATACTTCCCGTATGTTCTTGAACAACTAGAAATAGTTACAGCCACGTGTCTTGCAAAGACTGAAAATATCTTCTTACTCTATTTCAGCACACCCAAAGTATCTTTTGGCTCAACACGGAAAGAATACATAGAAAAAATCTTATGTATACACTCAAACCTAACCCTAAACATATAAAAAGTAATAACATTTTACCTTCAAATATCCGTTTTGGTTGCTCTTCAAGTTCCTCTTCTTAATACAGCGGTATACTTCAAGTATTATTATTACATAAACATATTGATAATTAGTAGTTATAATCAAGCTACACGAGGACAAATAATTGTAAAAACTATCTTATAAATGATTATTGTTCTTTTACTCCCATTAATCGAGATAAACGTTTACAGAAATGGTTTTAAGTATTTTCGTATACAAGTGGTGGGAATGTAGTAATACAGTAGGCTCTAAGCGATTGCCAGTTCTTTTAAGAGCTGATCACTGAGTGATGTTTTTGAAATTCCATTATTTCCTCATGGTTAAAAAAACGAATAACTACTTACTATTTGAAAAGGTATAAGTATTTGAAAATTCAAACTTAATCACACATGCACACACACATGTTGTGACTTCGTGGGTTGGTAGAATCAAAAGTCTTGTTTGCAGAAATTTTCTCTTTATTGCTGTAAAAAGATGCTTTGTACAACCATGGCAGGAGAAAGATGACGTAACACAAACACAGTCTTCAAGGTCGTCTCGCTCTCAGCTGCACGTAATCACACGAAAGAATTCGCTGCGGTACAGTTCAAACGCACAATTTCAACACAGCTGCACAACACAACTCAACTAGCAGCTCACTCCTTTCTAACTCTTTGCGGGATTCTTATACATCCACCCATTCGCTCACGTTCTTCTCGGGAAGCCAGCCAGGTGGAAAGATGATTAGATATCAACGTTTCGGGAGTGTGCATCTCACGCCATCTCCTGGCCTGGCATTTAATTTACTGAAAACAGTCTTTTGTTCAGTAATGCGAATTTTGGTAGTGTTTTGTCTTTGTTTATAGTTCTGTTATATCCAGTATTTCATTTATGGTTTAAAATTTTATAAATATCCCGATAATGGGAGAGATGCACACTCTCGAAACGTTTTTTATCTAATTATATTTTCACCTGGCTGGCTTCCCGAGAAGAAAGTGAGCGGATTCGTCGCCAGGAAAGCTTCAGGTCTTAGTTTACCTCCACCCATTATTCTAGAATACAGTAGAACTTCCAAGAAAGATCGCGGCGGCGAGAGAAAGACGGAACTATCCCGACATCACTGCCTCTTCCTCTCTTTGTTGCTTTCTCTCTCTCGGCAAGCGTTCAGCGCTGAGCGTCACTACCTGTCTCTTTCTTTCCTGCCCGTGCACCACTCTCTGTCTCTTTCTTTCCTGCGCACGCGCCCGGCTCTGACTTGTCGCGGCTCCAACACAAACATGTGATCGGTGACAATATGTAAGCATATATATAGATTAGGGATGGGTCGATACCAGATTTTATCGATGTCGATACCGATACACGATATTTTCCGCGATATCCAATACTTCGATACTCGATACCGTCATTTCTACTTCTAGTTTCAATACAAAATAGCATGCTGGGAGAAACGTGTAATGCCAGTGAAATAATTAGGTACACATACTGTCGCGAGGTGCGTTGGCAAGAGAGGGAGAGAAGAGGGAACTGAGGGAGACGGATGGCGTTAGAACCATACCTACGCCAACGCGCAGCGCTAATGACATGCCGAGGAGAGACGGAGTGGGGAGAGAAGTAAGCAGAAATTACTGGACCCCTTCTCCTGCCGCCTTGAAAGACTGTGATGCTTCGCTAGTAGTCGGGAAACTTCTAGATACTGCAATTTTTGTATATAAGTGATGCATTGGACGAGTTAGTGTTTATAACGCAAGGTGCCGAGTAGTGAGTGTGGAGTGGACCTGTGACAGATGAACTAGTGGATTATAATTGTGTGTGCTACGTAGTTCTGTGTAATCGGCAAGTGTACCAATTATATTTCTACAGAAATAAAGAACGTTTTGAATTTTGGCAATTTGGACTTTTAATTCTACGAACCTACAAAGTCACAATATTTAATGAGACAAACTTTGAAGTTATCATCACTGTTATTATTTTTAGACTCTACAATAGACATTTAAAAGCAAAATGCGTTTTTGAAACAGTCAACTTCTATAAATTAAATATTATGTACTAGCTTACTCTTTCGGTGTCAAGTCTATTTCTTTTTCTGTCATATGAATCCTGCTGTGCTAAAATAGTCTTCCAGAGAAAACTGTTGCAGCTTTTTAAAAAAAATTGAATTCGTTTCCAGTAATCCAGTGCGCTAGAAACAGGATGTAACAAATCGTCGGAGAAATGCAGTGATTTCTTCTTGGGAATTGGTAGTGAATCTGAAACACGATAATTTTGTTACATAATGTTACTGTACAGTCAGTAATTTCTCTAAATTTGCATTGTTCTAGTTGTTGCAATAATATTCTTTTTATTTCAAAATAAAATAAAAACTTCAGAATCACCAATGAAGTATCGAATAAGTACCGAGCGAATTTTCTGTAGCATCGTTCGATGAAGATATCGTGCAAGTATTGTGATTATCGCAAGTATTAGGACCCATCCCTAATATGTTGAAAATGGTTATATTGACGAAAAATGTATTAAGTATAGATTCTGTACTTTAGTGGAATCTACATGCATTGTGTATAAGATTTTGTGTATATTTTACTAGTTATGCCGACGTTTACCAGTTCTTACCAGAGAGCACTTCAAAGGATATTAAAAAATTGAAGATATACATTTCATTTGTCATAAAAATTTATACACACACACATATGTTTTTTAAAATGCTTTTATTAAGGGGACCTCAAAACTTGATTGCAGTGTATTTCCGTATCGATTGTTTGGTAGAATATGCTATCTTTGCTTCTTACTTTGTATGTATGTATAGAGAAAGTAAAAATGAAACACGGAGTAAACAACAATTTTGGTACCTGCCTGCCGTGCTAGGGGTCCCGGGTTCGATTCCCGGCGGTGGCGGGTGGAGATTTTTCCCCGACCAAGATAATTCCTCATCTTTCCCAGAGTCTGGAAGTATGAATGAGATTTAAGTATAGAGGATCTACTCCCATTAGTCCTGGACCCGTAGGACCAACGACCCGGGCCTCCTTCAAACCCGGGAGCGATGGATAACTCCGGGGCTCTTTCCATAGCGCAATACCTTGAGTCTAAAAAGCCCCCCTCCCCGCTGAGCACCACAACGTCAAGACGGGATGGAAGTGGATACGCCACTTACGCGCGTCAACCCCGCAGGGAAGACTACCGAAAACCTCGGTGGGGCCGAATGGTGATCTAGCACACCTTCTAGCTCTGCAGGCTAGTACCCGGGACTTATTAGGCAACCCTCTACCCCCTCCGGGCGGCCGTAGCCTGGCCGGAAGTACCCATTTACCCGTGGGTGTCGGGAACACACTGCCCCCTCGAGTCCAACCCAATCCGAACAACTCCACTACGGGAGGGGCTCGGCAGTTCGGCCCGAGGTTCCTCTTGAGAGTGGAATGTGTGCGTGATCTAATGATTAAACCCCAACGAATACGAGTTAACACCTTCGACATACTCCAAAAAGGAGAATGGCCGCCGATATGACCATTGGAGTCAAATGAAAAAAAAAAAAAATTGGAATCTTCGCTATAATTTTCAAATGGAGCAATGAAGATAATTACTGACTTTTATTTTCATAGCGGCTTGTAGCTCACCAGACAGCGCTTGGGGCAACACCGCCGGTTTCCCCAAGAGTGGTGAGGGGCTGAACTTCTTCAAAATTCTAAATGAAACCATTGTGTAAATTTTAGATATTCTGATAATCCTTAATAAGTAAATAAATATAAATACATAAATGAACACGTGAATGAACGAATAAATAAATAAATAGATAAATAGAAGAATAAAATAAATAAATAACCAAATGAATAAATAGATAAATAAATACTTAGATAAATAGATAAATAAAATAGATAAATAAATTTATAAATATAAATAAATAAACAAATAAATACATAAATAAATATTTTATTAAAAAAATTTTCTAGAGTGAAAACATAATAGTTTATAGAGTAGAGAAATGTTAATGAACACAATGAGCCACAATAGGAAAAATTGGAATGATGCACAAGAACAACTTTGAGATTCTGTAATTATATTAATTTACTGTTTAATTTACCGTTGTATCAGTTAACTAGTGATCAGTATTTATTAACGAACATTCTGGCGCATTGTGCACATTTATGGATTTTGTTGGAAAGAGAGTAACTAATTAGCAATTTCATCACTCAGAGCAGACTTTGATTTTCCCCCTTTTCACTTAATCTTCGGGTTCCGGTTTCACTGAACTTCTTCAGAACTTTTGACACTGTGAACTGTGTCAGGTTTATTTCTAGATTCATTGATTAAATAAATTACACGTCTCTTGTTGAGCTCTCATTCTATTACCATACCCAACAATAATTCCAACTTTCATTATGTTCTTTTCACCGACATTTCCTATGGTTTGGAATACTTCGCACAAATACTGACTTGCTCGTTTTTGAAAGCAGTATTCATGGCTTCCTGTGTTCTTTAACACTTCTGTTATTTAACCTTTTGTGCATAAGTTTACAGGAATGTCAGAGTGTGTCAGTGTTATTCTTGAGCATTATTCTACTGATTAGGTAGCTACAGTGAAGCAATGAATATTATACAAATATAATAATTTGTAACAAAAACTTCACTTATCTTAAGAAAATGATGTTAATTCTTCTTTCTAATTGAAATCGATTTCACGAACTCTTGTCCGCATCTTCAGTCAGAGAAAACCACAGGAGAAAACAAATTTGTCCTTAAGGAAGTTACGTCATTATGTTTTTTCAGTATTACCAAAATCTGAAAACGAAACAAACCAAAGAACAGATCAACTGCTGGTATTTCAAAATTCATTACGCGATGTTTATTTTTTAAAATAAATATGTTTTTCCAAACCATTAAATCTATCGGGACATTTAATTGTTTTAAATTTATTTAATTGTTTTAATTTTATTCTACTGTTTCTCTGTTTCATTTAGTGGACTAAAGAGAACTTCAACCCACTATAAATTCTCAAGTTTTAATATTTGAAAAAAAAAATGTTCTCAACTAATGAGTTTATTAAGGCCATCCGAATATTTGAAATGTATATTATGGTTCCATTTAAAATTTTGAAGTTCAATCCTTCTCAGTTTATTTGGAACCCACTGAGTGCTGCCCTTTACACTAAGGATTATTACATCCATGGCAATAATAAACATTAGAATTTATCTTTATTGCTCCATATGAAAGCTTTGGCCAATATTCCACACTTTTTGCTAATGTATATCTCGTTATGTCCTGCAACTGAAGTTTGAGGAAGTCAGTTCCATCCTGAATGCAGTAGTTAACATGAGCAGTGCAAAGTAATGAACTATGATGATTGGAAAGGGGTAGTGAAAGCCCTTGCGACTTCTCAGCACTGCGACCTAATAGATCTAGTGTGCATTACCCTACTCTACAAGTCCCAGCTTGTGAGTTTTTGGGGTGCTAGTAAGGCAATCTGTCCTGGAGTTGGAAAACCCGACTCCAGATGCCTTAATCTTTTCCAGGCAATGGCTTCACTCTCACAAAGAATGTGTCTTGCCGTTTTTTTTCCCTTGTTTACAGAATCTACAAATATTCCTCCCAATCTTACCCATCTTATAGAGATGATCCCATAGAGGGCAGTGTCCAGTTAGAAGGCCAATTATTAGCCTTAACTCCTGTTTGTTGAGAGCGAGGATCCTCTTGGATCTCTTTACAGAGCGTTCAATGAACTCCTTTGTACGATCCTGCTTTGGAACATTTTCCCAATAGCGACTGACTTTCTTGATTCCCCAGGCCTTTATCTTATCTTTGATATAGCCACTTGGTACACCACAGAAAGGTTGAGGGCCAATAAAAGGGCAAGGCGATCAGCAATTTCATTGCCTTCGATTCCTTCATGTCCTGGCACCCACACAAGGGTAACCTTATTGTGTTTTGTTAGCTGATTTAAAATCCTCATTTACAAGCTTTGACTCAATGGTGCAAGCACCAAGGGCCTTTAACGCAGATTGACTGTCTGATAAAATATAGCCATTAGCACCACGAATACCTCTTCTGACATTCTCATGGGCACTGAGTAATGAACTATAGGGTTGTTGTAATTTTACGTCCTCCAACGTTAAGTCATATCGGACGATGAATGGAATGGGCGAAATGATGCTCAAATGAGCCCAGGGTCCATAGAGCTTAGAGTTACCCGACACTCGTCTTTCACAATAAGGGAAACCCCGGAAAAGACCTTATCCAGGTAACTCACCCTAACCGAGATTCGAAATTGGAACCTCTTGAACGTGCGGCAGACACTCTACCACTACGCTATCGAGGCGGGCTAACTATAGGGTGAATCAGCTAAAACTTGTACCGCCAATACTTCCGAAATGGTAAGTGCTATTGATGTACGGTTTTCACAGCATTGTTTGATAGGCGCTGGTAGTTTTAGCCTATAACTGAACTTTAATAACACTTAGGTGTACTTTTGGAGAAAACATATCCTTTTTAAATGGAACAATGCCTAATTACGTAAAAAAATTATGTGTGTTTAAGACCACACGACAGAACTGAAAACTTAAAAACTATTCATTATAAATTATTCCTAAAAATTATTTTAAACAAGAGGAATGTTCATGTTTGTGGATGTTCTGGCAATCTGAGAATCATGGATCGTAGTTCTTTGATTTTCACGTGTTAAAAGAGGAATATCCATATTCGTAGATGTTCCGGCAATCTGAGAGTTATAATTTGTAGTTTGTTGGTTTTTTTTTAATACGAGCGGTGGATTTCCATGCATAGATCCGGGAGTTTGTGAATCATGAACCACAGCATGAACAGATTGTAGTGTATTGAGACATTTCTTCTCACGCTATTTTCTCGAACGTTCCTTCGCCATTGCTTACTTCCGTTCGGCGATTTTTTCTTGAACTCGCATGCTTTCCATTTCCTCATTAGGGTCATCCTGCATCGAGGAATTCATTTGCTGAGATTCCATTCGCTTCCTTTTACGATATTTTTTCGTGCGCACATTGGTCAGAACCATTTTCCACTGTAATTTGTCATTGATTTGATTTTCTTCGTCCGTTTTCTATAACATAAAATATTTATAAATTCGTATATAATAAGACGTTAATTAGTATAAGGGCCGTACTTACAAACGTCGGTCATTCCGCTGTCAACTTGGCCGAGGATTATTTTCGTCCATTAGTGTTAGGGCTGCAACATCGATATCGATATTTACGAAACATCAATGTTCACTGGAAAACATCGAATGTTTTTCACATCCATGTATTGAGGTCGATATTTTTATAACATCGATTTTTTTATTCGATGTTTTCTGTCCGATGTTTTGTTTTTAAGATTTTATTTTTCAAGCTAAATAATATATATTTAAATATTTTTTCTATAAAAATCAAATTTATATATAAAATATTTTGAACCTCGGTCGGTCTTTCAGTTTGTGTAAAAACATAACCTATAAGTTGTAACTGAAAATAAACGCAAAACGTCTATATAATACGTGATAATTTTATTATTTACGTGTTATTTCATTTAATTTATTGATGTTTTACGATTTACTACTCACAATAAAGAGAAATTGTCAATAAAAATAACCAGTTCTTAAATGAAACATCTCTTTCACGAATTCCTAACACTTTTATTTCCAATTAGCACACTCGTTTTATTTTTCGTTATTATGGTTTTAATTATTCAAGTACCGAAGTTCGGTGATATTATCTGTTCCTTTTGACTATTATTATTGTTTAAAGCGGAATTTGACATGTTGTCACCTGTTAAATGACAGAAGGTTATCTGACCGGATCGGTTACCGACACTTGACATTTGTGAGAACGGCCCTAAGACAATTTTTGTTTTAATGAAACTCCTCTACGTTTTCTGAATTTTTCATAGTATTTGAAATATGTTAAAACAACTGGCTGCATTTTGTTGATACGCTGTTGAATGCGACAGAAAATCTACGGTGTATAGCGCTATGGACAATGTAAGACTGAAATAACGAATGAGCGTGGGGAGTTATTGTGTTTCAAATGGGAAGGTGTTTGTCCTTGAGCGCCACTAGGTGAGCTACGAATCAGAGTCCTGCGGTGTTGTCGTATTGCATTCCCGCTAAGTGGTGTGTGAGGAGCGCCAACCTAATCAATCTGTATGAAATACTATTCGCGCTAAGACAAAATTTCAGATTTTGCGGAAACTGGTCCATGTGGAAGGTAGAGAGCAATGTATCTAACATAACCATGAAAACCCCATGCTTTTAGCTCAAATAGTTTTTTCTAATACAAATAAATAATCCACTATTACCTGTATTAAAACAATAAATTGCGACGTAAGCACTCTATATATTTGGCATGTATCCGTGTACGTATATTTGTAATTACTCAGAACTGAAACGTAAATGTTTGACATGACGTGATAAAAGAATTACTTTGAATAAGCCAATTCGAGCGAGAGGAAACAATAAATTTCCTGTTGCCCTGGCAGAAAGTGTCTGTTCACATTATATCTTTGTTTATGAATGGTTCATAATCTCAGTTCAAAGTGGTTGGTGTGTATGTATACACATATACCTTTAACTACTCAGAACTGAAATTTAAACTACTGACAGGACATGATAAAATAATTACTGTGAAAAGTCAAGGTATTAAATTCGAGAAAGAGCAAACACTTCATTTCCTGTTAGCCTGTGGAATGCTGTATGCTTATGTTTAAGAATGAATGCTGGATAAGAAGTGTTTGTTTACTCTGGAGAGTTCAGATCAATATCATTAAGTTGTTCTTTACACAACAGTAGAGTAGGAGTTAAATAGTGCAATGGTTTCTTGCGGTGAATTTATTGGCGAGTCAAAAAGACAATTATTGCGAAGTCAGGCTCGAAGTATTGTTTTTAAGGTGGACACGTTCTTAAAAAAATTGGGCAATGAGGAATATAGAAATGAGCTCAATTTCAAAAATGCTCAACAGCTTACTGCTGAAGCGCGTGGTGTGTGTAAAACAAGTGTGTCCCGCATTTGGATTAGAAAAGCAGGTAATTCATAAACTATAGTTATAGTTATAGTATTTAAAAATATGCACAATATGCGAAAGTGCTTTTTCCAATTTTGATTTTGGCAACTGCATCATTGTAAAAGTTTGTAAAATATAATTTGCTTATCCTTACGTCTGCACCAAGCAGACGTGCATGTTGTATGAGTGTGCGAGAGAGAGGGAAATATAAAAGGAGTGGGGTAACAAGCTGGCAACGCTGAGCGTGATACGGCATCTGATTAGCTGCACTCCAGAACTCTTCCCATTTGAAACACATAATAGTTCGGCCTGAGCCGGCTCGAGCCAACTTCGCCCAAATGAGCGTCACATATTCCAGCGTGACGGCTCAGTTTATTTCACCACCCATAAAAAGTGCTAAACACGCCTAAGGAAGTTTTCACTTAAAAACTCAAAAGTACGTTAAATTAGAATGTTAATAGTGTTTTTCGCAGAATTCTAGTGCCAGTAGTTCACGAGATATCTTATTTTGAAACTTTTACACAGCAACAGTTATGTGTTCCATTCGACCGGCTTAGTCGCTAGATGCGATGTTGTTATTGTTTTTTTTACACGTGTTCGCGGCTCATTTGTTCATTGCGATGTTCTAGTTAGTGATAGTTGAAGCAGTAGGTTGTGAGTGAAGATGGGATTTACCGATGTGTAGTGTAGTGTTTAACGCCCACTTTTACTACATACGGCACCGCAGGCGATGACACTGATGATACATGAGATGAAAATGGAGCACCGGTGGAATGAGATGGCGGGGGAAACCGGAGATCCCGGAGAAAACCGGCTCCAGCGCCGTGTTGTCCACCAAAATCTCATTTTGCGGTCGCCTGGGATCGAACCCGCGCCGCCTTGGTGAGAGCCAAGCGGTCTAACCACTGAGCCACGGTGCAGCCTGGATTTACCAGTACACGAAAAGCTGACATGCTCATGGTGTACGGAGAGTTTAGGAAGAATGCAGTTCATTCTGTATGGTGTGTACGGAAAGATAGACGTTAACCATCTCGGCAATTATTCATCAACCTCTTCAACCAGTTACGTGAAAGGGGTAGTGTAACACCAAGAAAACGTAACAGAAAGACTGGAGATGTAGGAAAAATTAATGTTTTGGCTGCTGTTACAACAGATCCGCAAATTGGTTCTCACACAGTCGCACTTGGAAATTGAATGTGACAGGTAAGTGTACTTCGCATTCTCCATTGACATAGGTTCCATCCCTATCACATCTCTCTCCATCTAGAGCTGCATAGAAACGATTTTGAGAATCGTATTAACTTTTGTATATGGGCATTAAGACATGATACTCCAGGTTGCGATGAAGCAACATTTACTAATCATGGCTAGGTAAACCGCAGAAATATATACAATCTGTTGACAATCCTCTTTGGCTTCGTCAGGTGGAAACGTCAGTGTCCATGGAGTTTAAACGTGTGGCGTGGGATGGTGAACCATCAGTTCATGAGACCTTTTTTCATAGAAGGAACACTAAACTCGCACCAGTATCTCAGCCTCCTAACAAACCATCTTCCACAGATGCTAGAAGATGTTCCTTTGCCTGCGGATACAGCATGATGGCTGTCCAGCCCATAGTGCACGAATTACTACAGCTGTTCTTCACGGATTGTTTCCAAATCGATGGACTGGACGAAGGGGACTTGTACCTTGGCCGGCCTGTTCACAGATTTGACTCCGTTAGACTTTCTTCTACGGGGAAAATTGAAAGACACTGTCTACAATGATATACAAATACAACACATGATATGAAATAACGTATTACTGCTGCCTGCTCTGAAATTTCCGCTGAAATGCTAAAACATCTCCTCTTACCACAGGAGATTGGAAGCCTGTATTTATTTTTAATGTAATTAGACATTTTACATTTAAAAATTGTATGTTTTCTCCAAAAATATACCTACTAAGTGTTATTAAACTCTATTTATAGCCTAAATTATGATCCCCTATCAAACAATGCTGTGAAAACCACACATCAATAGCACTTTCCATTTTGGAAATATTGGCGGTGTAAATTTTAGGTGATTCACTCTGTATAATGGAGCACACGTTCATGTCCACATGGTTGCTAGAATGTATCCAAATGCCAACAAAGCGAATGTATTCTAGATCTTTTATAACACTTTCTTTTGAATGAGGAGTTAGAACTGAATTTATAGTCGCTTCAGTTTTGATGTATACACACAGAGTTTCGATATGGAATGAATGAAAGAAATGTTTCTCAATAATCCAGAGTTACAATTCAGAGATTTATAACTGCTGTGATATGAAAAAGTATGGTAAGAAAAATGCCTTCAATAGCACTTAGTTTAGTTTTGATTTTTATAAACGTAACCGCAGAATTACGGGTACAAAGTTTTAGAAAATAAAACAATGTTTCTGTATCGTAAATTTTGGAAATCAAGAAACTTTTGTTTCAATTTATCTAATTTGATTATTTATTGATTGAAGAATAAGTAATTTAATGAATGTGCAGTTGTATGAGTTTGCTCTAGTCTAAAAACACTTGTATCGCACGAACATAAAACTGGATTGACGGAGAACTATGAACTAAAATAGCTGTCTCTAAGTTAAAAGGATCCTTATATCGATTGTAAACAATGTAAATAGACACTTTAGATTTTGCTAGCATAACAGATCAAAATGAAAGGAAGTAATAAACGGCGTACCTCAATAAGTGATTTTTAAATAAAGTTACATTGTTGATGATAGAAGAAAAATTAAAACATATTAGCAAAATTAACTAATGTGGACATTAGCAGAAATGCAAAAATGTACTCAGGAACTACATAAATGCGGTCGTATGGCAACCCCATACATAATGTTAATCGATAGATTTTACAGGAATATAAGTTTTATATATTTTTCTTGTGCAGGAGTAATTAAGGAGACACGATTGATAGTAAAAGTTTTAAAATAAAAGTGTTATATATTGGCCTTGAATTTTCATTCTCTTTTAATAACCACGAGAAACAATCAAATTGTAGCTTAGCAATTTATTTGGAAAACTTCAAGGTGATAATATGCAATAACTGGAAAATAATTAATGGCTTAACAATTATTTATCATTTGTTTTAAGCGTCTAGGCACATACTGAGTACTCACAGAAAATTCAATATACGTATATGTTTTATGAGTCCTATATCTTACCTATAGGATATATATATCTTAAACATAAAACATTTTAACTAAAATGATTAGAATAATTTTTTAGAAATTCTCAAATAATGAAAATATTCCACGTTTAGGATAGTTCAACGGAGTCCTTCTGAACTTTTTGAAAACCCGGTTTTGGATTTATCAGACTTTCGTGTTTGAGATATGCTTTTCATAGACAAACATGGACCCTTTGCTGTTTTACTAAACGTGTTATCGGGTACATTCACTAGACTTTCTCTACCCATTCTTCTCCAAGCTATTCTTAAAAAAATAAAAAACTTAATTTTAAATCGAGTTTATGTTAATTGAGATAAAGTTAGGCAGAAATTATTTTAATACAAAAAGAGATACTGTAGATGGGTTTCTGAGGCGGCAGTCAGAACTTCAAAAACCGGATCGTTATATGCTGACTGAAATGTATACTCTTTGCATGCCTACGCGAGAAACATCTAAAAGATAAATATTTTATTTTAGAAAATTCAAACGAACGGCGACTGGTGGTTTTAACACGAATAGTGGTTTTAATGTGATCTGTATTTTGTAAATACATAGTAAGGACTATAATTGTTCATAGAAAATTTAAGTTATACATAGTTAATTTATGAAACCAATACCTATATGTAATATATAGTGTGTGTTTATAAGTATTAACATATCGAATGTACGCAAGTACATATAAAAACAAAGGAAATTTGAGAAAATAATTTTCTATGTAATAGGCAGTTCGGTTCTGAGCTTCAACGGACCCAAAACATGAGATTTCGCCGTAATGTATCATTTTTTGGATGCGATAAAATAGTTCCTCTACCTTACTAAAAGTAAGTGATAGAGAAAATAAAACTCTACGATTTATAGGCTGTTCCTCAAGTCACCCTCTCCTCGATATGACTATATAAGTTCTAGGTGGCTGTACAAATGAAACAAAAGAAGGAAGGAAAACAGGGCAGTCAGATATATTACCTAAGTTACTGTATAAGCCAAAAGATTCCATTTCAGTGGTTCAGATACGAATTAAGTTTGGAAACGGCTGCATCTGCTGAATGGCGCCGTTTAAGTATTAACGTTCAGAAGTGGGAAAGCCGCCCTGGGGAAATTACTTTGTTCAACAACTTGACATATCTAGAGCAAACAAAATCAAGATATAGATTCTAAGAGAAAGAAATAAAAACATCTGCACAGCTGAAAGAACCTACTTCTCTCCTCCAAGAAAAATTAATTCTCCGCCCCGCAGAGAGCAGCACGAAACTGAAACTCTCCACTCGGTCATGGCAATAAAATGATTGTGTTTTGTTTGCAAGAGCACCGCACCAATACTTCCTGCTGGAAACATGAAAACAATCGCCAGTAGTAATTATTTTTTTATTTGTTCTATTTATACCCCGCCTTTAACTCCAATGGTCATATCGGCAGCTGTTGTCCTTTGGAACATATCGAAGGTGTTAACTCGTATTCGGTGTGTTTTAATCATTAGATCACGCACACATTCGCACTCACGCTCTGGGGAAGATGAGAAATCATCTTGGTTGGAGAAAAATTCCCACCCCCAGCCTGAAATCGAACCCGGGACCCCTCGCACGGGAGGCAAGTGCTCTACCGATTGAGCTACGGGACCAGCCAACCAATAGTTTTGTCGTTTGTGTTTCTAATAGTAAGCAATAGATTTACATTTGCGCAAAGAGATATAGTGGTAAACATGTAAGTACGAGATACGTTCAAGTTATAATACCTATTCTTTTTCAGGACTGGGACCAGATAGAAACTTCTGTTTATTTTAAAAATACACCTGGACTCTTTGTGAATACGTGGCAGAGATGGCAGCACTGTAGAGTGCATAGAACTATAGTGGCACCGGCGAGAGTTAGGACTGTTTACGATACTTAAAATAGCAATGTTTTCATTGCAAGAACAGCGTGTAATCATTCGTTTTCTCCATTTTCGTGTTGTGACACCTACTGAAATTCATCGCCAGTTGAGTGAGGCATGTGGTGATGCTACCATAGATGTGTCTAATGTGCGTTCCTGAGTGCGACAGTTCAATGAAGGCAGAACATCGTGTGACAACAAACCAAGACAGTTGCCTCCAAAATTGACATTTCCGTGGGATCTCTGCACGCAATCCTGCATGAAGATCTGAAAATGCTCAATCGGCGATCCTCCAAAATAACGTTCTCTACTCGCTGGATCATGTTGTCAGACCGGCTGGTGTGACGTCGTGATTGTCTTGGTTTGTTCTCACACCATGTTTTGCCTTCCATGAACTGTCGCACCCAGGAACACACATTAGGCATCCATGGTACCATCACTACATGCCTCACTCAACTGGCGATGAATTTCAATAAGTGTCGCACCACGAAAATGGAGAGAATGAATGATTACACGCTGTTCTTGCAATGAAAACGTTGTCATTTTAAGAATCAAAAACAGTTCCCGTAGGGGAGGGAATCCCTTCAGTTGCCGTGGTGCGGGCGCTGCAGACCCTTAGCACTCGTGGTACCTCTGACGTTACTAGAGGAACCTCGGGCCGAACAGCCGAGCCCCTCCCTCGGGAGTTGTTCGGATTGGGTTGGTCTCGAGGGGGCAGTGTGTTCCCGATACCCGTGGGAAATCGGGTACGTCTCCAGACGGGTTGAGGGAAGCCATTAATATTCCCGGGTACTTGTGCTAGATCGCCAGGTGGCCCACCGGGGTCATATCGGCAGCCTTCACCTTTGGTGTTGGCGCGCGTTAGTGGCGTATCCACTTCCATCCCGTCTTGTGTCCTTGGACCAGATAGGGGGGGCTTGTTTGTCACCCAGGTCTTGCCTTATGGAAAGCCCCACGGAGGACGCCGAGCCCCCTTTGGGGCAGCTCGGATACTCCCTGGTTTTAATAGGCCCGGGTCTTGGTCCTACGGGTCCATGACTGATGGGAGTAGACCCTCTGGACTCAACAGTATCAAAAACAGTCCTAACTCTTGTCGCTGCCACTAGAGTTCTATGCACTGTACAGTGGTGCCACCTCTGTCATGCATCCACAAAGAGTCCATGTTTTTTTTTTTTTTTTTTTTTTTTAAAGCAGAAGTTCCTATCTGGTCCCAGTCTTGAAAAAAAAATAGAACGTGTTATAACTCGTAGTTTGGCGAATATTAAGCATAACCATAAGGGTATTCTATATTTATACGTAGTTTACAAAACTTCTTACTAATTTAGGCACAATTTTACGCATATGCTGTAATTAAATTTGTTTATATTTGTTGTTACTCCTATTCATTTTATATAAACATTCACGCAATTTTCCCTATTAACATTTCCGCAAATTATTCTCACAAATGTTTATTTTTTATGTTTCATGTAAATAGAGATAAATGTTTGCAATACTTCGTTGTTGGTACTAGAAGAATATGGAAAAGTTAGGCAAGAGACAGATCTTTGAAAACAGCTGCTATACCTGACGCATATCTGCAAAACTATCAATTGGCTAACGATGAACGATAGTGTAAACTATGGCGCTCTCGCAATGTGCAACAAAGTGTGCTATTTTCAAAACACTTTTGTGACGTCTACAGCGATATGCAGTGGGTGCTGCTACTGCAATAGATTAGAGAGATCCTATGTTCGACACCCAAGTGGTGAACACCCGGAAGAAGAGGCCAGGTCGCGCGTGTTTCATTCATTACAAAGTGAAGTAAAATGACAGTGTCAGCTAAGTGAAGTCACAGTGATAATTGAGCTAGTTCACATTAGTGAAGTGACAAAGAGAGCTTTATGAAGTGAGAATGATAATTGGATTCAGTTATAATATGTTAGCAAGTTAGCTTTGAAATTTCATGTATGACCACACAAGTATTGTGTACTTCAAATGTTGGGAAATTGAAACTATTAGATAACAAGTCACATATCGGAAACGGTTAATGATACATAAGTGTTTATTTCAGAATCACTGTGTATTTTAACAAGATATAAATTCTTGTTGTAGTGAGGTTTTGTGTACGCATAAGTTATAAGGGTCATTCCCAATGAAAACGCAAACATTAACGGAACTGCAAACGTATTGTCACCTAATTATCGGAAGGCACGGCCAGCTAGCAGCAGCAGGGTAGCAGCAGACGGGAAGTATTCGGCCACGCCTACCCATTTGTCTTATGGTACTAACGAAGGGATGGTTGGAAAAACATCACTGGCCGTTTCTTTCCCCTCCCCCTGCCATCTGGAACCTTTGCGGTGATTCACTGAAACGCGAGACTTCGAGAAACAGCGATATTCCTATAAAAAGGGGCTGCAGTTGGTGAGGCAGTTCAGTTCTTGGCGAGCAGCGTGAGGAGCGCCGAGTGAGTGGACGGATTGGAAGGTGTACGTGTATTAGAGGAGTTGTACATAACTGTGAGCGTGCGATGGACCTGTGACAGACGAACTGGTGAATTGTAATTGTGTGCGCTAAGTAATTCTATGTAATCGGCAAGTGTTTCAACTATAATTCGGTGGAAATAAAGAACATTTTGAGTTTGTGTAATTTGACTTTTAATTTCTCGAACCCACAAAGTGACAGTATGTTGTAAACATAAACGCAGAAAAGCATTCCTAATGGAAAAACGGAAACGTAATTACAGCCAATCAGAAATTAGATGATTTAAAATGGATCCTAATCATGAAGTAACATTCATGCATGTTCAAACAATAGTAACCAATTTACTCGGTGTGTTATATTTGGAAAGAGAACGGTCGTCTCGGCGTAGATGGTGGGTTCATCCGTTAAATCAAAGAAGAATTCATCAACAAGACTTATGCAGTTGTATTACTATTTGTTCCCATTTCAAGTGCAGTTGATCCAAATGTTATTTTTCGAAGCTATATCTTCATAAACTTTATCAGTTTTGTCATACAGACAAGAAGGTTCTGATACAAATGCAGTAAGCTTTACGTCAAGTGCAGCCATTTTCCACTGTTTTCTGATTGGTGCATTTATTCGTTCTACATAAATTGAATTGGAATTAGTTGGAATGGAATTGAATTAGTTCAATGAGTATGAGGAGGGTTTGCAGTAGATAATGCAACCTTAAATCGATTTTTCACTTTTGATTTCGTCTTACCTTCTATTGTTGCAGTTGCTGTACTAGTTCATTTATTATTTTTACACCAAACATGATCTAATAATCCCTAAATGCAGAAGCTTGGAGTTTGCAAGAATTTGCGTTTGGGTCTGTGAAATGAATTTCCGTTAACGTTTGCGTTTTCATTATGAATGGTCCTCGTTAATATAGCTGAGCTGGTCACAAGCTTTTGCGTTTATGTTGCATTTGCGTTTATCTTTCCTTGGGAATGACTCTTTAGAGATTATACATTAAGGTCCGTGGTCCCGACATAAAGCGATCGCAGTGTACAAAAGCCATTCAGAATGAAGGGGACGCAACAGGATACTCCTAGATAATCCATTATACATCTATTTTCTTTTCTACATATCCGGTTGGCAAAAGATGTGTACATTATCGATATCAACATTTTTTTTTTTGGAAATACAAAATAAAAAAAAATCAGGTGTATGCGTGTGAGAGAGAGGGGGCAGCACAACATAAAAACGAAATGTCTCATAGATTAGGATTTCACTACTGATGGGATTCGGTACGTAGGCCACCATGCTGAGTTACTTGTGTCTATGCCCACAAGTGGGGCACTCCCGAGAGGAAGGATGAGGTGAGAGGAGACAAAGGGCGGCCGTCCCAAGGATCCACGAAAGTGCAGGGTTCCTACAGTTTACTTAGAGACTTCCCACGACAGGCCAGGACAACGGACACGCTCCCTTACTGCGGGACGGCAACGGACCCAGCAGCCGAGTCCCAAAGGTCCCTGGCTGGTGATCCCGAAATGGTCCCAGCAGAGGCACGGACACCGGCAACCGACCGACCGGAGGAGGAAGTAGTTAGCCTCAGAGCATATCATCCCGTCAAGCACCGCCGAGACACCTGCCGACACTTCTACCCTGAAAGAGACCACCAGGGGAGAGATGATGTGAAATGATAATGGAGATGAACTGGAGGGACAGAAAATTCGGGGGATGTACTTAACCTACCCAACATTCGCCTAGCGACCCGGGAAAACCCCCGATAAACCCATGGGTCAGGTAGGTTGGCCAAGGGAATCGAACCTGGGCTTCCCGAATGCGGGCCACAGATGAAACTGCCTGAGCCATCCCGCTCGGTAATGTCTCATACATATTAAACTTCTTACTTAGGTTTTTCTAAAGATGCTACAGGAAGATTTTAAAGAACTACCCCCGTCCAAACTACGCTTTACACAGAACATTATTCAAAATATATGCTTTTCTCAAAAATAGTTCTAACAATATTTATGACATTTACACAGCAGATAACTGTCTTGAATTTTCTGGAAATAGATAGAATAGTCCAATAAAATGTATTTCCCGGGCTTGCATTCCAGCAAGTACCGAGCTAGAATCATCCTCTGAAGATGCTCGTCGGAGTTATGAGCGAAACGTCAGGAGAAGTTTCATCCTTTGGACCACGGCCCACAAGCCCGGGAAATACATTTTATTGGATTAACGCCGGCCGTGAAAGCCTAAGCAAGTACAGATAGAATAGTGCTGTTCATTTGAAAGGAATTTTATATAATTAGTAAAACGTATTATATAGACGGAAATGTATTGCATCAAAAATGTACGTCCCTTTGAAACCACTGTTTATCTTTAGTAATCTTTTATATGGCATTAGACATTTCTGAATATTATTTATTTTTCTTTTGAATGTCTCAATACATTTTAAAGATTGTTACCATAGTTTCTTGCTATGCCACTTTAAAGGTATGTAACGTTTGTCGAGCATGTAGATGTCCGATTTTTGAACATCTGACTGCAGTTTGCTATCATCTTGTAACCTTCGATGAAAAGTGTAAGAGAACTATTTCTATAGCGGTCCTTCTAGATTAATAAGTAAGATAGAAAATAAGCTTTAGTAAGGATAGTTCGTAGAGGCTGTCTAAAAATAAATGGTAGGTAGATAAAATCATATGCGTGTAACACTCACATAGTTTTATTTATTATTCATGCAAATTTCTTGAAAGATGGGATCTTAATTAAGTATTTTTATACCGAAACTAACGAGATCGTTCCCTTGCGTGCGTGCTTCCTTAGTTGTTCAATAAGGACAGACGTACAGACACAATGATAACGAGTGCACTGCAATACCGAAGGTGATTTTTTTTCTTTCTTTTTTTTTTTTTTTAATTTTACGTCCTCCAACGTTAAGTCATTTGACTGTGAATGCCATGGGTGAAGTGATGCTCAAATGTATCCAGGGTCCATGGAGCTCAGGGCTACCCGAAATTCGTCTTTAAGGATAAGAAACCTTGTCCAGGTAACTCACCCTAACCGAGATTCGAACTCGGGACCTCTTGAACGTGAAGCAGACACGCTACCGAGGCGGGCTAGCGAAGGTGAGTATTAGTATAGTATACCTACGGATTTTGGCTCAAAAAATAAAAAAGCAGTGCAAAATTAAACGCAAGTGTAGGTATGAAGGGTTTAGCGGTAAACAAGGCCTTGATCAAAAATCAAGCTTGGTCCGCTGCACGTGAGGTCACAAACACGCAAACCAGTTCGATAATATCGTCGCAGCTTGGCATTAAAAATATGGTCTGCCGTAGTGAAACTGACCCACCTTGATGGACTGTGTCGGTCCTCTGCTATACGTAACCTTCACATGAAGTTATTGTTAGTTAGTTACTAACACTCCCCACATGGCAACCTTGGCCTTCGGGGTAACCTCACCCCACCAAGTGATGACCGGACCCATTTCTCAGGTGGAGGCACCCAGAGGGCGGTGTCCATTACCTCCGATGATAGGGTGATAGTGAAGATGGCGGTGAGGTGAGAGGACCTACAGTTTTTACCGTGGACTCCGAACCACGTTGGGCATAGGGGATACTTCACGTGTGCTAGACAGAGGTGAAGGCGTGGATAGGGCCGACTTAAAATCGCCAACCCCAGAGCCGGGAATCGAACTCGGGACCCTTAGAACGGGAGCCGCGAACGAAACCACCGCGCTACCCCGCCGCCCTCATGAAGTTATTGTACAATGATGGGTCCTAGT
Organism: Mantis religiosa; assembly: GCA_030765055.1. Lineage (NCBI taxonomy): Eukaryota > Metazoa > Arthropoda > Insecta > Mantodea > Mantidae > Mantis > Mantis religiosa. The sequence continues at coordinate 134,247,845 of CM060954.1, read as the reverse complement.
AGTACTCTGAAATAGTAATCTATACTGCACCCCCCCCCCCCTCAATTCAAACATTTTGTCTAATGACACCGAGCAAGAAGCCAAGTGCTTAGCTATGTGGCTCACATTTGTGAGCTCCCGGGTTCGATTCCCGTCGACTGCCCACTCTCCACTTCAATTTTTGTGGAGAGTGTGCAAATGTTAGAGCAATTTTTCGCCTGCAACAATTTTCCTTCCTTTCATTTTCCTCTAATTCCTTTTTCTTCTTATGTTTCAGATACGCTTCTATGTTTTGTGACGTAGGGAGGTGTCAAACAGATGACATATATGCTTCCTCTAAAAGAAAGATTATTCCCCCGTGAACGCGAGAGGGTTGCTTGGTTAAACGGGTTGTTCATTGTATTCTCTGGGTAGCTCCATTGTGGGTCTGGTCTTTGATTTAAGAATAATTGTTATAGACTTCGCGCGTCTTTCCAGCATCCTTGCCTTCGACCTGTACCCTCCTGTACTTCCTACATTTACATCCCTTCCTTCTAGGGGCTGATAGTTGTAATAGTTCTCTCTAAGGTTGCAATTACTAAGTGTCCCTATTTGTTGTATACCCCATTTTATAGTGCTGAAAGTATTACGTGTTATATTCATTAATGTTAAATTTCTATACTAAGTACAGGAAGTTTTGTATTCCATAGAAAAGTCGATATCGAGAACTGCACCCTTTGGGAGCTGATGGGAAGAATGGTGATCTCGAAGCCCCGCGTTGCGTGGATCATATGGAACGGGATGATTCTTACCTGATGTCGTCCCGCGTTGAAGCTGAGGTCGTGGGTTGTATTCTGCCCTCCGGGTTGACGGTGACGAAGCCGCAGGTTGCTAACTCCGATGTATCGATGTATAAAAAATTCTCCTTGGATCTGCTTCAGTCTGAATATGAGAACTCTTAATTTTCAGACGTGGTCGCGAGTGAAAGGATAAATTTTCTAAATAAACTTCGATAGCAATAAATTCTTTTTACTTTAAAAATATCAAGATGTTCAATTGAATTTGTATTATTTATACAATTTTTCGTATAAAACTTGACAATAATATTGTATACCTTGATTTCAATTAACAGAAAACATATATTAACCCTTTTATCAGGTTTCGTCGCGGCACTGAATTGTTCACCTTAACGTTCTTCCATCAAAAGACGTCTTCTTTCCTAGCTGTTCTCCCAAAATTATTGATTTTTCCTTCTCTCGTTGCCATTCTAACCGAGATTCGAACTCGAGACCTTTAGAAAGTGAGGCAAACATGCTACCATCCACGCTACGGAGGCGGGCAACGACTTTCTTAAGGTCCTCCAAGCTAAGTCATATAGGACGATGAATGAAATGGGTGAATTGATGCTCAAATGAGGCCAGGGTCCACAGAGTTTAAAGTTACTTGGTATTCATTTTTCAGGATGAGTGAAAACCATGGGAGAAAACCTTATCTATATAAATCACTCCTACCGAGATTCGAACTCGGGACCTCTTGAATGTGAGACAGACACGCTACCTTCACACCACAGAGACATGCCAATTCAGCTGTGAGTTCGCATGTTGTACATACTAAATGGTAGAGACATCATGTTCTCCTCATATTGTACGATATACGCATATTTCTCTGTGCACCTAATCTGTGACTATGGGCAAAATAATGCATTATTTGAGTCATTTATGCTCTTATGTTTAACACAATGTTCTTTCTATATAACAACTTAGCACACATTGGTAGAGTTAAAAATGACTGTTAACGACGCCATCAATTGGCAGGAATCAATCAGTATCGCCAGTGTGCCTGTATTTCGTCCCGCAGAATAATTTTACATGCCAATAAATCTACTGATATGGGAGTATCGCTTTTAAGCACACTTAAAAAGCATTCGCTTTGAGCCGGGTTTGAATCCGCCAGCGCTTAACGAACAGAGCCACCCAGATTGACATGTACATTGTTGATAAGGGAATTCATTATAACACACGTGGAAATAAGTACAAAAAGTATTTTGGGTTATTAAAAGGTTTTGACAAGGATCACACACGTTTATAAATTGTTGCGATACTATTTTGGTTTACTATTGCCCGATTTCACCAACAGATGTCAAGACTTAACACAGGTTTAGCAATAGTTAAAACAAAAATTGCATTTCACCAACAAGTGTTAGCGTAACACTCGTGTTAAATCTCTTGTTAAACTAACAGGCCAAATTTCTGATGTTAAGTCCTTAACAATTCTAAATAGTCAAGATGGCGAGCATGAACTCGGCTGTTGCTGTCGATTTGCTATATTTAAGACCTTCTAAATAGCATTCCCAATAGAGTACGGCCTATGAGGAGAAATGATTTTGAGGAGCTATCCGAAGAAAATTTTTTACGGAGGTATAGACTGTGGAAACAAGTTGCAATGAAGGTTACTGTAGAAGTGCAAGAGAGGTTAGGACATGCATCGAAAGGAATATGCCGATCTCGCCGTTGCTTCAAGTATCAGTATCCTTGCGATTTTATAATCCACTGAATTAAGTGGATAATACATTGTCCACCTCCCATCTTGAAACGTTCACTTGTCCTTCTTCGCTACTCATTTTAAATTTAAGTAATACTGAGTAAGAACATGCATCGAAAGGAATATGCCGATCTCGCCTTTACTTCAAGTTTTAATAACTCTCCGATTTTATAATTCACAGAATTATGTGGATAATACACTGAATTATGTGACCACTGTCCACCTTCCGTCTTGAAACGTTCAAGTCACTTGTCCTTCATCGCACCTCGTTTTAAATTTACGTAATACTGACAAGTTGTTTGGTGTTTCTAGTAGTGACATATGCATTTGAATTAAATTTGTTTCCAATATTTTCCCCGTGACATCTTTCTCTGTTACATTCACCGCATCCATCCTCTTATTTTCCACTTCGTCACCAATTCAATTAACAATTCTTTCTCCATCGATGAAAAATTTGTCTCACGGCTTTATTTATTATTTTGTTCATCCGCCATTTTTCAGCTTGTGCAGACGAAAATGAAAACAAAAGCGCATCGCAGTACATTCAGAAAATAATACGACTCATCCATAGCCTCCTATAGCTGTGATATTTACAAGTTTCTTGGCGTTAACACAGGTTTGTTAACATTTTCAGAAAACAGGTTGGTGAAATGCAAGAAATTTAACATTAGTGTTACCACTGTGACAATCACGTTACATTTGTTAACGTCGATTTTAACATCTGTTGGTGAAATCGGGCATATATATTTTGTTATAACCATCCATTTCTCATGTATTGTTTGGAGTTAATTATCCGGGCTTTGATTTATTTCCATATGCATTATGTACTCACCACATTCATCACGTTCTTTTATTACTGAAACATGTTCATGTTCCAATATTCAGGCTTGATAAGACCGTTTTATTCATTAACTACTTGAATTTAGAAGTTGATACATGTCCTTGAGAAGTAGTAATGAACGAGTGGTAGAACAGTAATTTTTGAATTCAGTTGAATTTTTCAGTGTGACTACCTATGCCCTAAAACGCATGTCTAGTGCGGAAGTATAATTAATTTACATTATATTTTGTGCAGCATGAAAAACGAAACAAGTTATAAACTTAATGAATAAGCTTATGTCTTGAAATCATAACGAACGAGTTAAAATTGTAAATTCTTTTACTTTTTATTTGAAGTTAATTTTCATTGCCTTTTATGTTTATTTCGGGGTAAAGCATTAAAATGTTATTTTACAATGAAAATGTTATGTGTTTTAAACTATAAAAATTAATTATAATATATGATAAGCAGATAGTTGAAGAGAGAATGAAATACTTTCAGTTGCTTCTTAAGTAAATGACAATACTTCGCTAGGAAAAGGCTTGAATTGTTCTTGCAGCTAATCAGGTAAAATGTTGCTTTCTCTTGTAGGGATGTATACCCACCATATTATGTTAAAATACTGTGGTGATACTGCTTTAAAAAAAGTCCTCTAGCGTTGTCATATCGGACGAAGAGTGAAATGGGTGTAATGATGTTCAAATGAGCTCAGGGTCGGTAGAGCTTAGAATTACCAGACATTCGTCTTTCAGGATAAAGGAGAACCTCGAAAAAACCTTATTCAAATAATTCAATCTGAACCTAACCTTATTCAACCTGTTGAACACGACTAGACACTCTACCATCTACGCTACCGAGGGTAGGTATTTGTTTGCTGAAATATTTATCCTTCTTCTTTCTTCCAAAGTGAACTATCGGCAGTATTTAAAGGAGAGAGAATTATTATATGTGAAGCATTTTTATCTTCCTTAGTTTCTTCTCATAATCTGCAGGAGCAGAAGAAGAGGTTTAATACGAGATGAGAGCACCACTTGGAAAGCTTTTAACCTCTTGAAGATGTGTTAGCGATAGATACATTTGCTGCAATTTTCTGGTTCAAGTGGTGCTAGCTCTTATCAACTTTACCAGGTGATTCAAGAGGGATTTTAAAATCGGTAATACCCTCAAGGTAGTTATGTAGGAAATCCAATTAAAAGACTGTTTTATCAGCCTAGTTTTGAGTACCTGTTGATCTCCGATGTCATATTTAGATTTTGTTAATGTTATAGGATTATGATCTGAGCTAAGAATGTAATATACAGATAGTGTGGTGTAGATGCCTTCTGCGTGTTTAGTAACAAATCTGAGATATTTGGCGTATTTCCTGAAACCGAGCAATAGATTGGCTGAACTGGAAATATAACGTTCGCTGTCACCCGATGGGTTACAACGTGTAGAATACATACTGTGACTTTGTGGGTTCGCAAGAATTAAAAGTCCAATTTGCCGAAATTCTAAATGTTCTTTATTTCCGTAGAAACACACTGCGTAGCAGCAGAATTACATCACATATCACAATCTACAACACCAAGATCGATGACAATAACAAACAGCTTACTCAACTTCCACTGTTTACAGCACTCTTGTTACAACTGTCCGCTGGCGTGTCACAATCTCTTACATATCTCATTTATAAGTTCGAGATATTTCCGGAATATACATGAATTCGAATGTTCTACACAACAATGAAGGTATCACTAGAATGTTCCAATTACCTCACTTATCTGTGTCGGTATGTCGTCTCAGTGATACACAATTCGACTGTTATCTTTAGCTGCAGGCTCTTTGTGTACACAACCCGCGCTTATCTCTCGGCACCGAAACTTCCGTGCTTTCGCCGCGTCAATACATTTGGACTTGTTACATTTGACCCGCATCTGGGTGTTTGCTGTTAAAATCTCCACCTAGAAGGAAGAGAGATCCTATTATGTGAAAAATATCCCAAATTGTAAATCTATTTTCTGAAGCTGAGTAAAATGAGCTAAACAAATGTTTTATTTTTGTATATGTATTATTGTAACTGTCTGGTCACGAAAACCAACATTCCGGCTGGGGGTTGCCGAGATGCTGGCCCCATCTCCTCCTCATATCGGCTGGATGATCGCCCACCTCTGCCGTGCGTAAGTGGGCGTGAGGCCGGCAGTCGGGTTGGTAGGCCTTGACCCTCTTAGAGCTGTCGCGTCAGGGATTTATTATTGTAACTGTATGACTTTGTATCTCTTTGAATAGGGATAGCTCCTGGTGAGTCAAAGTCGATTTTATAAATACGGGGTACGTCCAGAAAGTAAGTTCTGTTTGGTAATAAAATTAAATTGTGTACAGATACAGAAAAATTATTTATTGCACAAAATTCTACAACTCTTAAACTACTTTTCCACATAACTGCCGAAATTTTGCAGGCATTTGTCATAGCGAGGCACAAGTTTTTGTATACCTTCTTCATAGAAGTTTGCCGCCTGTGTCTTCAACCAGTTGGAAACATTTTCTTTCAGCTCTTGGTCATTGTTGAAGTGTTGACCGCCAAGGAAAGATTGGAGATGCAAAAACAGATGAAAGTCGCTAGGAGCGAGGTCAGGGCTGTACGGGGGATGGTCAAACACGTCCCAGACAAATCCCTGTAGGATATTTCGCGTCGCATTTGCAGTGTATGGTCGTGCGTTGTCGTGAAGAAACACAACACCTTTTGACAGCCGATAAATTTCAATTGGTTTCACTGTCCTATCATTCAGAAAATGAATCACAGATGTGATTTCACAAGCAGCGGGATTTTCAATCAACACCGACATTGTAAACAAGCACAACAAAGCGTACGTGGCTGACAGCGATCTCACAATGACGCACGTTTCTTCTCCTTGATACAGAGCGTCTACCACGCATGTGCGGAACTGCGATCGCAGCGCTGCAGCGGAGATAATTGAAACATAACTTACTTTCTGGACGCCCCTTGTATTAATGAATCTCCTTTTTTCAATTGATCTGATCTGAACAGTTAACTTAGGAAGCACGTTTTGTTTGTGTACCCATTAAAATGTTGATACTTTCAAACGTTTAAACGTCCTTTAACCGATTGGAAGATGAAGATAATGGAATGTGTGAAATAATGCTCAAATGAGCCCATGGCCCACAGAGTTCAGAGTAACCCGACGTTCATCTTTCAGGATAAGGGAAAACTCCGGAAGAACCGTATGTAGGTAACTTCCCGAACCAAAATTCTAAATCGGGTCCTCTGGAAAGTTAGGCAAAACGCTAGCCCCTCACCACAGAGGGGGGCTTAAAATATCAATACTGTAGATACAGACACATGTAATGTATGGTGCATATATGACGCACACTTCTATATAACACGATAATTTCAAAATAAAATACTATCGTTCCATGGAGGATACCCGGTAAGAACAAAAATGGTACTAGAAGATAGTGTTTAACAGGTTTCACTTTTCCAGTACTTGGGCTGTGATATGATGTATGAAGATGAATAAAATATAAATAAGAAAATAAAGAAGTTTCAGCATATTTGTGGAACAGGCAAAGACCTAATCCGTGAAAGAAAAGGTTGATGATGATGCATATGAATACTTCACTTTCGTGTGCAGATTTTGATATATTTTTATGAGTTCATTTTGGGTTGTTTATTTGTGGAGCCAGGACTAGTTTTTATTTGTTAACAAATTAACTTACGGCTACTGCCAGTGAGTTAGTTTTGTCTACCAGCTTGCTAATTGAACTATTATCACTAGAAGACTGGACAGTCTGATTTACAGCATTGGCGTAAGAGCAAGTTACTGTAATTGGAGCAAATTTCTTTGTTGCAGTTCTGGTTTGGTTTGTTGAATTCTGTATAATTTGATGTACACGACAGCCTTATAATGTGCAGTGTGCTGACCACTACAGTTGTGTGGACTAGCGGTCCTTTAGGATGTTTATTACATTTGGCCAGTGCATTCACGCAGCATGGAGCCTTAAGGCAGTAATTATTAAGTCCATATTCATGGCAGTTATTGCTCTGTACGCTTGGAACGTTTGAGTTTCAATTACTCAGTGTTTAATAAGGCAGTGATTACGCAAATGCTCTTGTTATTGGAGTTTTGGATGTCAAATCTGGGAAAAACAAAGGTAGTGCTTGTGACACTAGCGGAAAATACGATCATCTTTGCAGGTTCAAAGCCAAACTCAGAAAACTTATCATCCGTCTTCTCGTAACACATGGGAAATGCAATTCTCAATACAAGATTCTTGCACGTATTAATTAATATGTATAAAATTTATTCCTTCTGCTTTCTCAATATTTGACTTCAATTTGTGGTCTTCGATTGTACCGAATGTGAGGTAACTTTATTCTCGCTGACAATCATATGCTTCAATTTTGTGATTTGAATACGCATTACTACTATAACCTTATTCATATCTACAATATTAGTCGCAGACTAATGATATTTGCTTAATATTTGCATTAATACTTATAATCAGCTAATTCACGTTTCTTTTCCTGTAGAACAGAAAATGGGTTTTCAGAAGTAGGTGGAATCATGTTCCAAATTTTGCCTTTTACGAATGGCAGATGCTACCAGCGAACTCGTTATGCATATTCTTAGAAGTGTAAACTAAAATGAGGGGTACTAATAGCTACAACAATGTAACTTTATTTTATAATCCTATGCAATAACAGTCTGAAATAATTACAGTAACCGTTAAACAAATAATACAGACAGAAAAAAACTAAAACGGAACGCCATCGTTCGGGATTTATTTTTCATTACATAGGATTCCGTCTTTGATGATGATGATGATGATGATGGTGGTGGTGGTGATGGTGATGATGATAATAATAATAATAATAATAGTAATAATAATAATAATAACAATAATAATAACAATAATAATAATAATAATAATAATAATAATAATAATAATAATAATAATAATAATAATAATAATAATAATAATAATAATAATAATAATAATAATAATAATAATAATAATAATAATAATAATAATAATAATAATAATAATAATAATAATAATAATAATAATAATAATAATAATAATAATAATAATAATAATAATAATAATAATAATAATAATAATAATAATAATAATAATAATAATAATAATAATAATAATAATAATAATAATAATAATAATAATAATAATAATAATAATAATAATAATAATAATAATAATAATAATAATAATAATAATAATAATAATAATAATAATAATAATAATAATAATAATAATAATAATAATAATAATAATAATAATAATAATAATAATAATAATAATAATAATAATAATAATAATAATAATAATAATAATAATAATAATAATAATAATAATAATAATAATAATAATAATAATAATAATAATAATAATAATAATAATAATAATAATAATAATAATAATAATAATAATAATAATAATAATAATAATAATAATAATAATAATAATAATAATAATAATAATAATAATAATAATAATAATAATAATAATAATAATAATAATAATAATAATTTTACTGTCATTAAGCTTTACAGCAATAGACAACGTCAGAGTGATACAGTCAAAATTATAAATAATATTACATTAATATAATACAAAGTAGGTACAAAATTTGAAGTGTAATATAGTTAGTTACTAACACTCCCCACATGGCAACCTTGGCCTTCGGGGTAACCTCACCCCACCAAGTGATGACCGGACCCATTTCTCAGGTGGAGGCACCCAGAGGGCGGTGTCCATTACCTCCGATGATAGGGTGATAGTGAAGATGGCGGTGAGGTGAGAGGACCTACAGTTTTTACCGTGGACTCCGAACCACGTTGGGCATAGGGGATACTTCACGTGTGCTAGACAGAGGTGAAGGCGTGGATAGGGCCGACTTAAAATCGCCAACCCCAGAGCCGGGAATCGAACTCGGGACCCTTAGAACGGGAGCCGCGAACGAAACCACCGCGCTACCCCGGCGCCCCCCTGAAGTGTAATATTATACAAAGTAATACAGCTTACAAATTACAAAATATACTGTACAGGTATCCCAAAGTCTTACGAAGTATAGAGTGGCTATTACACTTTCAAATATTCTTGTAAAGAGTAAGAAGGTGTTTCGACGAGCCAGTCATGTAATTTATGTCGAAAACTTATTGTAGGACATTGTTTTAAGTAAAAGGGTAGTTTATTATACGTCTTAGAACCTATAATTTCAAAACTCTGCTGAGTTCTAATCAATCTGCAATAGGGAACATCAATATGTTGTCATGATTTGGTATTATACGAGCGTAATGTAATTGTAATGAACGACTTTTTATATATAATAATATAGTTGTGTGTGAATACACTCCTTACGGGAGGGGATCTGTCTCCTTCAGCTGCTGTGGTGCGGGCGCTGCGGACCCTTAGCACTCGTGGTACCTCTGATGTTACTAGAGGAACCTCGGGCCGAACTGCCGAGAGCGCCGGGAGTTCGGATTGGGTTGGACTCGAGGGGGCAGTGTGTTCCTGACACTCACGGGATAACGGGTACCTCCGGTCAGGCTTCGGACGCCCGGAGTGGGTGGAGGGTTGCTTCATAAGTCCCGGGTGCTAGTCTACATAGCTAGTAGAAGGTGTGCTAGATCTACAGGCGGCTCCAGCGAGGTTTTCGGTAGTCTTCCCTCCGGGGTTGACGCACGCAAGTGGCGTATCCACTTCTATCCCGTCTTGACGTGTTGTCGATGGGGGGCATTTTTGGAAACCAGGTATTGCCCTATGGAAAGAGCCCCGGAGTTTTCCATCACTTCCGTGTAGAAGGAGGCCAGTCTTCGTACTTTTGGGTAGATCCTCTGCTTAACAGTGTGTGAATACTGTGACTTGGTGGGTTCGTGAAATTAAAAGTCCAATTGCACAAACTCAAAATGTTCTTTATTTCCACCGAATTACAGTTGGAACACTTGCCGATTACATAGAATTACTTAGTGCACACAATTACAATCCACCAGTTCGTCTGTCACAGGTCCATTCCACGCTCACAATTACGTACAACTCCTCTGATACACGTAAACCGTCTTCCAGTCCGTTCGCTAACCGCGGCGCTCCTCACGGCTGCTCGCCAAGAACTTTACTGACTCGCCCACTGCAGGCCTTATATAGGGATATCGCTGTTTCTGGAAGTCTCGCGGTTCCGAAAATAATCCTGAATGTTCCAGACGCCAGGGGGGAGGGGAAAGAGGCGGCCAGCGACCAGTGACACTTCCCTAATAATCCCCTCAGTGACCGAGATAAATGGGTAGGCGTGGTCTGAATGCCTCCAGTCCCTTACTCAGCTGTCAGTTGGTCGTGCTTTCCGCTAATTTGGTGACAATACAAAAAAATACGGAATAATCGCATAGGTTTACAGTGAACGAACAATATAGAAAGAAGTGTAAATAATAATATGCTGATATGTATTATGTACTATATTTCCAACTTAAAATAATTGTAATTTATCGCTTAGTTTCTCTGTATATATTTCTTTCCCCTTTCCAATCTGTAACTGCATATCAACATCGTTTGCTTCACCACACACAGCACTCAAAACAATGTTATGGCGATGTTTGGAACTCTCGAAGCATCCATTGGAAGCTCTGAAGTTGCTGTGCCTAATTTTCTTGCTGTCTCTAAGGCTTGAGTCTGAAACAATGGTCCAGAAACGGAAATCCCTTTAGCGCGCGCACTAACAAATTACTCGAACACAGCACGATTTAGCTCGTCATACTCTGTAGACTTCGTGATGTGTTTCAAAAGCCCATGCTGTTCCCTTTAACCACTCGTTTTTAATTTATATTGTTTCAAAATCTCATAACTCTGAGTTTTCCCCCCACAGTCAATCCTTTGGCTGGACGTTTGTTATATTCGTGTTCTTCAATAATTTTCATTTTTTTCCTCCAGTGATATTATCTTATGTTTAGAACTCATCATACACAATTTGTGTTTTAAAAGTTCACCAAAGTTCACTGTATCCCTCCACTCGTACTTGATCACTTGTAACAAAGAAACTGAGAATGAACGCACTGCAAAACAGTGGTGCCTTTACCATGTGAGTTAGAACAGAGTTGAGTTTCCCATGACTTTATGGTTCACACAACTTCTGTGCAAGAAGGCTGTCGTTCTCAAAATTATTGCAGATTTTAAAATACCCACGTTGTAGCCCATTGCACATGAAGTAATCCGTTTTAATCAGATTATTTACGCAAATGGTCAGTTTCCACGTTAGGAAGCTTTCCGGCTTAGAGTATAATTTAACATTCGATATATCTTCGTTCCGAAAATTATTTTCCGTTGTTCCAGGTTTCCGGTATATAAGGAGTCCGTTTTAGGCAGGTTTTGCTGTATTACGAGGCGTGTCCGTAACATAAGGTCTCCAAGGCGCTGGAGCCGTCAGGAACACCATTACACGAGATCTGGCAACACTGGCGTGTAGCTTGGTTTCACCCCTTCAAATCCCCACCACAAGAACCCGTTGCAACCATTCGTCTTGGCTGGGCAGCCATTTCCGATGGAGCTTCCTATCACTTCCACCGCCAAGTGCGAGTTGCATGCAGTGATCCATTTTTTGAGTACCAAGGACACCACCCGCACTGAAATTCATCGTCAGTTATGCGCAGTCTATGAGCCACAGTATATGGACGTCAAAAACGTGCGAAAGTGGGTCAGAGAGTTCAAAACGGACGTACAGACGTTCATGACGAACAGCGTTCTGGTCGGCCTTCGGTTTCAGCCGAAACAATTGCAAAAGTGGAGCAAGAAATGCTTAAAGATCGGCGTGTGACAGTTGGCGAGCTGTGCGAACTTATCCCTGAAGTCAGTAAGACTACGATTAAAACAAGATTTTGACCAAACATTTGCATAATCGCTCGTCTCCATACTGCACATGTAACGGCTGATCTCCTGGCCCAGTTCGGATGGGACATCCTAACCCATCCCCCCTACAGTCCAGACTTAGCACCTAGTGATTATCATTTGTTTCCTTAGTTGAAGTCACACCTGGGTGGAACACATTTCCAGACCGACGATGATTTGAAAAACGAGGTTAAGCGCTACCTGCACAACTTGGCGGGAGAGTGCTATGGCAAGGGTATACAAAAACTGCCACAGCGCATGCAAAAGTGCATCGATCACAATGGTGATTACGTTGAAAAATAGCTGTAAGTTCCGCCTTTCCATCAATGTAACATTTATTGACAATAAACATGTTTTCTTTATTAAATAAAATTGGAAACCTTATTTTACGGACACGCCTCGTAACTTCCTCTACAGATTATCACAGCCTCCTAGAATGTAAATGTAATTCTCTTGCCTGTGCATCTGTGAACAGCATGCTTTAGAAAAGAAATGTTTTATAAATAGCGAACTTGGTATTTAAATTCAGTATCTCAAAAATACCATACCAAGTTCTTAAAAAAAAAAAAAAAAAATTCCCATACTATACCTCCCTTACATTACATATTTTTCGTTGTGTGTGATTCTCTCAAAAATGCCACTAACAGCTTTGATTGAAAAACCACTATATTTAGAATATTTACCTGTAAGTCTTCAATTCTATACGAACAGCCTGTGAAATCTTCATTCGGAATGAATTTTGTATATTTTTACAACTGGTGAACCATAAGGCTCACACAAAAGAGTAGATCGCTTTAAAACATATTATTTAATAAAACCTTTGTTGTGGCATCAGTCATTTTCGAGACATTGGTGTATATTGCTCAATGCATTTTTAATTTATTCAATACTTGTTATAGTTTCCCGCGGAATATGTAATTTCTAAACCACCCGCATTAGGATCTGACTATCACTTCAGCTATATGTGCCATCTTGAATGTAGGTGCAATGGAATTTCTGTAAACGTTTATTAACATTTGTAGATAGAAAAATAAGATTTTTGTAAGAAAAGCTCGCAAAGGAGATTAAAAATACGCTATGCAACACGTGATAGCCTTCCAGATCAAAAGGAATCGTTGTGTTGCATTCAAATAACATTCTCTGCTCACTTTTTAAAACTAAGTTTGCAAAACTTGTTCTTCTATTCCTTGTTAATACATATAAATCTTATTACTTATTCATACATTACGTTATAGCTCTGAAAGCAATGCTTTCCCTGAAGTTATAGATATGTTCAAAGCGGTCGCTATTATGGTTTTGAACTTTTGTTTTCTTTGTATGAATTTCTTTTGTTTTAAATTTATATGACTTTTTTTTTTTTTTTTACAAATTCTTCAACAAAATATTCTTCGAAACTGTTATTGTTCCGTCTAATTTATGTTAATCGACAAAAACACTCCTAGTAATGTTATACATATTTCCTTGTAGGTATAATGACTGCAGGTATGTGGAGAACTCGCCTCGGTAGTGTAGATGGTAGCATGTCTACCTCACGTTCTAGAGGTCCCGAGTTCGAATCTCGGTCAGGGTGAGTTACCTGGATAAGGATTTTTACGGGGTTTCCCCCTAGCCTGATAGACGAATGTCGGGTAACTCTAAGCTCCATGGACCCGGACGCATTGAGCGTCATTTCACCCATTTCGTTCATCGTCCGATATGACTAAATGTTGGAGGACATTACAACAATTACAACAACAGGGATGTGGAGTACACTTTAGTGATAGTCAAATATGTTAGGAGCGGGTTTCTGCGTGACGGTTTTGAATTTTCAATTCTTTTGCTTAACCAGAAGAGGGAAAGAGCAAACGGTTTCCCATTTGAGGAAAGTAAACGTTTTGAACAACGGAAACAAATAACAAATAATATATTGATATAAGTTTTGTACCGGTATTTTGTCTAAATATGGAATAAAAGATTTACAGAGCGAATTCGCATTTCAACTAGATTGGTTTATTGTACCTACAGCCCCAAGTCGGGCATCCTGGGGCTGGAAGGATGAGCGAGAGGAGAGAGAGAAAGGCCGATCCTAAGGAGCAACTACAGAGCAGAGGGCACCTCCCTTCCATTTACCAGTTCAGAAACTCTTGGCAGTATAGTACAACGGGCATCCCACCCGCCGTGATCCTAAACAGTCCACTAAGCTGGCCCGAAGATCGGAGAACGGTGTGTACTAAGAGCATATCATCCTACCATGCACCGCCGAGACTGCCGCCGACACTTCTACTCTGAAAGAGACCACAACATGAGAGATGATGTGAAATGATAATGGAGATGAAATGGAGCGACAGGAAATTCGGAGGAGGTAACGAAACTACCCAGCATTCTCCTGGTGACCCAGGGAAGCCGTCGAAAAGACCCATAGGTCATGTAGGCCGGCCATGGGAATCGAACCCAGACCTCGCGATTACGGACCACATACGAAACTTCCTGAACTTGTTTGGTTTGTCAAAATATAATTAGAAGTTGTTTCCGGTCTATAATCTCACAGTATTTTGTCTACCTCTTACAATTTACCAGACACGCAAACGTCGTTCAGAATGAAGAGGACTGCAAGGAGGCTACTCCCAGAAAATTCTGTGCATACATTTTATTTGTCATGAAAATATCTCAAACATACATTGTTCAGTTTTTTTCAAAATTGTTTTATTATTTAAAGTCACGTCAACAATAAAGTCATATCGCGACTAAACATTGAGAAATACATTGAAAATTAAAAATAAAAATACACCTACATTGTTTTCAATCAGTAAGGTGCATTAGGTTTACTCTGAATTTAAGCTTTAACATTGCATGCCTTCACTTTCTTCCCTGGCAGCCAGCCAGGTGAATAGATGATTAGATATCAACGTTTCGAGAGTATGCATCTCTCCCATCATCAGGATAGTTATAAAATGTTATAACCACAAATGAAATACTGGATATAACAATATAAACAAAGACAAAATACTATCAAAATTCGCATTACTGAACAAAAGACTGTTTTCAGTAAATTAAATGCCAGGTCAGGAGATGGCGTGAGTATAGGAAATTGTGTCAAAGAAACGTAACTACTTAACTTGATCATCAAGCTGTATTGATCTTTGCTTCTTAATTCGACGGATTTCCATTTCAAGGCCGGTTTTCAAGATTAATGGTGCTCCTTTCAGAGGAAATCGCCAAAGCTTCCTTAATTCTTCGTTATCAAAACAATGCTCTGCCAGCCCAGATTTCTCAGGTTGCATTAAACGAATGCTCCGTTCATGTTCGATTATTCATTTATTCATTATTCATTTAATTTTATAGGTAGGTCATTTATATGTCACTTAATTTATAGGTAAAAAGGAATAGCGACTTGCTGTTGAGAAAAGTATAAAGTATCGGATTGTCTCATAAATTCGTTCGATTCTTGTTACGTGTTTACGACTAAGAACTCCTGAGAACACTGCATGCCGCCATTAATTTTACGTCAAAGAAGTTGCCTAACAATATGGGGTTTGTTTAAAAATACAATAATTGAAAAGAATGCTATGAACACAAACCACAGCGACCTCACGGCCAAAGGTAAATAGGTCAACTTATGTAAGAATTGGTAACCAAACTTCAGTACAAGTTTGTGAATGCAACAGTGTGGAGTTGTAACTTGTGAATGTTAATATGGAAGGCAAGAAGGAACATTTTCGACATTTAATGCTGTTTTATTACCGTAAAGGTAAAACCGCCTCACAAACTCAACGGAAAATTTGTGCTGTTTACGGAGAAGATGCAGTGACGAGTCGGGCATGTCAAAAATGGTTTACTCGATTTCGAGCCGGGAACTTCTCTGTGAAATACAAACCTCATTCTGGACGACCTGTGGTTACGGATAAGGATAAAGGACATGATTACGAACAACCCCTGAATAACAACTCGGGAGGTAGGGCAGGAGTTAAACTTATCTCATGCAACTGTAGCCAGGCACCTAAAGAAACTTGGTTACGTATATCTTCGGGATGTATGGGTTCCGCACGAACTGAATGAACAAAATTTAGTTCGGCGCGTTTCCATCTGTGACGCATTGATAAGACGCAATGAAACTGCCCCTTTTCTGAAACAGCTGGCTACAGGAGACGAAAAGTGGATTGTGAACAACATCCGAAAGATAAAGCCATGGCGTAAGAAAGGGGAACCACCACTCTCAATTCCTAAACCAGGGCTTCATCCTGAGAAGATTATGCTGTGCGTTTGGTGGGACTGGAAAGGAATTATTTATTACGAATTTCTTCCTCCTGGGGAGGCCATCAATTCAGAGAAATACTGTTCTCAGTTGGATCGTCTGAAGGTTGCCCTAGGAGAGAGAAGGCCAGAATTAGCATCTAATGGTGCAGTCGTCTTTCATCAAAACCATGCCAAACCACACACTTCTATGGTAACTCGTCAGAAATTACGGGATTTCGACTGGGATGTGTTACCTCACCCGCCTTATTCTCCAGACATTGCCCTATCCGACTATCATTTATTCCGGTCCCTGCAAAACTTCCTTAATGGCAAACGCCTTACTTCCTTGGAGGATTGCAGACTCGCAGTAGAAGAGTTCGTCAACCAGAAAACTGCAAGATTTTGGAAAAATGGAATTGATAAGCTTCCTGAGAAATGGAGATATGTTATTGATAATAATGGTGCCTGCTGCACAAAATAAAGTTTGTTTTGAAAAGTCCATTGCCTTGTTTACTTTCGATGATCTTGCGTATATAAACAGATTACCCCTACATAATTAGGCAACTTCTCTGCCGTAGTTGTGTTACGGGCATACAGTGCAGGCGTTCTTTGTCATAAACACGTAACAAGAAACGAACGAATTTATGAAACAAACCAATATTTTAAACTTCAAGCCAGTAACAAATAATATGTCGAAAATGATAGTGCCACAAAAAGGTAAAGCTTTTATCTGACAAAAATCGTGTATTTTAACGAGATCTCATTTATTCTGTAGTATGACTTTGGCTACCTCAATATTTAGCATTATACAAAAGTAATTCTGAATGAAGAAGATTTCACAGGCCATCTCCATAATTCAAAATAGACATTTCATTTATCTAGAAAGTATCTATAACAAAACATATGTTAATAGAAAAATGTTAATGTAAAAAATTTAACATGTATAGCGTGTTGGGAATGTTTCCTTAACAGACTGGTATGCTTGCCAACTTTCAAGGATATTGAATTTAAATACCAAGTTTAGTATAAAGGAAACTTTTCGTTTGCTTCCTTTTTCTTTCTTTTCCTTTTCTTTTGAGTTATGCCATTCGCAAACACACAGTTTGTTTAAATTTATATCCTCTAACGTTAAGTCTTATTCATTCCATGGATTAAATGAGCGGAATGATGCTCGAATGAGCCCAGGTTTCATAGAGCTTAGTTACCTGACATTCGTCTTTCAGGATAACAGAAAACCCTGGAGAAAACCTTATTCAGTTAATACACCCTGACCGAGATCGAACTCGGGACTTCTTGAACGAGAGGCACACATGTTACCATCTAGGCTACACAGATAACACACACACGGATTACATATACACTGGCAGAAAAACAAGGGCAACAGGCAACACCATCAGGGCTTAATGAAGGTTTAAGCTAAAGGCAATAAGTCACTATAGCAACATATTTATAAGGAATATAACTTCATTCACTAAAAATATGAGACTACAATATGCACAACTGTGTCCATGTTTCAATGAGTACAGTCCTGAACTGTGTTGCATTTTTATATATCAATTCAGGGGCAGTACGTGTATTAGTAATATCTGGGTTTTGAAATTTTTGGTCGGAATGCAATACGTCAAAAAAGGTACGCACTGTAGGAGACCAATAGTGCACTAATGTGGTTCACACCCTCTCAAGGTTAAGTGGCCAGAGCCAATGCTGCAGTCAGTCGCGTGCTGCAAATTGCCCTGCGCCTGAATATATTGCAAGAGGTCAGCACCTAGTTTTAGACCCTGTCAATACGGTCTTCTCTTTGGGATGTTTCACACAATCTGGGTTTTACCTGTCTCTGCTTTATTTGCACGTATAGTAGCTACATTTGTAATTAGACTAACATCACAACAAGGATGTTCACAGAGGTAAAGCGAAACCAGGAACTCTCGTGAGTTAGTCTATTGAGGGCTCGATGGCATCCTTCATTTGCTGGAGTAGAGTTCATAGCTATCTCGCTTTCATCCAGTAAGAGTCGATTCATATCTAATCAGGGACACGAGAATATCTTCATCGCGTTGAGTAAATCACTTGATAGGAGCTAGTTCCGTGTTACTGCTATCTTAGTTGCAAAGGTAGAATCAGACTGAAAAATTCAATGCCATAGCGGGGATTTGAACCATGGTTCTCCCGCTCTCCGCGCGGTTGCTCTTAACCATTGAGCATGAAAATATGCCAGCATGACATTAAATTCTCCAACTAACTCATATTTTTGCCGATAAACCACTAGGAGTTCGCACATACAATGAGATACACATCGTTTGTGGCGACTTACTATGCTGTAAGTACTTAACTCCCAGGCTTTATAGTTACCACTATTAGGTTAAACTTTTCTGATCACTTACGATGCGCTCGAAGAATAAACTGGGCTGTGATTTATAAGAGACCAATGGGGAATACCAAATGTAGAAAATTAATATCCGTTTGGACAAGTAATTGGTTGGAACGATGTCTACCACAAAAATGTGTTGGGTATTTTTCTTCAGTGGACCTTCAAACCGAATAATATAGCAATATAAAAATGATTGTAATGATACAATTTTACACTGTTTTGAGAGTTAAAATATAGTACATAAGGCCGAAGGTGATGGAATTTTTTCTATTGTAGAAATTCTTAACATGGTCCTTCGGAAGGAAAGTAAATCCGGTGGTCCGAAATGCAGATTTACGGCATGTAAAAGAACCTCAGCTTCAGAAGAGGCCTTTGAGCAAAACTAAGTGACCTTTCATCACCAATATAAATTGGGACGCTGAGAACCACAGCAGTTTTAAAACGTCTTTCTCTGCAGCAAAAATTACACAATGTAGGCTGGTTTGTAGTTCCGCAGAAATACACAATGCCTTCTTTACCTACTATCGTGGTAAAGAACATACATAAAAACACTTTTTTTAAAAAAACAAACAAACAAGTTGCGTATGTGTTTTGTGTGTGTGTGTGTGTGTGTGTGTGTGTGTGTGTGTGTGTATGTGTATGTGTGTGTGTGTGTGTGTGTGTGTGTGTGTGTGTGTGTGTGTGTGTGTGTGTGTGTGTCGTTACCAGCAGTACACTGGGTCAAACGTTCGAGCTCTTACCGTTGGAGCTGTTCGTTTAAGGAGGCTTCGGTGTGGCAGTGGTTCCCGATACCCGTGGTAGATCAGGGACATCTGCGCGGCTCCTCCGTCAGACGGGTTGAGGGAAGCCTCAAGGTTCTCGCGTGCTGGACTGCAGAGCTAGAAAACTGGCGGCCCTAACCGAGGAAATCGGCATTCTTCGCGGATGTGTTGCCGCGCGTAAGTGGCCTATCAACTTCCCCCCTTTAATACCGAGGGGGGATTGTTAGTCTCTAGGTCTTGCCCCAGGGAAGGAACCCCGGAGTGCGTCATCGCGCCCCTTTGGGGAACAGCTTTGAGAGCTCCCGGGTCATACAAAAGGACGTTTGACCTCCTACATAAATGACTGTGTGTGTATGTGTGTGTACCAACAAATAACTCCAAAAACAAACACCAGTTAAATACCAAATTTGGTGGATAGAGTCAACATGAAAAATTCAATGCCATGGCCGGGATTTGAACCACGGATCTTCTGGTTTCCGTCCAGTCACTCTTAACCTTTGAGTAACCATGGCCAACGTGCCTGCCTGACATTAAATTCTCCAGGTGACTTGTATATTTCCCTGGTAGACCACTAGGGGCTCTCGCATCCGAAATACATCGTTTGTGGCGACTTACTATCATAAGTACTTAAGTCCCAGGCTTCATCATTTAACTCATATTATTTTAGTTAATTGATGGAAATTAATCATTTCTCCACACTAGCCGTATATAGGCTAAGATATTTGATGGATAGAGTCAACATGAAAAATTCAATGCCAATGTACATGGAATATTTTACTTTTGTTGAAAATTTTTATTTTCTTAACAACTCTTCTAAACATTTTGATTAAAATACCATTATGTTCAAGACACTTTAATGTCAAATGAAAGGGTCGCACCGTAGCTGAGTGGTTAGACCTCTCGACTGTCCCTAAGGTGGTCCGGATATGATCCCAGGCGACCGTAAAGTGAGATTTGTAGTGGACAACACGGCGCTGGGGCGGGTTTTGTCCGTGTACTCCGGTTTCCCCCGCCATCTCATTCCACCGATGCTCCATCTTCATCTTATGTATCATCAGTTTCCCCGCCTGCGGTGCCGCATCTAATAAAAGCGGGTGTTCAAAATGCTACACATTTCGTTTCATTTACCCTCTCCTTGTATAGGGACTATCACACTCTATCCAAAAATTCGTTGTCTAGATTTTACCATAAATACACGGATGTGTTGCGATTATTTGACTTTTATACTCCTCTGTGTATTTTTTGTAGATCCAGATAAAGATTTGCAGAGGTTATGTAACCGCTGATACTCTTATAGTTGAAAGGGGAATATGGGAATGCAGTAGGGTTTAAGTGGTAATCAAATCTTTTAAAGCTGGTCACTGTGCGAAATTCCGTTCTCTTTGCATTGCCAAGAGATAAAACATTAATAACGACTTCCCATTTGAGACAAGTATATGTGTTAAAAAATTTAAACACATAACCAGGAGTATTTACGAAATGCGTCACTCAATATTAAAAATGTATTAAACATAAATGTGTTTAAATAGGTTTAAATTGTTTGAGTAGGTATGCAAAAGTCACTTAAGGTGAAATGAACTTCTGAGGACATTTCTCAGAAAATTTAATGTTAACATTTTATTTGTGTTGAAAATATTTGAAATATATTGTATTTTAATCGAAACCGTTAGAGCCACTTTTGTGGAGGAAAAAAAATCGAAAAATGTTCCATATAAAGAATACCCTAGCGTTGGGAGAGTTTCTGGAAAATCTCCGTGTTACATCCTTGAAGGATGCTGAACTTATATAACAAGTTTGTCATGACGGCACGTTGGCCATGGTAGCTCAATCGGTAAGAGCGACTGGACGGAAACCAGGAGATCCGTGGTTCAAATCCCAGCCATAGCATTGAATTTTTCAGGTTGTCTCTATCTATCCAAAACCGTAGCCTATAGATGGCTAGTATAAAGAAATGATTAATTTCCGTCAATTAACTTAAACAAATTTAGTAATTAACTGCTTTTTGTTTTTAAGTATGCTATTCACAACACACGAACACATACTTGGACCTTTTCTAAAAATACATGTTTTTTTAAGGGAGGTCTTAAGCCTGTATTTCGGGGGAATGCAATACTTTCGCTACGTACCAGAGAAACTGAAAAGTACCAATCTTGGTGTTAACGCTGATCATCAGATCCCAAGATAACGACAAGAAGATTTCCAAGAAAATCCCCCACCCCAACTACCCTTAAAATAGAACATTTTTCATTCCCAGTTTATTTTTTCAGAAATTGCAGTAACAATAATTTCAGGGCTGTCTGCGTAGCTCAGTCGGTAGAGCACCTGCCTGTCGTGGTAGGGGTCCAGGGTTCGATTTCCGGCTGTGGGTGGGGATTTTATTTTTCCAATCAACATGATTCTCCATCTTCCCCAGAGTCTGGAAATATAGAGTGCGAATGTGTGCATGATCTAATGATTAAAATCCAATGAATACGATATGTTCCAAAGGAGAGCAGCCGCCGATATGACCATTGGAGTTAATATAAAAGGAACAAATAAAAAATAATAATAATTTTATTTTGATTAAAATGCACAGGTGTAGGATATTTGCATGACAAATAAAATGTATATTTGTGAAGTCCTCTTCAACCTGAATGACTGTTGCATAGTTGAAAGTGACCACGTGGCAGAGTGGTTAGACCACTTGGCTCTCACCAAGGCGGCCCGGGTTCGATCCCAGGTGACTACAAAGCAAGATTTGTGGCGGACAACACTGCGGTTGGGAGTTTTCTCCGGGTTCTCCAGTTTCCCCCACCATCTCATTCCAGCGGTGCTCCATCTATCTCATGTATCATTAGTGTCACCGCCTTCGGCGCCGCATGTGGTAAAAGCGGGCTTTAAACGCTACACATTTCATTATACTTGAAAACCGTAAGAGCTGAACAAAATTTTATCACACAAAGTAAGGATCCTGTTAAAACAGACAATTTATAATGAATAATTTCTTTTTGGCGTTAATAAATTCCTAGAACATCCCTTTTTATTCGATTAAATTTTCGCACACGTTTTCCAAGTGATATGTCGCTATTCATTTGTTGTCGTTTCATGAAGAGCATGGGATTTCAAAACTTTTAATATGCACATAAAATCATTCTTTTTTTTTTAAATATAATTTTCGTCTTCCAACGTTAAGTCATATCGGACTATGAATGGAATGGGTGAAATGATGCTCAAATGAGCCCAAGGTACATGGAGCTTAAAGTTACACAACATTCGTCTTACAGGATAAGGGAAAACCCCAGAAAAAGCCTTATCAAGGTAACTCACCCTGACCGAGATTCGAACTCGAGACCTCTTGAACGTGAGTCAGCTTCGCTACCATCTACGCTACCGAGGCGGACATATTTAACTCTGGATAGTGAGTCTGCTTGCATTTAAGTAGTCCTCAGTTTGAGTCTCTGTTAGGGTGCACTATGAAAGGGTAGAGCTAGACCGAAAAATTCAATGCCATAGCCGAGATTTGAACCACGGATATTCTGGTCTCCGTCCAGCCGCTCTAAACCATTGAGCTACTATGGCCAACGTGCCAACATAGCATTGAATTCTCCAACTGACTCGTGTTTTTCCCGGTAAACCACTAGGAGTTCTCATAAACACATGAGACAACTATCTTAATGGCGACTTACTATGCTGTAAGTACTTTAAGGCCCGGACTTTGTAGTTCGGACCACTATTAGGTTACAATTGATGGAAATTAATTGTTCTTTCACACTAGCCGTGTGTAGGACGCACTATGAAAGGGCAGAGCGAGACTGAAAAATTCAATGCCATAGCCGAGATTTGAAGTACTTAGTGTAAGTACTTAAAGTACATAGACGTTAAAGTCGCCATTAAGGTAGTTGTCTAATGTGTTTATGAGAACTCCTAAGTGGTTTACTGGGAAAAAACATGAGTCAGTTGGAGAATTTAATGTCATGTCGGCACGTTGGCCACAGTAGCTTAATGGTTTAGAGCGGCTGGACGGAGACCAGAAAATCCGTGGTTCAGATCCCGGCTATGGCATTGAATTTTTCAGTCTGGCTCTACCCATTCATAGTGCGTCCTACACACGGCTAGTGTGAAAGAAAAATTAATTTCTGTTAGGGCGATTTACCTGGATGAGATTTTTTCAGGGGTTTTCATTTCCCGAGAAGATGGATATGGAAAAACTCTAAGTTGTAGGGACGACGGGCTTATTTGAGCATACTTTTAACCATTTCATTCATTCACCTCCGATATGACGTACGCGGTTAAAGAAAGTTCATTAGCTATTGACACAAACAAGGCAGGGCCATGGATAATTAGCCCTTGATGACCCCTTCCTCCTCACCTAAAATTTACGTAGTGACTTGCTATTAAAACTCTGTGGCTTTAGTCTACTGTATTGTTATCATATCTACAGGAATATGCAGCGAAAGTCTATCTCCTTTAAATTGACAGAATAATACGCTGATGTAAGCATAAGTTTTGAAAGACTGAGTGGCATCAAACGCGTACTTCCGATAGAATCACTGAGATAAACTCACGTTTTGTTACTTTTCCTCACATGGGATGTTTGTCGTTTCACTCTTGCGTTTTTGTTTACATGAGCACGTGAAAATAAACAAACACAACTCCAAGGACTAACTGTTGCAATGCTAATGTTCATCACTTCAAAACCAATACCTACGCAATAAAAGTATCCTTTTTGGAAATGGTGCAAATTGATATGTTTTCACGTGTAAGTGATCGATGCGGGTGGAAGGCAGAGCCGCCTAGTGGGCAATTCGACAGACAGACAGTCAGTCTAGCACATCATGTCGGTGTAAGATGTCCCGACATCAAAACCCACCATGGTGAGTGTGTGTGAACCAGTGATCAAGAATAGCATGAAGCATGTGCTTCCACTTGCACCCAGCACAATTCTCGGCGTCCTCAGGTGTGCTGCACATTCCCTTCTTTGATTTGGGGGAAAACGTCTCTTTTGTCGTGAAGTAACCTTATTTCAGTGACAGTTGACGCGTGTTTTATGTTTTCACAGTGTAAGCTGTTCGCTAACGTAAACACATATTATTATTTATTAAATCTCTAAGTTTTTATGTTTTGCAACGTATGTTAGGGTTGTAATTAAAATGTAAGTATTTGCATTAATATATTTCAAAATTCAGCAACACTTACGCAAATACAGTAAGTAAAACTTTTATACTAAACATACTAAAGGCAATTTAAAAATTCAGAAATAACCAAGTAAAATTTTTGAAGGTATATGACAAATATGCAAGTGATAAAACGAAGCTTTGAAAATATTGCTTAGCAATAACAAAAGTTGTATAAAACTTTTATTTTTCGTCATATCAAGTATTTTTCGATAATTCAAAACTTATTTACATTTAATTCAACGAGCGTTTATGTTGTATGTATCGTTTAAATCAGTGAAATGCCAATCTTAAACAAGCTGCTCGATAGTCTATTATATCCACTTAAACAATATGCCCGTTTAGAGAAGGATTAGGAAACCCTTTTAAGTAATCATTAATTTGCCATATCCAGTCAGGATACCAACGAGAAAATACGTTCTTAATGTGAAGTGTAGGAAAATACATATTTCTTATAACGCTACCATTGGCAGTACTTTCGACCACCTGTTCCTGTTGCTGAGATATAGCGCATTTAATATTTTCTCATTCAATCTCAGATGACGCAGCAATTTCATATTGATAGGCAATATAACTCTCGTGACTATACATTATTTCCGGTGTAATAATGTAATGATTTGTCGACTTTCGTAACCTATTTTCTATACTTAAAGAAGTACTTTGTCATAACATTGCATTTCTGTACTGAGATATTTTAGTTTAATGTAATAATATTGATGGTCGCCTCAAAATCATTAACATTTTAATCCAAAACCGATGCTATATTTGATAATAAAATAAATCTTGAGATAGTACTAGTCACTAATAATAACATAAATGTTATCGTGGAGTTTTCAATATAATATTTTTATTACCCTCAGCATCTAATTTTCAAGAAAATATATTTCAAACACGACAATGGCGAGTGATCATACAAAATTTTCAGTGTGATGAAAATTTGGAACGTTTAAAGTTTTGTGCAACATTAAAACTCTTCCTGAAAAAATAAGGTATCTATAAATTTTGATTTTCTAAACGTTAATCGTGTATTACATTAATACAACTCTAAAACTATCCTAATATCAAGCAAATAATTATTTATATCTTTCATCGGCTTTCAGGCAAAATGTACGGATAATCTGAAAGAAACTATAATAATTACAACACGAGAAACATTTAAAATGGCAGAAATGTAAGAAAATGAAGTTATAGTATCACGTATTTAAGTTTTATTAAAATAATTTAAAGATTTAAAACTAAAATATAGTTCCACATGAAATGCCCCAGTTAATGAAAGTTTGCAGCTTTCAAACACTTATATAATATGAAAAAAGTCTCGAAAAATATAATAGAGTATGTAAAGATATATTTTTAAATGTGGTGTGTTTAAGTGCTAAATTACCAATAATCTAATTTGAAAATTAAACTGATATAAACAAAATAGCCGTTTTCATAAATCTGTTCATTAATTCTCAAAACACATACTAAAAATATACTGAAAAATTGAAACAAACTTAAGAAAAACTGCATCAGGAGGGATATTTTAAAGTGACAGAGAAATGATACAAAACAAGATTAAGAGAAAATAAAAATTGTAACGCTATTTACACACAAACATTTGCTTATTCATTTCAATACCATGTTTGGAGTATCCTTAATAAACCATCTTAGAAGACCAGGCATTTCTGAAAAACTCATCTTCCCAGAGAAAAAAAAAATTATGTTTATTTTTAAAATACAAATCAGTTCCCTTATTCAACGAACAAATTGATACAGTTTCTTGAGACTATATTACGAAGTTCACGAAAATGAATGTTTTCGTCACATGCAATGTTACAACTGTTTTGACTGTCCTTTTTTTTCAAAAATATTAATTTACAAAAATGTTCTTTCTTTTGAGACACGATCGTTTACTTCTGACATGTTTGTCAAGCAGTTCGATGGAAACTTTATTCTACAAATCAATATGTGAATTCAATATTTTGAAAGAAAAGGTGGTCATTTAAGATTGTATCGTTGACTGTATAGACACCAACATAAGTCATTATGAATATCAGTTTGTAGGCATAACTAAAACCTACCATAATTAAAATGTTTACATTACACTTTTATATTATATAATAAAAATCGTTCATGCTGAAACACTGAATTTATCAGAGTTGCAAGTGTCTCACTTTTGGGGAACATAACAATTGTTTCTAATAATTTAACGTCCTTTAACCAGGTAGGTCATATGAGTCGATGAATGAGTAAACTGGGTGAAATCATGTTCAAGTGAGCCCAGGTTCCATGGAATTTAATGTTACCTCATATTCATCTTTTCCGGTAACTCGATCAAACCAAGAATCGAACTTGGGGGCCTCGTGAATGTGAGAAAGGCATGGTAGACCCACGGTATTTTTTGTACACCAAACTAATAAACTGTGTTTGTTATTGATTAAAATCGTCAATAATTAGCTAAATTATGAAAATAGTTTATAAAAATGAATATTATTACAATTTAATGATAAAGTATTTACGTTACACAATAGGAATTACAAGAAACACATATATGCCAATGTTTCGGAAGTATAGACAACACTTCTACTGTCCATCCAATTAAGATTCTTTGTATTTTTTCTCGTAACTAGGATGGAATTGAAAACTAATTCTAATTTTCTGTTTTTACTAAAGTTTCTTCCATTTCTACTTTTAATGTTAGTAAATAAATGAACTATATTAAACTATGACGTAAAAAACACGAAATATTTGGAGATTAATTATTTATTTTTCTTTAATTCTTTTATAGTTTAGTTTTAAAAATGAATTATGACATGTGTTTTTAAGGTTACACAATTTTTGTCTTATATACAATTACAGAGTGTAACAGGGTCCATAAATGTCAGAAGTGAAAGGGGTCAGATATAAACAAAGGTGCAGCACATTTTAGGCGCCCTCACAATCCACTTCACCTGCACTATCATCGTCTCGACAGTTACCGTCGCTCCTGACAGTAAAAACCGGCTGAAAGTTTATATGTCGCAGCATGCTCTGTGTTTGCGCTGCTGCTGCTGCTTGAACACTCGTTAACTGCGAATTGCTCTTCAGTTCTAGTACGTTCTTTCTAAAATGTGCTATCGGTACGATGTTAACGCAATGCAATTTGTAGTCTCGTGGTTGGCATGCTAGCTTCCAAATGCAGAGGTCGCTGGTTCCATTCTCGCCTGAAGAATCAACGTTTTTCTTTAATCTGGAGTATTCGTCATTCTCTTTATGGTTTGGAAGTGTGATGCCCGATTTCACCAACAGATGTTAAGATTTAACACGAGTTTAGCAATAGTTAAAACAAAATTTGCATTTCACCAACAAGTGTTAGCGTAACACTCGTGTGTTAAACTCTTGTTAAACTAACAAGCCAAATGTCTGATGTTAAGTCCTTAACAATTGTAAATAGTCAAGATGGCGAGCATGAACTCAGCTGTTGATGTCGATTTGCTATATTTAAGACCGTCTAAATGGCATTCGTAATAGAGTACGGCCTATGAGGAGAAATGATTTTGAGGAACTATCAGAAGAAATTTTTTTACGGAGGTGTAGACTGCCGAAACATGTTGCTATGAAGGTTACTGCAGAAGTACAAGAGAGGTTAGAACGTGCATCTAAAGGAATATGACGATCTCGCCTTTGCTTCAAGTATTAATAACTTTGCGATTTTATAATTCACTTGAAATGTTCAAGTCACTTGTCCTTCTTCGCTCCTCGTTTTAAATTTACGTAATACTGAGTTAGAGCATGCATCGAAAGGAATATGCCGATCTCGCCTTTACTTCAAGTATTAATAACTTTGGGATTTTATAATTCACTGAATTATGTGAATAATGCACTGTCCACCTGCCGTCTTGAAACGTTTAAGTCACTTGTCCATCGCACCTCGTTTTAAATTTAAGTAATACTGACAAGTTGTTTGGTACTGGTAGTAGTGACACGTGCATTTGAATTAAATTCGTTTCCAATAATTTTCACGTGACATCTTTCTCTTTTACATTCACCGCATCCGGCCTCTTACTTTCCACGATATCCTTTACACTTCGTCACCGATTCAATTAACAATTCTTTCTCCATCGATGAAAAATTTGTCTCACTGCTCTATTTATGATTTTGTTCATCCGCCATTTTTCAGCTTGTGCATACGAAAATGAAAACAAAAGCGCATCGCAGTACGTTCAGAAAATAATACGACTCATCCATAGCCTTCTATAGCTGTGATATTTACATGTTTCTTGGCGTTAATACAGGTTTGTTAACATTTTCAGAAAACAGGTTGGTGAAATGCAAGAAATTTAATAGTTTTGTTAGCGCTGTGACAATTGTTACGTTACATTTCTTGACGTCGATTTTAACATCTGTTGATGAAATCGGGTATGAGTGGAAGAGTAAATATGTGTGGAGTGTAAATGTGAATTCGTGATAACTAACTGATCTTCAAAAATCCCCCAGAAAAAACAACAATGTAACAATCATCTCAGACGTTTGCAACATAATTGCATGCTGGTTGCATATTACTGCAGTCTGGAGAAAGGAAAAAACGTAATGGGAAGTGCTCATTTCAAGTGAATTTCTGAACTCTTTTTCTACCACATATTATTATAAAAACATATTCTTCTATTTATTTCTAGTTAATCCAAATAAACGTTAAATTCACATTTACACGTCTTCATACAACACTGCAGAGGTAAAGCCATAATTTTCTTTTTAAAGGGTGTCACTGTGTAGTGGCTTTAAAATTCCAAGATCTTTTTCCTAATCACAAGAGTAATGAATAGTGACCAATTGAGAAAAGGTAGAAGGGTTTAAAAATTAAAATAAAAAGTAATTCGAAAATGGTTACAGCTATAAAAGTGTCATTTGACATAGTAAATGGTGTAATTTAAGAAGATCTACTTTATTTGTAAGTAGTAAGATGTCTACCTATGATGGTTTACCAGTTATGCAAAGAAAATTTAGAAGAAGACTTTAGAGGCTATTTCCAGAAAGTTCAAAATATAGACTTTATTTTCCATGTAAATATTTTTAAAATGTGATGTTATAACAAAAACGGTTAGAACTATTCTAAGAAGATCGAAATTGCCAATTATTGTCCATGCATGGGATTGTGTTGAAGTTTCTTTTAGTCTTCGTGCCGTTTCCTTGGATGTTTCCAACTGAAATAGCGAATTCTTTAATTAATTGGCATCGTTTTTCAGTTATGCTGTTCTCAGATTTGTGGATCTTTTATAAAAGAATCCTTTGGGTGGGGGAGTTCAGAGGGCCTCAAAACCTGTATTTCTTCCCAACTGAAATAGCGACTCCTTTAGTTAATTGGCATCGTTTTTCAGTTATGTTGTTCTCAAATTTGTTGATCATTTATGAAAATCCTTTGGGAAGGTTCAGAGGGCCTCAAAACCTGTATTTCTTCCTAAATGAAATAGCGACTTCTTTAGTTAATTGGCATCGTTTTTCAGTTATGCTGTTCTCAAATTTGTGGATCTTTTATAAAAATCATTTGTGTGGAGGATTTCAGAGGGCCTCAAAACCTGTATTTCTGTTGATATTTTAATATTGAACTTTTTGGTGGAATACAACACTTCTTCCACTTGCTGTATGTAATACAGTGAGTAAAATACAATTTAAAAATAAATAAAAATTCTGATGTGTTAACTTGACATTCTAATATTTTTAAGGCACTATTCTTTAGAAAGCTTATTCTTCTGTCGAACTTACGTTAATCAATATGAACATTTGCGAACATGTGTTTAATGTATATTCGCTTATATATTCTTCGTACAATGGAAGTTGGGGAATATAATAGGCTTAAGTAAAAGTCAAATAGTTTAAGAGCTGCCACTAGAACCGAAGAAAAGTCTTCCCATTTCAGGGAAGTGCCTCCGAAATAGTTAACTAAAAAAGAATAAATTTTGAATTTTAAGGAGACCTACATTTTTGTGTAGTGTAAGGTTTTATGCATCTCTGATGGTTTACCAGTCGCAGGTTGTCTAAAATGAAATGAAGTTTATAGTTATTCCCAGAATATTTAAAATATGTATTTGTCTTAAACATGCAGTATTTTCATCAAAATTGTTAGAAAATTTTTGGAGAAAACTAAACTTCTCGCATATAATTTTGAACTTGTGACAGAGAACACTCGAGAAATCTCCGAAGGTTCGCCAAATCGCATGTAGACAAAGGAGCGAGGCCCATTGCTTCTCGCGTGTTAGCTAACATGTCCATACTTCATTTGTAACCATGGCCTACCTTTGAAAAACCTCACCATATATTTACACAACAATTCTGTAGTATCATTCGGAAATGATTAGCAACCAGTCACTTTTGAAAAAAACCTGACCATTGTTTTAGAATCATAATCACGCAATCCCGGAAACTAAGCAAAGAAATTAGACAGGTCTAAGCTGTGATAGAGCAACTTGGTTTAGTTAGAATTAACTAATTAGTGTTTAGTGTACATAGCTAGTGCGAGTATTTTAGGGACATTGTATATAAATATATAGCTAGTGTAATTTAGTAACCAAATGAGTGTTGGCTGCATTGCTTTGAGTGATGCAGAATGAATTGACTGCCTAGCATTCTTCAATATGACTACATGCGCAGTAAGTAAATAAATAATATTTAAGTAATATTATTAAAACGTTTTCTAACAAGAAATAAAATAAATATTTTTAAATACATATGACACAAAAGTGTGAGTTACTCTTCGAAAGAATATACTAATTACCTTAGATTTGGAAAAAATTCTGGCGTCTTATGTTAGGACGTTAAGCCATATTTTCGAAAATATCTTCAGGGTAATCTGGAGGGGGGATATTCTTTAGAATATTTGTGATGCATCAGTGGAGCATGCTGAACTTATATAAAATATTATATTTTATCAGAACACAAACTTATTTTTCCAATTACTTTGTTAAATTCAGAGCTCTCAAAGTGTGTTCTAAATAGTGTAATCTCGGTATAAAACTTTTGGTTTGAATGTAATACCATCTATATAACAAATAACATTCCTTATCTTAGAACGGCTCCTAGAATGGAACATTTCCAAAAAAAATGTGATGCGTCACTCTCTCACCATTTTCTTTACCCTCACAATCTCATAACATTTCTTTCTAACGACAATGTTTTAGATAATGTAAAATTAAACAATAGGAACTGTATTACTTGCACAATACGGAGAAAAATGGTGGGAGCAAGACAGAAGGGGTTATAACAGTAACAAAGTTACAGAAAATCATAAATGAAATACTGTACTACTGCAACAAATAAGCAATTAATGTAAACATAAATAATTTTTAAATAGATACAAATTAAAGAAAGATAAACCGTGAAATTTGGGCGGGAAGAAGGTGGATGTCATATTATTTGATTGCTTAGGGGTGAGATTAAATATAGAATGGAAACAAGGAAGTGTACAGCAGGAACGTAATGACAGAAAGGCGGCTATAATGAATGTAAGAATATGCAAATATAAATTCCTACAAAATACGAGGGCTGTTCAATAAAGAATGATCATAATTTTAAGGGCATAATTTTGCGCACTAAAATTCAATCTTATTATATTCTGTTAGCTTAATGTGAAACAAACACGCCATAGTAGTTTCATTGTTGGTACTCCTGGTTCCCGCCTGTGAGAACCACGCAAGTTCAGACATGTTCTGTATCGCCTACAGCTGCAATGGAGGTAACACGCAGTTAAAGTTGGTGTTAGAGGAAGACCCGGAGTGTCTTTCAAACGTAATCACTGCTGATGAAACTTGGCTACATCATTTTGATTCTGAGAGCAAACAGCAAAGCTCAGTGTGGAAATCTCCTTCATCACCAACCCCTAAAAAAGTAAAAGTGGTTTCTTCTGCTGGGAAAGTTATGGTCATCTCATTCTTTGATATTCATGGAATGGTTTATCAGCATGTTGTACCTGCACACACATCAGTAACTGGACAATACTACAGGGATGTCCTGAAAACATTGCAAGTCCATATCAGGCGCAAAAGACCACATTTACGCGAAGCACGCTGGATGCTGCATCACGATAATGCGCGGCCGCATATTGCCAATGTTGTTGCTGAATATCTTGCAAAAATCAACGTGAAGTGTATCCCTCATCCTCCCTATTGTCCTGATTTATCCCCATGTGACCTTTTTTTATTCCCTAACTTGAAGAAATGCTTTCTTGGAAGGCGTTATCCATAATCAGAAACAGTGGGGAAGGCTGTGAAGGCGAATTTGAAGGAACTCAAAAAATGGTTTCCAGCATGACTTTGAAGACTGGCAGAAGTGCTGGGACAAGCGCATCGCATTCAGGGGAGACTATTTTGAGAAGGACCACCAAAATTATGAGGACGAGTAAAGGTACGTTGTCAAAAAAAAAAAAAAAAAAAAAAAATTGTGATCATTCTTTATTGAACAGCCCTCGTAGTTGAAGAGAATATACGAGGCTATGGTGGAAACAAGAATGTTGTATAGAGTTATAATTTGGGGAGGATCAAAATTAATGAATGTGGTGGACCAAAATTATAGTTTATTTTGGAAAGATTTGTTAGGATTTCTGCGAGACGCCCTGGGGGAAGTGACTTTACTGGAATTAGGAAAGGTATAGTGTTAGAATGGTGAAATGTTGTAAATGTCTGATAAAAAGCAGATATATTATTAATCTGATATAATAAAGCTGTGGAAGAAATGAGAATGAAGGATATGTGGTAGTAAGGGGAAATAAATGGCCTGGCATTCTGGAAACCCATGGGAGAAAGTGATACAATATATCGAAAGACAGAAGATATGGGGAAGTATAGAAAAAAAACATAAATCTCTAAAATTTTACTGCAAAATAAAAACGGAATGGAAGAAAGAAAATTACGTAGAACAGTGCAATAAGAAAGAAAAACAAGGATTGACTTGGATGAAAACGAAAACTATTTAATTAGGTACCTAGGTTTTTTTTTTTTTTTTTTTTTTTTTTTTTTTTTTTTGCAAGGAGTGTTTGTATTCTCACTATTGTGGATTCAAAATGCATATGGATCAAGTCTTTTCAATTATTTCGCAGTTCAATTTAAACTAAAAAAGGAAATTAACAGTAATAATTAAGAGGATAATAGTTACAAATGATGTTGCCATCTATTTTTATGTTTGAGATGATTTCCTTCTCCACTTCAACTGATAAAAAGGAAAGGTTTATCAATATGAGACACATCACTGTTTCTTAATTTATTTTTTGCACTCTCATAGAAGTCTTATTTAATTGCTTTTGTACTTTCTGTCCCTCTTCTCAATAGCCTTCCTGCCTTCTAAAAGAAGTAGTTTATCATCTTCTGAAAGTGTTGGCAATACTTTCGTTGTTGCACCATCTCTTAATGTAAACATTTGTCCCTGTTCCAAGACCATAGGTCTAAAGAGCTGTAGAATCAGCTTGGTGTCTTCTTCTGGCATAACCATTTCTTTATCTGGAATCTGGACTTTTGTAGCACAATCTCAGGTTTTTTAAAACATCTGCATTTGGAAAAAGGAGGTAAAGGGTTTAGGTATTCCACCCTCCTCTTTACTCAGGATATATACCTGAGCCTCTGCTTGATCATGTGCCTTTACAGCCCCTGGCTTGCACATCATCATTCCTCTGCGTACTTCATCTCCCTTTACTCCTCTCACCAGTGCTCCTAACTGATCATCTGCTTGTGCTTCTTCTAGGATTTGATGGAACATCTCCACACCTGTTACTGTGCTCTTGAAGGTCTTTCCATAACCAACAAACTCAACTTCATTTCCTTTCTTCAGAACTCCTCTTTCTAGCCTCCCTGTTATAACAGTTCCTCGACCAGCAGTGGAGTACACGTTTTCAACTGGGAATAAGAATGGTTTATCCAGATCTCAAATAGGAGTTGGTGTGTTTGTCGACCTCTTCTAGAAGTTTCAAATTGCCTCAGCTCCTATTTCTGGATTCTTTCCCTCAAGGGCACACAAGGCAGAGCCCTTTACAACTGGAACCTTGTCTCCATCATAGCCCATCTCTGTCATGAGCTCACTGATTTCCATCTCCACTAATCCCGACATTTCTTCATCTGCTGCATCAATCTTATTAATAAAGACAACTATGTGGTTTATACCTATTTGCTTGGCTAGAAGAAGACGCTCTCTTGTCTGGGGCGTCACACCATCAGTTGCTGCCACCACTAATATAGCACCATCAATCTGTGCTGTTCCTGTTATCATATTCTTGATGTAGTCTGCATGTCCTGGGCAGTCTGCATGTCCATAATGCCTGTCAGGTGTTAGGTACTCAACATTTGCCACATTAATTGTGATACCTCAAGCTTGTTCTTCTGGTGCGTTATCTATCTCAGCATAGCCCTTCTCCTTAGCAAGAGCTTTGTCTGCCAAAACTTTGGTAATAGCTGCAATAAGTGTTGTTTTGCCATGATCTATATGACCAATTGTTCCTACATTGCAATGTGGTTTATCTCGTGTGAAGACTTTCTTCTCTGTTGCATAGAATCGGTTGCTGGATACTGGCAATAACAATTTGGAGATTTTAACATTGTGACACTTCTGCAACTCTCCCCCAAACAAGATCGGTTTTAGTGTTCTTCGAACAGCGGGCGTTATTATTAACCTTGCAAACATTAACGACGCCATTGTGTACCATAAGAAATTACTTCGATTCGATTCCTTTTCCTAGCTTAAGAAGTAATGACAAAAGAATGTGTGTTTTGTGAAGATAAGGAAGTATAGGCCACTATTTAACTGAATATGACGATATAGAAAAGAGAGGGAGGCCCTGAAAGAAGTGGAATGACATAGGTTATAATTTAGTAGCACTGAACGTGTTAACAAGAAAGCAAGAAGAGAATATTTATTGTTATCAGAAGGTAGCAGATTTCATAATAAGGCAAAAGAAAAATAGATGTAGAAGAAGCAAAAGCTGAGGGAAACTAAAATGAGTTGTATATTGGGTATAGGAAAAGGAAAGTAAATGTCGCACAGCAAAGATCTTTGTGTAATTGTTCGTCACACAAAGGAAGAAAGCAGGCACATTGCACAATGGCAAGCAAGAAAATATGAAAGTAAATGCATTTGATCTTATCTTAAGTAGAAACACGTACAATAAATTCAAATGTGACAAAAACTAATGCAATTATTATTGCACATGGCGAAACGGTTTTTAGGAAACCAGGTATCTACTTAAATTGTTTTTATGCACCAATCTATTTATCGTGGTCACTTCAATAATAAAAGTACATGTGATAAGTAAATGATAAACGTTATGAAGTAAACATTATTATGAAGTATTTGAATACAAAGTTCTCAAAAACTCTGACAGAGTACTTTTTATTCTTAGTTCAAAAAAATCTATTGCAAAATTCAAACCAATGAAAATAAACATATCGGAAATAGTGTATGATACATCTATCCATTATGATTTTCTAATCATTAATTTGTCAAAATTTAATCAGTATAAAGGGCTTCATCAGGCTTTTTAAAAAATTCAATCTTTCCAGTTTATTAATAATGCAAATATTTTAAGCAGATGACCTTTTATCTAAAATGTTATAACAAATTTGATTCAATAACAAAAAACGAAAAATTGTCTATGTAAAGGGTAATTTAGTGCAGGGTATATCCTTGAAAAAGTCAAATAGCTAGAATATTGTACCTCCTTGAGTTATACTGTCCACACACGTATAGATATTTGGTTCAAATACATTATTGTAGTATGGTTCCTCTCTAGTTTGACGCAACTTTGTGCTTTCGTAACCCGTGGTCTCACGATTTATTCCTACAGCTTTTAAATTTAGATTGCACTTTTGCATTTCTTTGTTTATCTTAAAAAATTATTACTCATTGTACTTCAATGAAGATTTAATCGAAATTCTTAGGACATTATAAATGACAAAAACTAAAAGGAGAAATAAAAACACTCAGAAAACGCAAACCAAAAGAAATTCTCAACAAACTGAGCGGGATGGCTCAGGCGGTATCGTCTGAGGCTTGCATCCAGGAGGTCCGCGTTCGATTTCCGTGGCCGGCCTACCTTACCCATGGGTTTTTTCGGAGGTTTTCCCAGGTTGCCAGGCGAATGCTGTGTAGGTTAATTACATGCTCGAATTTCCTGTCCCTTCATTACATCATCATTTGATATTATTTCTCATCTGATAGTTTCTTTCATGGTAGAAGTGTCGGCGGGAGTCTCAGCGCTGCATGGCAGGATGATACGCTCTTTGTCAACACTTCCACCTTCGGTAGAACGGTTTTCGGTCTCCGGGCCAGCCTGGGAGGTGTTTCGGGACCACGGTGCCGACTGTACTGGCCTCCGAGGAGTTTCCAACTGCTCAATTGTAGGGACCCTGTCCTCTGCACTGTCGTGGCTCATTGGAGCAGCCGTCCTGTCTCCTCTCACCTCATTCTTCCTCCCGGGGCATATGCTTAACAACTAAAAACACCACAGAAGGAATGTACACGTAAAGTAGGAATAGCAACATTTTGCGAAGCAACAGGGGTCACTTATATCACTTTTACTTAATTTTAAATGGGGGCTACCTTATTTTTAATATTATTATTTGCAGAAACACAAAGTATAACAAATCAAAATTTGATTACGATACATCCAGTATTTAAAGTAGTGTCATGTATTTGGTTACTTAGCTTCCTAATGAGATCACAGAATATAAAATTTGTTTTATCTGGTTCGAAACAAATGTATACAAATACGGTTGTGAATTACCCAGTGGTCGCCTGTGGTATGACAGTTTATGCTTACAACACTTGCCCAATAACCACGTTTGAAGGAATTTGAGAAACATTGCACAAGAACCATAAAGAGTTAATTAAAACTCCCAAGTTACTGTAAAGACAGAAAGGATACATATATAATAAAATGTCGCGAGCATTCAATACAAAAATACTGTTGAATAACCCAAAATATCATATTTTGTAATGACGACCTCCTATAAATGTAGCTGAGTGAATTCCACGTTGTCGTATAGGGCTATCTCGCCGTTATTTGTAAAGAAAATCTTACTGAAAAGAAATATCAGTTTAAGAAATGTTAATATTACCTTGGCACAAAATTGCTATTAAAACACATGGAGCTCAAAAGAAAAGATGTAGACAGATATGCGAGATTTTGTAACCATTACACAAAATTAAATAATGGAGTCGAATTTCGAACTCTAATTTAAATTCGTCGTGTGCCAAAGATTCTTTGATTTAAATCAACGCA
Source organism: Mantis religiosa (assembly GCA_030765055.1). NCBI lineage: Eukaryota > Metazoa > Arthropoda > Insecta > Mantodea > Mantidae > Mantis > Mantis religiosa. The sequence goes on along the minus strand of CM060954.1, from coordinate 134,209,930 downwards.
GAACCTTGATAGGAACCTTGGATGGAGCACACAGACGCACGCGCGCGCATGTCTGTGTGCGTGTGGGAACAGGGTTATCGAATGTTCGCTTAAATTTCTCCTTATTTTAAGAATGATATAGAAAGGTATTAAGTAAATCTTCCCATTTCAAACTACGCTGTACATTTAAAATGTTTCGAAATTTTTTATTTGCTTAGAAATGATTTTGGCGATTTTGATTAAAATACCACATATTCTTCATTTGCATGAGAGATAAAATGAGTTTTCTGGTTAAAACTGGTGAATTCCTGTACATTCAGAATGAATTTTTTACAATTTCGCATAGCGGATGACCCATAAGATCTATACAAAAATTACTACATACACACATAAATGCTGGCGGTCTAAAGTCCACAATTTAATTCAAATAATAACGTTTCCTGTGGCGTAAGACTTATTCCAATTATCTGCTATTATTATATTTAATTCTTAAATATTTTTAATTTTTTAAAACGCTATTCACTTTTTCCCCACGAAGTCATTAAAACAATACAGAATATTAAGGTCCGTATATACAGACATTTGATTATTTTCTGTTTTTACCCCACCCCTCCCCCGACCTTTCTATCTATAACGATATGTGCAATGAAAATATTTCTTCACACGTTTATCTTGATTAACATAAAGTAGTTTGAAAAACAGACTTCCCTAAGAACATTTTATAGTAGTCACATGAAAATAAATGGTAGTGGGTGGAGAAAGTCGTGAGAACGTGACATATGGGGCTTTTCTGTTACGGTTACACGTCAATACTAATTATTGATAGAACATAGTAGATTATTTTCAATGGTAATAGTTTTCTCCACCTCTGTTCGCAATAATGTAGCTGAGAGCCATCTATAAAGTGACCAACAGGCAACGGATACGCAGGAAATGAAATACAAAAGAGAGATATCAACTGGCGTTTGAATTAAAGCCTGAAGTTGGTTAATATGGAGAGGAATTGTGTACTGATTTGACTGACACAGGGCTAACAAGTGCGACTTTGCTAACAAAATCAGGATTATATAGGGTGCCCACCTAATTCTGCGACCTAAAATATCTTCGAAACAAAACAAAACATGAAAAATGTTCAGAACGTATGAGGTTTAGAAGCGTAAAACCAAGTGTGTTATCACTAATCGTAGCTCTGATTTTCATTTTTCTAGAACAAGCATGCATGTTCCGTTTATTTAAAAAAAAACTCAACTTGGTGTTGGGAGTGTTATTTGTTTACCTTATGGATTGTGCATACCTTCTCATTGTGTGAGCCCCTGACATAGGTTCATTCCTCACCAATAGGAATTTTCATATTTTGTTTAATTTCGAAGCTATTCGAGGTCGCAGAGTTAGGTGGGACACCCTGTCTAAGTTACAGAAATTCAAATTCAGAATGCAAATAAAATCATGGACATAGCCATTTTACATGGGCAATACGTATTCTGAGATGCTCTCTTCGTTTATCTTAAAATTAAGTTTTATTCCAATATTTTAAGAATATTTAAAAATAAATATCATTCAAAAGAAGTAGTTTATTTGTTGTTTATTTTGAAGAAATTAATATAGTAACTTTAATTAAATTCTTACATCTTGGATTGGATTAGGATTACATTATGCTACGGAAGAGATTTGCCACTGCTACCAGACTTGGTCTATTAATACCTATGCCCCAATTGGGACATCCCCGGGAGGAAGGATGAGGCGAGAGCAGGTCCGACCCAAGGAGGCAGGGTCCCTACTACTGACCAGTTGAAGCTCCCCAGCAGTCCAGTACAACTGGTATCCCACCCACTGTCGTCCTGAAACAGCCCCCAGGCCACCCCGAAGACCGTTCTACCGGAGGAGGAAATGTTTAACTGGAGTATATCATCCTGCCATGCGGTGCCGAGACTCCCGCCGACACTTCTACCCTGCAAGAGATCACAGGGGAGAGATGATGTGAAATGATAATTGAGATGAAATGGAGGGACAGGAAATTCGGGGAATGTAATTAACCTACTCTACCGCCTGGTGACCCGAAAAAACCACCTGAAAATATCATCGGTCAGGTAGGCTGGATATATCAAACCTGGACCTCCAGAATACGAGTTACATACGAAATCACCTGAGACATTCCGCTTGGTTTCTTACATCTTATTTTATTATTGGAGGCCATGACTCAGCACCAGCTTGTAACAAATGACAATCTTGGTTTGAAAAGCACATTAATTATCGGAGCTTAGATTACGCAGCGGAAATTGGTTTATTTAACCGAGTAGTAGATTGAATATGCGTAGGTAATATACACTGCTGTTTGTGAAAACTGCAACACCAAGAAGGAATTATTCAAATAACTCCAAACTTGGTGGAAGTGTAGAAGAGTGTGCAAGCAATAAGTGATTAGGTTTGCAGAGAGATTGGGTACACGTAGGCCGTGCAGAGCCCTTGTGTGTCAGTCCGACTGAGTTGCACCCAGTGTAGTCAGTGCAGAGCTGTTATACAAGGTGGAAACAATAAAGTGAGTGTCAGTATGCCTTCGTCGACCTCAAAGGGAACATATGGGCATGTGACCGAGTTCGAATGGGGCAAAATGATCGACATCCGGGAAGCAGGTTTGTCATGCCGTGACATTTCGGCTCGTACAGGGCATTCTGCTACGACAGTGGATAGATGAAGGTCTTACGCAGCGAAGAGTGGGAACTGAGCCACGAAAAATGACCAGAGTACGGGATTACCGTCATCTTGTCCGTATGGCCATAACGGACCGTACAGTTTCATCCAGTTTCATCCAGCTCAACGCTGGAGCACTGCAACAGGTGTGAACTTGTCTGCTCATGGGTTCGCCGCCATCTGCTGCAGGTGGACTGGTTGTAAGCATGCCATTACGTCGGCTTTCATTGTCCAGAAACAACTAGCTCCTCCAAGTGCAACTAGCTCCTCCACCGTCACTAGCAAAATGTAATCTTTTCGGATGATTCCCTCTTTAACGTGTCCTACAGTGATGGCGGCATACGTGTCTGACGGTAACGTGGCGAACGCAACTGTAGGTCTGCATTGTTGAGTGGCATAGCGGACAAACACCAGGTGTGATGGTTTGTGCTACCATTGGTTACAACCACGAATCTCGTCTCCTACGAATTGAGGGCACTTTGAACAGCAACCGGTACCTAACGGTGGTTGTAGAGTCTGAGGTACTCTTCCTGCTTCAGGCATCTCCTCAGGCCATATTTCAACAGGACAATTTCCAGCCACATAATGCGAGGAGTAAACAAGCCTTCTTCGAAGAACATCGGGTACCATTGTTTCCCTGGCCTGCACGTTCGCCTGACATATCGCCCATCGAACATGTCTGGGATATGGTTGGTCGCCACATGGGGCGTCATGATCCTTCAATAACTAGTGTCACCGAGTTGTGGGCTCCAATAGAAACTGCGTGGAGGGAAATCCCTCAGGAACGTATTCAGAACCTTTTTAATGCAATGCTACAGCGTACAGCAGCTCTAATTGCAGCGAATGGAGGTCACACGAAACACATTGGGGCTCAAATGTCATGTAGATTTGAAAAGTTAATTAATTGCTATATTTCATGTACGTAACCTATGGTATTAAATTCATTGAATTCATGCGTTTCCTTCCTGGTGTTGCAATTTTCACAAGCAGCAGTGTACAAAAGTAGGTAATTAAAGCTGTTAACATCGTAATGAATTGTTGGTTATAGAAAATATTAATAAAATCAATTTAATACTGCATTCTCATTGAAGTTTTGACTTTCAATACCTTAGATTTGTAAGATTTTCATTTAAAATCAACAGGCAGATAGTACTAGAAAAAACTGATATTCAAAGTTAAATTTCTGTCTACAGTGATTAAATTTCCACTCATGTAAAATGCCACGCACCCGATAAAACTTTCATTTTATTTAATTGGAAAACGGTCATGTGTGTTTCAACTATATATATATATATATATATATGTGTGTGTGTGTGTGTGTGTGTGTGTGTGTCTGTGTGTGTGTGTGTGTGTGTGTGTGTGTGTGTGTGTGTGTGTGTGTGTGTGTGTGTGTGTGTGTGTGCAAAAGCAATTTCGGTTCGGTGAATAACAAACGTCGTATCTGATTTCAGTATACTCGTATAGTCTGTGACCATAAAGAAAAACAATACTCTCGCCTGTTTATTAAGACAAATATCGGTTTGCTTGATGTTTACCTGTAGAACTTAAGCTCCCGGATTCAAATCCAGCTCCGATCGGTGGTTTGTAACCCTGGGTAAAAGCGGCTGCCATATCAGTAGTTTTACTGGCATGTAAAGTACCTCCTATGGAACAAAACGCGGTAAACTGGTACAACTGACCGCACAATAAACAGAATATTAATTTTATCGATTTCTAATGCTAGTTTTTCTCTCACTATATTTATAATTAGTAGATGCCCTACTAAAAATGTTAATAACGCCATGCGTACAAAGGCAATACGAAAAGCTTTCCTACATTAGGATTATTAAAATATTCTGTCACTGGTATCGCATGCGTATTTGCTTACTGAATCCTAATTGCCAGATCGTGACCATCTACACACACACACACACACACACACACACACACACACACACACACACACACACACACACACACACACACACACACACACAAACGGTTATAATGTGTTCGTGTTAGTATTCATGTACAAGACCTTTGTAAATATTTAATACTTTGGTAACTTATAAAACCACAATGGATGGAGCTTTATAGCCGCATGAAAAAATGATGAAAATTGATTTAGTGATTTTACAGAATACCCTACATGCATCACATTTCTCTGTTTATAGTATTAATATAGATTTATCATTACATTATATTAAATGTTATCTGAACGGCCTGTGAAATCCTCTTCATATTGAGAAAATTTGCGTAATTCTTGTAACAAATAAACCGTAAGAGATAGAAAGAAGCTTATTACCCCAAAAATGCAAATATCATTAAAATGCACACTCATATGAAACTTAAATTTAGTTTTATTTATGGATAATCTTAAATGCTGTGCTTATCAGCGTCCCATTTACATATATTGGGCTTATAAGACACTTACATTTTCTTTGAGGTCTCTTTGTCTGTCTTGAGGTTCTATTACTTGCCGAAAATCTACCACACCAACTTTACTTCTCTTCCCACGGAAGCCATGCTAAGAAATTTTTCGCCCCGAAACAAATCATCGCCCTCCGCCGTTTTCGAGCCCGCGACTTGGTAACTAGACGGTGGAAATGTGGGTTTAAACATTTCCGAGATATCCGTGAATATCATTCTCTTAACAAAGTACTAAATTACTGTTTGTTTCTTCGAATTTTTAAAGACAGCACTTTGTTCATTGTTAGAATTAGGATTACTACGGATTGGATTTGGCAGTTCGACCAGACTTGATCTATTGTACCTATGTCCCCAAGTGGGGCATCCCCGGGAGGAAGAATGAGGCGAGAGGAGACAGAAGGCGGCCGTCCCAAGGAGCTACGACAGTGCAGAGGACATGTCCCTATATATTACTTAGATGTAAACCTCCTCCAGCAGGCCTGCACAACGGACATCCCACCCTACTCTCGTTCAGAAACAGTCCCCCACGAGACCTGAGTTCGGAGACCAGTAAACGTCCTACCGGAGGGGGAAGTGGTTTGCTCAGAGCGTAACTACCTGCCATACACCGCCGAGACACCCGCCGACACTTCTACCCTGCAAGAGACCACCAGATGAGAGATGATATGAAATGGAGCGACAGGAAATTCGTGGAATGTAATTAACGTACCCAGCATTCGCCTAGTGACCCGAGAAAACCCCCAAAAGAATGGGTCAGTTAGGTAGGCCACGGGAATCGAACCTGGACCTCCCGAATGCGGGCCACAGACATAACCGCCTGAGCCATACCGTTGGGTATTGTTCACTGTTTCTAGACATTTAGCTATCATTTCATTCTCCTGCATTTCTCTTGTATACTTGCAATAAACGGTGTAATGAAATGTTCTTCTTGGTTAATATGAATGGAATAGTAAGCTTTTGTTAACAATAGCTCATAGAAAATTGTATAGAGAAAGCTATTCGCATTAACAGATGTTTCCTTTGTCTACTACTTATCTAAGAGGAAGTATTGTGTATATCTTCTTTAGAGCATGAAGACAGACAAACAGACAGACAGACAGATGTATGCGATATTCTTAATACAGCGTCGTCGAGAAATGTTGCGGCAACTTCAAAATATCATAACACAGAAAGTATTTGAGATACTAAAACGACTTTGTTTTGTTCAATTCATCAACTCAAAAAGTTTTTTTCTTACGTTAGAATGTTTCTGTGTGCACTCCGTTGGTTACTCTGCAAACATCAGGCCAATAGTCAATTTCGGTCCAACAGCTCACCACACATTTACCTCTGTTATCGATAGAGCCAGACTGAAAAATTCAATACCATGTCCGGGATCTGAACGACGAATCTCCAGGTTTCCATTCATACGCTCTTACCCATTGAGCTACCATGGCCAACGTGCCGTCATGATACTAAGTTTTCCAATTGGCTCATATATTTTCCTGGTAAACCACTAGGGGTTCTCTCATTCGAAGTACACCGTGGCATTGAATTTTTCAGTTTGACTCTATCGATCCATTGACCTTAGCCGATATACGGCTAGTGTGTATTTCCATCAATTAACCTGTGTCATTAAAACATTTCATTGAGTGGTTCAGATCCCCAAATTCTACAATTATGCTGGTTGGCGCAACCCAGAACTCTGCGGCATACGCTCCACTGTTCCGTCGTTAGTTCTTGGGCATCCGTGGACTTCTGCACGTCAACGCTGCCAATTTCCTCAAACTGTTCATACCACCGCCTAGTGCTGTTAGCATGAGGGGGATCACAACCACAAACCCATCGGAAAGTGCGCTGAATGGTTATAACAGATTTAAACTCCACTTAACCACAATACGCACTTTGCTTCATGTTGAATTGTGGCCATTGCAATCACACTCTTTGCTAAAACAGTGTGACATGACCGCAATTTTTCTGCGTATCGACTGAAGGTAATGGGCAGAGTATTGTCGGATCTAAATATACTCGATGAGTTCCCCTTAGTTTGCACGTCAAATTATTAATTTATCTCAATTACAACGAAAGATATGATTTTGCGAAGATGCTGCAACTGTTTTCGATGACGCTATAGATCCATAAAGGTTGCAGTGAAGTGAGGCAACATAATCTAATCTAATTCACTCAAAATCGTGCTGAGATTTAATCGGAAACATTTATTTTGAGATCCTTTGAATCAAAATTGAGCAATGTATGCGTGGGCCAGAGTGAGGGTGAGTGAGAGAAACAGAGAGACAGAGAGAGAGAGAGAGAGAGAGAGAGAGAGAGAGAGAGAGAGAGAGAGAGAGAAGCGTAACTTAAAAAGGGAAAGTAAGAAGAACAGCAAACGTGTTGTATTTAATTCCAATATTCAAATTATGCAACTCAAACTTCACGAATTTTTCCACATCCCAAGCTAACCGCTACATCAAACACTTTCTATCTAAAACGACTTAAGACTTTTTATTAAAATAACATACAGTTAAATATTGACAAAAATAATAATACGCATAACATTGACTTTTCGTTTCATATAAGTTTGTATATAGCCTTCCGTAAGGTATACTACAAAAGTTTTTATTGAGTGAACAGGACATCCAATCAAGTCAATACATACACAATCTTTAATACAAAAGTCTAAATTAATGTTCTTGTATTGTCATATGAGATTTGTGTTTAGTCTTTCCGAATGTTGAACTGCATCCTACAATCCCAGTGATAATTTTATAGAAGGCCATACAATGTATCGTAATGCTAGGAAATATAGCTATGCGTCTACAGGAGTTATAAAATTATAAAGCATAATTCAAAGCATTATCAGGAAGCAAATTCCGCATTGGAAAGTATGTTGTATACTGTAAATCAGCTGTAATGATATTTTTGTTTTGATTATAAATATTTTAGACGCAGCACTTTTTGTCTTTCAATTTGAACATTAATTGCTGAAGTATTAGTAAAACAAAGTTAGATCTTACTGCTTAAATTTGACGTTGTTATGTCTTTTTGCATTAGAATCACAAATCTAATTTAATTGTAGATTATTTAATAGCAATACTTTTTATACATATCAAATGCTCCTGTTTGTCAGAAATTTCTCGTTCAGAAAATTTTTCTCGTGCGCATGTAGTTCTCAAATCAGCAATCAGCCAAGCAGCTTTTATTTTATGTAATATTAAAAAATAAGAGCTGTCGGATCTGTATTTCAAGCAGTCAACCATTGGGCCGTTGTTTAGAAAATATAAAATAACGCATCATGGTTTCCTGTATAATAGTACGGAGTACGAATATGTGATCGTCATTTGTTTAGAAAGAGTGAGCAAGCCCCTGGCTTTGAAGGAACCTTTTCCAGGTAACTCAACTCTAACCGAGATTCGAACTTGGGGCATTTGAACGTAAGGCAGACACGCTACCGAGGCGGGCATTGAAGGATGTTGGTTTAAAAATTTGATTTGTTGTACTCATATGATTTTTGTTTATTCTTGTGCAAATCGTAGTTGTAAATGATTATTTTGTATCTACTTCTTGCTATAGAGATAAACGTTTTTTTTTTTTTTTGTGATTTATGTCCTCCAACGTTAAGTGATATCGGACGATGAATGGAATGGATGAAATGACGCTCAAATGAGCCCAGGGTCCATTGAGCTTAGAGTTACCCGACATTCGTCTTTCAGGATAAGGGAAAACCCTGGAATAACCTTATCCAGGTAATTCACCCTGCCCGAGATTCGAACTCAGGACCTCTTGAACGTGAGGCAGACAATCTACCACCACGCTACCGAGGCGGGCAAGGTTTGCATAAATTCTTATTGCTAAGTACCTTGTAAGTGCAACGAGAATAAGCGATAGTTATATCTTTTGAGAGTTGGCTAATATGTGATAGCTTTTAAGTTATATTCTATTTGTATGAACAGGAGAAAGAATGACGAATGGCTTCCTATTTGAGAAACGTGTAACTATTGAAATATTCAAATGAATACCAAGCAATATCTAGGCAATTGTTTATTGCAGTAGAAAAAAAATTTGACGTAAACTATACGTTTTAACGAGATGTAAATACTTTGTGTCGGACATAAATACGCTGCAGACACCAGCAGAGACGTTTAGCGATTGGCGAAGAGAAATGAAGAAAGACAGAATTGTTAGTATTTAAGAAAGGAGGAGGACTCACAGAAGCAGAAACCTAACGTGTAACGGGAAATTCCAAAAATAGTTAAACATCTAGGCATTACAATATAGACTACATGGAAGAGTTTCAGGCTCCACATCAGGACAAGAACGGTGGCTGCAATCTGGACCATCAGGCAACTAGCACTTAGCAAGGCAATGGACCTGTTCAGGCTTAAGATATTACCAGCTCTTAGTACGTATGGTCTCGAGTCAATGGGTGAACGTCTCACATACAAGCAGCAGGAAGATAGAAAGGAAACCCCGGATACTGTAAAACCTCTCTAAAGCGGAACGCGATCCTTCCGTCATTTATTTTCCGCTTACACAGGTCACCCTCTCACAGAGCGTTGTCTTTGATACAAATTATAGAAGCTTTAGTTGCACAGGTTAAATACTGAAGGAATAATATAAAACGAAGAGCAAATATGCTCAGATGTATTATGTACTATATTTTTAACATAGGTACAATGATATTGTAGCTTATTGCCTACTTCCTCTGTATTTTCAATTTTCCATTTCCAATGGCTGCGTACCAACAGCATTCAAAACAACGTATGGCGATGTTTGCAACTCTCGAGCCATCCATTGGAAGCTCTGAAATTGTATGCCCTATTTTCTTGTCACTAAAGCTGGAATCTGAAGCAGTGATCCAAAAATGCGAATTCCTTTATCTCATAACTCATTTAATACATAAATCTGCGTTTTCCCCTCTTTAAACAACACGTTAATTCTTTATTTTGACGTTTGTTCTTTTCGTATTCTTCAATAACCTCCAGTAATAATGTGTTGTGATTAGAACTCATTTTACGGAATTTGTGTACTATGCTTTTAAAAATCACAAAGATCCAAGCTTTCTTCCACTCATACTTGATCACTTGTAACAACGAAACTGAGAATGAACGCACTGCAAAACAATTGTACCCTTAGTGTATGTGTTGGAAGAGAGTTGAGAGAGTTAACGGTTTGTTTTCCCTTTTCCTTGAAGGATTACAGTTTATGACTTCATGCTTCATAGAACTTCGTTGCAAGTGCAGTCGTCCTCAAAATTATTGCATTTTGTAAAATGTGTGCGCTGTAATCGATTACACATAAAGTGATCTGTTTTAATCAGGTTATTTACGCAAACGGTTACCGAAAAATATTTCCATTTCCGCTTTAGGCAGTTTACCGGCTTAGAGTATAATTTTACATGGGGAATAGCTCCGTTCCGAATTTATCTTCCATTTTTCCAGGTTTCCGGCATATACGGGTTCCGCTTTAGGCAGGTTTAACTCTATCTCAAAAGAATCCTGGGAGTTCCACAGTATAACGACTATCATATAAACTTACAAGGGAAATGTTAGTAATAGAAGACCTGCTATATACACTGCCAGCTATGGAGGATTACAGAAAACTTCTACAACACCTACAAGAAAAGAAAAGAAATATACCAATGGGATTCTGTGTAACCTGCGCGATGTAAGACAGATCATGTATGCAGACGAACTATGAAATGCAGTATGGAAATAAAAACAGTAAATTTAATATTTTTTTTTATTAATTATGGAATACATAAGACTAAAAGAATTGCAGTACATGGCTTCCACCATGTGTTGCAATAAGCTTTTCACAACCCAAATGACAGCTGCATTTTTTTTTTTTTTTGTAATTGTAATTGTACGTCCTCCAACGTTAAGTCATATCGGACGATGAATGGAATTGGTGAAATGATGCTCAAATGAGTCCAGGGTCCATAGAGCTTAGAGTTACCTGACAATCGTATTTCAGGATAAGGGAAAACCCCGGAAAAACCTTATCCAGGTAACTCACCCTGACCGAGATTCGAACTCGGGTCCTCTTGAACGTGAGGCAGATACTCGACCACCACGCTACCGAGGCGGGCAACAGCTGCATCTGTACGCATTTGTACTATAATAATAATAATAATAATAATAATAATAATAATAATAATAATAATAATAATAATAATAATAATAATAATAATAATAATAATAATAATAATAATAATAATAATAATAATAATAATAATAATAATAATAATAATAATAATAATAATAATAATAATAATAATAATAATAATAATAATAATAATAATAATAATAATAATAATAATAATAATAATAATAATAATAATAATAATAATAATAATAATAATAATAATAATAATAATAATAATAATAATAATAATAATAATAATAATAATAATAATAATAATAATAATAATAATAAATAAAATAATAATGGTTTTTGACAGCTTTTTCGCTGTTAAATTATGCTGTTCACAGAAACACACATGAAGATTTATCTATAAATATTTCAGGGAGCCTAAAACCTGAGGCATGAAAAGCGGGAGTAAAATATCTGATCTGGGTTAGTCATTTTCTAGATGACTTGCATATTTATGAAGACAAAAGCTGGCCCAGACCACTTTTGTTACTATCGTAAGGATATTTCCATGTATAACTTTTAAACATAACATTTTCCGGACGAAATGTTTTGTGAGAGTGTACATTTCGCCTTATCCAAATTAAATCAGCTGAAAGTGTCTAAAAATAGTTTATACGAGTAGTGACATTTGAACTAGGCTGTATCGAGGATGTGAATGAAGGTGTTACACCTTCTTGTTTTATCGTGGTGGGTGCAGAAGTGTGTCCCAGGTAATTAGAGGCCATGACGTCACTAACACAGGACGAGTACAGCCCACAGAAAAATGTAAGGTACATTTGTTCATTCATGACGCATTCTTTATGACTTGTGATACGGGAATAATGGAATGGAAAAATGAGCGCATTTTAAACTCTATTTGTAGTTATCTGATAAATTTTGGCAGAAAATGAAGAGTATATATTTTTAAAAGTCGCTTAAGAAAGCAATAAACATGAGCTGTTTGGAAATAGTGAAAAGCACTAAAGCCTTGGCTGAATTCTTCAAATTCATTCACTAATCTTGGAGGGCAATTTTTAAGTATGTTTCGAACTTAAAGAAAAGGCATACTTAGTTCCTTTTGGGAAACGGAGAGTAATTGCAAATGTTTATGAATCATGAAAATAAGTCTACTGAATACCTTTTATACTGCATAAAGCGTCTTAAAGAAGTGGTTAGTCCATCCCAAAAGATGTTTTTCCTAGAATTTGCTAAAACAAGCAATTTTAATTATTTCCCTTCGTAATCAAATACATAAGTAGGCAGAGGATGTATATTACATTACACCCAAAATTTCGATATCTATATTTTATTGGAAGTAAGTACCCTGTGAACCCAAAAAGAAAACAGGTTTTAGAAAAAGTCAGTGTATGTATCAAGAAACAAAATATTGGATAAATGCCTAATTTAAATCACCCGCCAAATATTTTTATATAAAAATTCTTGTATGTATTCTTTATCATAATGTCTCTAAGATTATTTATTAATACCCTTTGTTTATGGCATTTCAATCAAATTACGATACACATCTCGAATTTTTTTTTTTAGAAATAGTCGCTTCATTCTTCACAACACAATTGTACCTATACTATAAGAAATGGACAAATACTTTCTACACAAAAACGTTGTTTTGAATAATTACCAGCCGATTTTTAAAAGTATCTTTGGTATTATTAGCATTATTTGCTATTTCTTGAATGTTGCAATACCTACTTATACACTTTTTACTTTCTCTACTGCTTATATTATAGTAAGAAACGGAATATTGTATTTCGGCTAAAAATTCGATGGTAAGATGTCACTAGTAATGCATTTTTTGTGACTACCTAATTTATAAAATACATTCCTACTTTCTGTGCCACGTAGATAAGGTATTGTAATCAATACAAAAACTTCGAATCAAATATTTGAAAATAAATACACATTTTAAGGTCCCCTTAGTCCAAGTTTTGTTAGAAAAAAGACCATATTTGTGTGTGTGTGTGTGTGTGTGTGTGTGTGTGTGTGTGTGTGTGTGTAATTTACGTCCTCCAACGTTAAGTCATATCGGACGATGAATGGAATGGGTGGAATGATGCTAAAATGAGCCCAGGGTCCATAGAGCTTAGAGTTACCTGACATTCGTCTTTCAGGATAAGGGAAAACCCCGGAAAAACCTTATCCAAGTAACTCACCCTGACCGAGATTCGAACTTGGGACCTCTCGAACGTGAGCCAGACACGCTACCAAGGCGGGCCAGTGTGTGCGCGCGCGCGCGCGCGTGTGTGTGTGTGTGTGTGTGTGTGTGTGTGTGTGTGTGTGTGAACAGCATAACTCAAAAACAAAAAACAGTTAAACCTGGTATTCAAGTTTAGATTTTTCAGAATGCGAACAAGAAAATTTTCAAAACAATTCCTTCGCCCCAAACTACCCTCCATATGAAAAATTCTTAGAAAATTTTGATTTCCCCAAAATAGCTCTAACAGTTTTAATCAGATATAGCATGATTAAGATGTTTTATGACAAATGATTCGTACACGTTGAATTTTGAGGAAATAATCTCTTGCGGCTGTTTCACAATGTTTAGAATCCAATTCTCGTAGTTTTAAACTTTTTGGCTTTAAATTAGCTATGTGTTTCACAAAGGAAATTTATAAAACATAATTTTAAAAACAGGTCTAGATATCTGCAAGTAACGTTTTATAGAATTTAAAAGTTTTTGTTTCAGCATTAAAGTAATAATTTCGCATAAAATAAATAAGCAATTATATTTAAAAATAGCTTAATGATTGTAAACAAATAACAACATAAAATATATATACTAGTACAATTTTGAAGTAGGTAACTATAGAGGAAAATATCCTTGAAAAGTATATAAAGTAGTACAAAGTAGTACATAGTCGTAGTGGTATTCAAATGACGAACGATCATGCAAGAGGAGGTATAAAATTTAAAAATATTAAGTTCACAGCTAATAATGACTTCCCACGTGTTTATGTACCTATACAACGAAAGATTTCAGAAGAATCCTTTAGCAATTCGAATTATAATTACAGGATATTGGATATCACATGCAACAAGCAGAATTGGAGCAATCCTGTGTTACTCTGAACAGAATGGAAACTAGTCGTAACACACATTTGGCAACATAGTTGATAATTCAACATTTTAATATTGAGGATAAGAATCTGATTATGTGAGATGAATCTGATTATGTGAGATGAATCTGCTATTGTCTGTGTGATGACTGTAGAAGGTATCACTAGACTCTGGACCAAAACTCTTGTGCACCTTCATTTTTCTCTCTCCTCCAAATACTATGACCTAAGGCTATGAATTTCCTTTAAAGTATTAGGAGAGTTTTGGTGATTATTTCGAAAAACTCATCAAGCGATGTAGATTTTTGTACTTAATGTTCTCTAAAATAGCAAGTTCGTTTTTCTTTGGGATCTTAAATGGCATCAACCTGAAAAACAAGTGCAAAAGTCCCATTTATCTTATTAAATTTGTTCAACAACAAAAAATCAATATTAATTAAATTTATTAAAGAAATAATACTTAAAATCGGGAATGCCTATGTTTACGTTTGTCAGTTATTTATTTGGATTTATAAAATTCTTATAACTTTACAAGCCAACAAAAGTTTATTTATATCAGAGTTTATATTCATTAGTAATCTTTTCTTTGTTATTTGTAAGCTATCAATATGTAAATTGTAAATATTCTGCAAAATTCACGATTTTTTATTTTTTGTTTCTCTACACGTGCCTTGCATGCAGAGAAGGTACTCCACTAAGAATTAGATTATTTCACTGAAAATATGCGTTTCGAAGTCCTCTTAATCCAAAAACCATCTTTAGTAAAAACTCTGTGTGGGTATGTCCGTGTCTATACAAAATTTGGTTAAATACCAAAACTGGTATTTAATTTCAGCAGCTTCCTAGTATACGATACAAAGATCCTCAAGAAACATAGAAACGTTTACATAGAATGGGCACCGTTACATTTTAATGGGTACCAAATATAAAAACGTATCACCGTTGCATTTAAAATTCTGAGGTGGCATCGTGGATATATTTTTCATTTCACCATATGAAAGGCCCCTTGGTCCAATAAATTTGGAATTAGATATTCACCTTTGGCTTCTTCTGTTCACTTGCGTGACACTTAACTGTGACATCTTATGTGGGCCACCCTCTGTATGTGTTAATTATTTATAAATCAGACACATTCATAATAAATGTTCTCAACATTTATCTTCCAAACTCTTATTGGGGATGATTTTTGTCATACCAATCCTAAAGGAATTAAGAAAATATGATGTACATGTTTATTTTAAAAAACATGTGAGAAAATAGGCCAAGTTATGAGGAAAACATCAAGTATCCCCTATTTTTAACTAACGTCCTCATATGTAGGTCATATAGGACGATGAATTTTATGTATATATATATATATATATACATAATTATATTATTGTAATACGTCCTCCAACGTTGTCATATTGGACGATGAATGGAATGGGTGAAATGATGCTCATATGAGCCCAGGGTCCATAGAGCTTAGAGTTACCCGACATTCGTCTTTCAGGATAAGGGAAAACCCCGGAAAAAACCTTATTCAGGTAACTCATCCTGACCGAGATTCGAACTCGGGACCTCTTGAACGTGAGACAGACATGCTACCACCACCCTACCGAAGCGGGCTAGGACGGTGAATGAAATGGGTGAAATTATGCTCAAATGAGTACTTGGTCCTTAGAGCTTAGTGTTATCCGACATTCATCTTTCAAGATAAGGGAAAACCCCGGAAAAATCTTATCCAGGTAGCTCACCTTGACCAAGATTCGAACTCGGAACCTCTTGAACGTGAAGCAGACACGCTACCACTTGCGCTACAGAGGGGGGCTTTGCGCTCCCTCTTCCATTTTTAGTTATACGACCTTCGTAGTATTTTTAGCACAGTCCTAAAGAAATATATTTCAAATTTTCCGTAAAGTGGAAAGAGAGGGTTTCCGAAGCTATTTTTATGTTGGAAAGGCAATGAAAAAAAACAGCCTATTTCTGTTGAGAATAAGCACTTTACACCCCTTATTTCTTTGGGGGTGGTTTTTGTGATAGAAAAGCTCTTTTTCTAAATAATGTCTATGCCAAAATATTGCACTTACATTGGGGGTTATATTATAAAATTATATTTATATGTGTATATATGAGTGTTGGTTCTTAAATTCAGATTACGTCACAATTCGGTTAAACAAGAATTAGATAACCGTGCATCGTAAGTCAGTTTTGTTAGTAAGGAACCCATGTGGGGAAAAAGTAAGAATTACACATGCTTTATATATGTCACATAACAATTTCAAGTAAAATTGTTTAAGTATGTAACAGACATTTCTAATACTGTTAAATGCTACAGAACATGTATTTGACATAAGTTGTGTAGGTATATGAATGTTTTGTGTGCTGCTCAAGCTTTTATATTTCTTATGCTTTTCCAGGTAAATAAGTGAAGAGGACTAACTTCTCAATTTCCATAAAATCAAATACATTTGATTAGCTACAAAAGTATCTTAAACGTATATTGTAATCCAAATAATTAGAGCCAACTTTGGAAATTTGAACTGATAGTTGCTTTGGGAGATTTTCATTGAAATATTCGCCTGACAAACTTAAAGAGAGTCACAATATTTAACCTTTGTCTAAACTTTTTATTTTGTAATGCCGTTGCAGTACACACGCCACACCATTGGTTTTATTTTTCAAAGCATTAATTTCTCTTGGAAAATACAACATTAAATGTTTAGGTGAATGGCAATGCTGTTCCTGTCTAATAGGACCGTGATTCACAATATTTATAATTTACATATTAACAGCGTGCAAAGAGTAGATTCACATATTGCTAACCTCTGTTTTACAATAAAATCTTGTTAAGAGTTGGCGCAGCGAAAGCTTATCACTGTGCCAGATGCGCTGAACACTATTTTTGTATAATATGTTACGCTTGTTGCAAAGTGACATGTCCGTATTAGGGGCCTGAGTATCCAATGTCTCGAGGCGTACATATCGCAATGCATTAATATATTATTGATCAGAACTAATGTTTAGTGTTGTGTTTTGTGATTTGATAGATGACTTTTGGTTTACGATATATTACTTAGCTCTCATACCTCCGTTAAAATCAAGTTTGGGTAATGCTAAATCATGCAGCCTTCAATCGAGGGCGAGGCAAACCGACTTTGTCCGAGTGTAACGTAGTTTCGCGCAGTTCTGACTGGCAAGCTTTCGTTCTGTTACCTCTAACTTATACAATTTTAGGACTTCCCAATTTCAGAAAAACAATTACCAATCTTTTCTATTCTCTTTTTAAGCGTCATATCAAGCATTAAAAAACATTGAATGTCTAGATATGTTTAAGTCTCCACACTTGTAGCATACTCGATAATAGTTATTTTTGTGTCTTTCTATAATACAAAGTACATAATAGAAAGTTATTGTGGAAGGAAGTCAAATATTGATAAACGCACAGTTACTAATTCTCGCATTCTAATACAATGATGACGATCTGAGGTCATTTTTAATATACCTACTTTTATTACTTTGTACATTGCGTTGATTGGTCCAGCTACAAATGCGGATATGAACGGCATTAAAGGCCACAAATGAAAACATTATTTTAGACAAAATTATGGACGGATGAACTAACAAATGCATTATCATATACTACTGTTGCCAATTCTCATCCATGTAAAGCACTGTTTTGCATGCTGAATGTAATATCAATTGTTTTGCCAAAGCTCCTCCAAGCCCCTCAATTATTTTAGTTAATTGATGGAAATTAATCATTTCTTCACACTAGCCGTTTATAGGCTAAGTTTGTTGATAGATAAATTCAACATGTAAAATTCAATGCCATTGCCGGGATATGAACCACGAATCTCCTGGTTTCTGTCCAGTCGCTCTAACCCACTGAGCTACCATGGCCAACGTACCATCTCGGTGCATCTCGGTGTATCTCGAATGCCAGAGCCACTAATGGTCTACCGGGGAAATATGAGTCAAATGGAGAATTTAATGCCAGGATGGCACATTGGCCATGGTAGCTCAATGGGTTAGAGCGACTGGAAGGAAACCAGGAGATCCGTGGTTCAGATCCCGGCCATGGCATTGAATTTTTCATGTTGAGTCTATCTACCCCTCAATTATATTCATAAGCAGATATGCAGATTTTATTTCTGAACAAGAGGTTTGAGTCTTCAATCTTTCCCTGCATCACCAGCATTATTTGAAAGACTAACCTTGTTCCTTAATAGGACTTCATGTGATTTTCATGAAATTTGACTGGTTATTACATAAAAACTGTATATAGTTTCTCGTTTTAAAACTTAGTTTTTATTTTTGGACATTCTTTACCTGGTGGGGCTCTTAGCGCTCCACTCTACATGTGTTGAGGGTGATAGCCCGCTTGATTTTACTCAGAGGCGTCTTTATCAGGCTAAGGTTCTTTTACGCACGGTATATCTGCGACAGAGATATACCCTGATTACTTCCCAATCAAAGGAAGCCTTCTAAGGATTTTTACTCCCGAAAAGTATCACTCTCTGCTCATTTTGAACCCGCAATCTCGGGAATCAAAAACTACCAGAGCAGTTTTTCGCTAATAATGTATATTGGTTGCCAACTGCAGTTCCTTTTATTCCCAGGATTGAAGAGAAACATACTGGGAACGGAAAATTATAATTATCTTGAACAACAGCTTGTAAAACATTGTAACATTCCACCACTCCTGAAGCAAAAAGCGCAATAGTACTGAGCAGCCCAATTGCATAAGAGAAGTGAAGGTCAATATTTCCCTTGCTATCAGTGTGATAAGTACAATGTATTCTGTATGTGACTGCTTCCTTATTTTGATAACATAACATGATTAATTCTACATTCTGAAGAAACGAGAATGAAAGAATATTTTCGAAACATTAAGTATAAACAAACTGATAAATCCGCCGTAGCGAAACATTTTTTGTCATTTAACCATGAAATATATCCAGAAGTTAAATTATTAAAACAATTAAATGGTCCGATAGATTTACTGGATTGGGGAAAATATTTATTTAAATAAATAAAAAATCACGTGATGAATTTTGAAATTCCGAAATCGATTTTGTCTTTAGGTTGTTTTCGTGTTCAGATTTTGGTAGTACTGGCAGAAATGTAGTGATCGTAACGTTGACAACGAGATTGTTTTCGACTGAAGATGTGAAGGAATATTCACGAAATCGCTATCTCAATTAATAAGACAATTTATATCAGATTCTTTAAAGATAAGTGAAGTTTCTGTTACAAATAAT
Organism: Mantis religiosa; assembly: GCA_030765055.1. Taxonomy (NCBI): domain Eukaryota; kingdom Metazoa; phylum Arthropoda; class Insecta; order Mantodea; family Mantidae; genus Mantis; species Mantis religiosa. The sequence goes on along the minus strand of CM060954.1, from coordinate 134,190,426 downwards.
TATATTTGTGTAATATTTGTTACTTCACTGTTACTAGCTTCATTTTTGCGTAATAGTGCCTTCTCCTCAACAGTTCTCACCACTTCTCTCCTTTCACCTCTCTTGTGTATATGGAATTTCACGATATTTTACATGTGCTGACTAACAGAGCACGACTTATGAAGTATTAGATCAAACCATATCGACAACAGAAGGTTCTGGCGATATGGACCCGCACAATCTTAGCAGTGTGCATTCTGCTCCGAAACTGATACACTAGAACATCGTCTTGCCTGCTGTAGGCAGGTTGATAACATATGGAAGGTGCTCAGGAACCACATAGCAAAGTGATGCCAACCGGAAGCTCCGCTACATCTTGAGAAACTTCGGCACCTGGAATTTCGCTTCCAGAATATGCCCCTCCAACACTGTGATTTGCTTGGTTCGAGAATGTACTGAATATTCAAAAAGAATTACGCAAATCTGGCAAATAGCGAGGATTGGTTCGGCTTCTTGAGACACGAACATTGGAAGCTGATAAAATCTGGTGTCATTTGTTCAATGAAGCTCTTTATTACCCACTTGGAGGTTACTACTACTTACAATTAACATTTTTATGCCAAAACTACTGGCCTAACATGAAAATTCTAATAAAAAAGATAAGTGAAATAAAGGAAAAACAAAAACTGTTATTAAAAAAAGTGCATCAAAACTCATAGCGATGGAACCTCTCCAAAATTTTGTTTAATCGCTCTAATGAAGCCAGAAGCACAAATTCCTGGAAATACTTTTCAAAACGAAAGTAAAAAATATAGATAAAAATACTACATAAAAGAATCGAACACAAAATAAACAATGATATAAAATAAGATTTTTCCATTACAAAAAACAATCAAATTTTGGTTTCTTTACAAACTTTAAATCAGTTAAAATACTCACTTTACAAATATACTTTACAAATGGGCGAAATTATTACATCGAGCAACAAAAAAGTAGTAAATTCCATAAAACTTCCTTTAAAGCAGTTTGTGAAGTTGAGCATTACAAACCTCCGTTGTGAAACACATTTTTACAAATTACAAACATATTTTAAATATTATAAAGATTGCAAACATGAAACAGGCCCAAGTAGATACTAACAAGGAAAGAAAGCCATTATTCATCTGTTGGAATTTAAAATGTGGCAACTTCTTGGCAATTATGGCAATAAACTCCCGTGTATTTTCGCAAAGTATAAGGACATCGACATATGGCTGAGTTCTGAGTGTTGAAACAAAAGTCTAAAGCTGTTTATTTAGTCAGCTTTGAAAATTGAAACCAAAACTGATACATTACTGATAAAGGATGTTAGGATTTTGCTGTGCCAGTAAGAAGAACGTTCCTAGCTTTTGTTTTCCTAAGACTAGCATTAAAATATAGTAGATGTGCCTTTATTTCCAATTCGCACAAAATGTTTATTGAAACTTTTTGAAGAAGTTCATGAAGACGCCCAAAGGAACAAACTAATTTTACATTATGACAACGCGTCGTCACATACTGAGTATGTAGATACGCTAGAGGTTAGCCTTCGCCATACAGCTCTGACCTAGCATCTTGTGATGCCTTCTTGTTTGCAAAAATTAAAGACAAAAAGCGTGCAATCACTTTTTCGTCATCAGATGAAGCAATGGAACATTACAAACTCTTATTTCAGAAATGTACCAAGGAAAGTGGTTTTATCAATGCAAAACTGTATTGATGTTAAAGGAAATTTTTTCAAAAACAATATTTTTTAAATTTGTGTTTTATGTACGAGATATAGTAAGTAGGAGAAGTATTGCATTGCATCCATATATTCTGTATTGAGATTTCACTGCAAATACTTGTTTTGAAAGCCTCTCAATTTAATTTATTTAGGAAAAAGATAGTGTATATACGTGTCTGTTTACTTTAACGGCTTCTACATTTTAATACAAACATCTTAAACTTATCAAATTGCTATAAGCCATTTTTTGAGAATATAAAAATATATTCTAAGCAAAAGGTAGGTTGGGGTTGTTGATTTTTTCTGAAAATACCTATTTCCCATACTTGTAAAACTCCGGAATTAAATGCCAAGTTTTACGTTTAATCCTGAGTTAGTATATGAGTTATGCATTCACACAGACATATAGACGCGCGTGCGTGGACCTTTCCCAAAAAAACGCTTTTTTTATTTTAATTGTTTATTTATTCAGGAAGTTTCGAGTGAGTATTTCCAGTTTAAATTATGTAACGGAGTTTTGGTGGAATGTAATACTAAATTTAGACATATACTAGGTGAAGGAGAAATGAAATTATATTAAATCGCAAAACTTTAAACTGCAAACTATTAATTTCATCACGAAAATGATACTCGGATCATTTCATCTAGCTTCAGATGAGTACCTTTAAATAAAAGCAAGTAAACTGTCATCATAAGAAGCATTTTGAAGTAATAAACATCCAGAAAACAATATTACAGTAAATCAGGTTTAAAGTTCATTTAAATGCAAACTTTTATTTAAACATCTCACATGTTCATTTGAATAAGTAGAAATGTAAAGTTCAGCTGTATTTGTATTTTATTACGTTTCAAAATTCTTTACTTTAAAATTTTAATTTTGTCCCAGCGTAGATTAAGCTTTATAACGCAACTTTTTAGAAACGTTTTATTTTCTCAAAAATGACTCCAAAGATCTTATTTAAAATAACATATGATTAATATATTTTCATGACAAATAAAACATATACCTTAAGTTTTCTTGTAAAAGTCCTCAGAAGTCCACTTCATTCTGGGTAACTTTTTTATAACTAGTAAACCTTAAAATAGTTACATGAAAGTCTTACTACACAGAAAATGTGGATCTCGTTAAAACACGCAATTTATGTACGACAATTTTTCGTGTGGTGAACCATTTCTGAGATATTCCTTGTTATTCTTCTACAATGTGTACTTATATTATTCTGAAATGGGAAGTCATGTTCATTTATTCTTTTAACTTTAGGCCATGCAAAGGGAATTATATTTCAAAGCCACCGCTTAGAAATAATCTTTTAAAGATCTTCTATCGCTTAAAACCTATTGTACTCTCAAGTTGCTTGTACTTGCAAGAAAATTAGTAATAAGTTTATTTCTACATATGTTTATCTTGATGAACTTTACGTAGATAGAGAACTGTAAGAATATTTTATGTAAGAGTAGAAAAAGTCGTGTGAGTGTACACATAAAGATTTTTTAAAAACTAATTCTTGTTTGATTTTTCGAGAATGTTCAGTGCCATACTAGACACAGGCTTGTTCCAAAGAATCATCTTTATAGCATACAATGTTTCAAAGCTTCACCAGGATATTCCTGACACTCGGGATAAAATGTCCTTTTGAACATAAATCTCAAACAGAAAGATAAGAAAACACCTGGTTGTGACTTCATTTCTGCCATTTATTAAAATTGTAAACTTAGATTACCTGCTATCTTTGGAAGTACATACAATAAATGTCTAGAATCAACTCTTTCCAGATGCATGGAAGATAGTCACTGTTAAAATAATTACAAAGCCGTATGTTCCTAAAAGTCAATTGCTAGTTTGTTCAGGCCTATAAGTTTATTAGTTCGCTGCCAGTAATAGGGGAAAATACTAGTAACACTTTTAATTTACGGAATAATGTTTTACCTTCGCAGAAATAATTTATTCGCCAACAGTCAGTATGGATTTACAGCAAACAGTTGTTAAAGAGACATTTAAAAAAATGGAAGTACTTGTATCTTTGGATATCTCTGGTGCAAGAATTTTCTTCCAACATAAAGAAAATGTTCCCAAATATGGAAAGATAGAGTCAGACTGAAAGATTCAATGCCATAGCCGGGATTTGAGCCACGGATCTTCTGGTTGCCGTCCAGCCGCTCTAACCCTTGAGCTAATATGGCCAAAACAGGTCAGTTGAATTTAGTGTCATGTAGGCACGTTGGCCATAGATCCGTGGTTCAAATCTCGGCTATGGCATTGCATTTTTCAGTCTGACTGTACCTTTCCACAATTTAGCCTACACACGGCCAGTGTGAAAGAACAATTAATTTCCATTAATTTTACCTAATAGTGGTTAACTATAAAGCCCGGGCCTTAAAGTACTTACAGCATAGTAAGTCGCCATTAAGGTAGTTGACTCATATGTTTATGAGAACTCCTAAGTGGTTTACCGGGAAAAACACGAGTCAGTTGAAGAATTTAGTGTCATATCGGCACGTTGGCCATAGTAGCTCAAGGGTTAGAGCGGCTGGACGGCAACCAGAAGATCCGTGGTTCAAATCCCGGCTATGGCATTGCATTTTTCATTCTGACTCTATCTTTCCATACTTTAGCCTACACACGGCCAGTGTGAAAAAACAATTAATGTTCCCAAATAATTTGTTCATTCTCACTCAAAACGTTTTCAAAAACAGGAAGACTCAATTTACCCTGTAGCAGTCTACAATGAAGCGGAATATAATCCAAGGTGTTCTTAAAGATTCTGCGTGAGGCTTTGAATCATCATACCTAGAATTGAAGTTGTCGGAAAGCTACGTAAGACCATATAGTTATGCAGAACCCCAGAAATATCACAGTTAACATCGGTAAGGAGTAAACGCTGAAGCAATTATTTAACTGGGGTCTAGATAATAAATTACTGCTATGATTGTTTTCAGGAGGACATTAAGAGGTTCCAAGAATCTGTGTTAATAACTAACCAGCAAAGATCACCAACAAGCTGCACTATCTTGGAGTAATTCTACACCGGAAACTCACTTTCTGAGAGCATTTCAATTATCTTCAAATTAAAGCTAGTGAGCTTCTGAATGGTTTAGCAATTCGCGCCTCACTTGGCTTTCTAATTCTTCTCTAATGAAAATTGTAAAAGCGTGGAATAGTTGAACTTTATCCTTTATTTCTCTGCAGGGATTCAGGCACACAAAACAAATAGTGGGCTCAAATAAATTTCCCAAATTCAGGGACGATTCATGCTTCAAATTATAATTATAATTCGGCTTAAAAATATAATTGATTCTTATGTATAACCTCCTGCTGAATTCACAAATAGCTATAAAAAGACCAATTACCTATTATAACGATAAAGTAACAAGTAATTTCTTAGGGTGTACCTATACTCTTGGTTTGTGGAAACATTTAATAGAGATTGGCCTGTCAACTGATAAATCACAACGTTCTTCAGCTATTTATAAGTTATTAAAATGCATAGTGTTACGGTGAGTGTAAGCTTAATATTTTTTCTATTGTAAGTGAACAGAATTTCTGGTATTTTCAGTATTTTAGGTGTAAACATTATTAAAATTCAAAAAATATGTAAATAAAATGAACATTAAATTAAATTAATACCTTTTTTTACATTTGTGGTGAAGTAATACTTTTATCAAAGAAACTGGATCTAACGCCATTTATGAAGAATCCCTAGTGATATTATTTTGGTTTGAAGGTAGGGAACCAGGATAGGTTATGGATCCCACATGTAGGTACTTGTTCTGTCATACGAGAATGTCTGGAAAAAGCGATCTGTGGCTTCTGATGTACTTCTGGTTTGATGAGAGCTACAAAGCACATAGATAACTGGTATTTCTGCTTGGATCCACGGAACTGTCAATGGAAAAAAGAAAAACAATTCATAACCGAAATTCCCATCTGCTATTCCACCTACTTCAAATTATGATACTTTACCAGTCCATACTTCACCCCCAACTTTAAAGTGGAAATAAAAGATGAACACAGTGTGGAAGAGAACCGAAGAAGCTTTACGCATCCCACGATCCTGATTTTGCGAAAAGGGATAGGAAACTACTGAGTCGATTGCAATTGAGTGTCAAATGAGAAAACAGAAGTTTTGGGGTCAAGATTAGAGCAATGGAATCTTGTTCAACGTGATGTTAGAAACTCACAGCGTCAGAGGAATCTGCCTCCTTATTTTAATAAGAAAAACAATATTTTTGTTTGTTTGAATATTAATTGTTTGATGAAATATTTCAATTTGAACTATGTTCTTAGGGAATGGAGGCTATTCATAGAGGCGATTCATATTCTCCAAACTTAGTTTGAAAGTTGTTTTACTTCACAACGGCAAGAGTCTTCCTTCTATTCCTGCTGGTCATGCAGTTTACACGAAGGAGACCTATGCAAACTGAGAGCCCTTCTCGACTTAATAAAATATGCTGAACACAAATGGAAAATCTGTGGCATTCTAAAAGTCATCTCTTCCAGCGTTCATCACATTTAGGTATAATAACTACCCCCTGCAAAGCACAATTAGAACTATTTATATTAAAATACCATACATGTTAGTTTATTATAGGTTAAAGGCCATGATGGTATAGTTAGAAACCGAAGTACTAATCAAATCGCAGCATTTTCTACGTAATATAACTTGGAATTTAGGTATTTTTATGCCAAAATTCATATTTAGATTGTTTTCTGATTAAAGAAATAGTAATAAATTGGAATAACTCTGATTAAGCAGCTTAAATTGATAGTTAACGAGACATTTGCCTTCCTTTCAGTTTCTGACCGCGTCTTTTGCAAGTATATATCTCACCAAATTATATTTTTACTCAATGTAGTACTGGACACAGAAAATTTAAAACACACCCAAAAATTTTTAATCTTAAGTTTTATTTACAAGTTCAACACTTCAGAAGAAACAGTGTTCCATCTACTGTTTCAGTGTGATCAGCAATATATCAGAAGTTACATTGTACTAGAGCATTTCTTCCATTGTAAAATCAATTATTTACAAACTACTGGAAAATGATTCACTAAGTCGTCTTACACCTCTGCTTTTATACATTTTACTTGTGCTATTGTTTCGTACATTTAATTATACCATTTGTAATAAGTTAATTGTTGTTTGTTTGTACGATTTTGTAACAACCTGTCATATGATGTAATAGGGTTCAAATAGTTTTTGGAGGTTAATAATAATAATAATAATAATAATAATAATAATAATAATAATAATAATAATAATAATAATAATAATAATAATAATAATAATAATAATAATAATAATAATAATAATAATAATAATAATAATAATAATAATAATAATAATAATAATAATAATAATAATAATAATAATAATAATAATAATAATAATAATAATAATAATAATAATAATAATAATAATAATAATAATAATAATAATAATAATAATAATAATAATAATAATAATAATAATAATAATAATAATAATAATAATAATAATAATAATAATAATAATAATAATAATAATAATAATAATAATAATAATAATAATAATAATAATAATAATAATAATAATAATAATAATAATAATAATAATAATAATAATATGATGATGATGATGATGATGATGATGTACGGAGGTGTGAAAGGTATTAGACTGAAGGTAAACTTGAGGTTGCCCGAGGATATGTCTCGAGGTATTGCAGAATTAGATGCTGTCTAGATGATAAAAATAGAATAAAAATGAATTATCAACCTTTTATTTTTTACTGCTGCTAAGACAGACATATATCTTCTTCGCATTGATTTCAAGTTTACCATAAAAGTATTTATATGAGTTTTAAGGCCATTATTCTCCTCAAAATTTCTGTAAAAAACTAAAGGACATTATTTGGAAATGAAGTACTAGTTATATATTGTCTCACGAGAACTGCCGTTTGTTCTGTGCATATTTTTGGTGTCTTGGGTTGGAAAAAAAAGTATGTTTCATCAAGATCCGTCATAATCTAATAGTACTATTATAGGAAAAGAAATATTTATAATAAAAATAGCTGATAAGCATTCTCATGTGGTGCAGATTTATTTCAAGCATTTCTAAATGATTTTCGAGCTCTGAACGGGTCCCTGGCAACTTTGGAGTACACGGAAATGAAATGGTAGACAGACTGGCCAAGAGGGGAGCACAGACCCGATTTATAGACACAGAACCTGTTTTTGATAGTACTAAGTTAATGATAAGGTCTATTCTCCTAAGATGGATTCAAAGACAGCATATAGAATACTGGAAAAAATCCAGAAACAAAGGCATGGAAAGCCAATGAAGCAACGACAATGTCCTGTAAGCAGTACTGCAGTCCTCACGTTAACTAGTAAGCATGGTGGGCCTGATGACTACGCTTGTGAACTTTAAAAAACACGTGCAAAAATGGGGCTGTCCCAGAACCCAATATACAGGATGTGTGTGAATAGAGGAAGCAGCCTCTCATTTAATATTCCAATGTGAAACGCTGAAAGTTAATATATACAATCAATTTGACTTTGGATCCAAAGAAGGTTGTATCAAACAAGAACCTAATCCATAGACTCCCCAAACTTAATAACATTTGAGAGGAGAATGGCTAGGGGAAACGGGGAGAAAAACCGTACAATAAACCTCAGGTTTCGGTGCGGGGAGGTAGGGATTGAGTCCCCCCTGTTCAGTTCTCATTGAATAAAATTTAATCTAGTCATTTTTACTTTAAAATACATTGAATCTAATAATGTTCACTTCTATGTATGTAAAATAATATTTAGTGCTTTTATTTATTTAATTTTGTTATTGAATTGAATTTTCAAACACGTATTCATTTTTTTTTCAAAATGGTAAGCTTCTGTTTGTTTTTTATTTAGTGGTCACGAAAGGAGCGTAGAATTTCAAAGTGACACATAGCAATTTCACTATCACTTTAATTTAATGTTTCTTACTTATAACTATATGAAATGTTCACTTAAAGTCTATCTCGATTAACAAGAAGTAGAACGATTCAGAAGGGTCAGTAGACAAAATCATATGAATGCTACACATCAACTTTTCGAAACAAGAATTGTGAGGTCGTCAAGTAACAGTGTCCAATGATTCTCAGAATAATGCATTCATAGAGACAGGCAATTTAGATATAATAATTATACATTGTACAGAGTGAAATGTTTTCAGTAATTAATATCGGTCCAAGAACGACATGGCAGCAATATAATCTAAACAACGCATCTTGTACACGGCTCTACTGATTATAGTGAAATTGTACGTTTGTGACAGTAGAGAACAATACAGACCAAAAGGTTGGAACACCAATAGTACGTACACTTTGGCCAGTTTCGGTGACATCGACCAGTTTTAATAGACACGCGATTCTGTCATAGACCAGAGTCACGCTATTTAATGCAGGGCTGATATCGCAGCCTCCAGTCTGCTCATTAATTAACAAACCAAATGGATCAGTATATTTGGGAGGAAAGCTCTGTCTTCCACTGGCCTGTAGGCATTACCCACATGCCTAAAAAGACAAAGGAAAACGTTTGTATGTGTTCAAAAGCAAAATGTCGGATAAATATCAACCTTGGTGCTAAAGTTCCACAATATTTCTGATTCCAAACGGGACATTTAAGATTTAGATATCCTAGTATATTTTTTAATTTACGTCCTCCAACGTTAAGTCATATCGGACGGTGAATGAATTGGGTGAAATGATGCCAGAATGAGTCCAGAGTCCATGGAGCTTAGAGTTACCCAACATTCGAACATCGTAGTAGTTTGTCATTGCAACAATATTGTGACTTTATGCGTTCGAAGAATTAAAATTCCAATTGCACAAGCTCAAAATGTTCTTTATTTCCACCGAATTACAGTTGGAACACTTGCCGATTACATAGAATTACGTAGCGCACACAATTACAATCCACCAGTCCGTCTGTCACAGGTCCACTCCACACTCGCAATTACGTGCAACTTCTGTGATACACGTACGCAGTCTTCCAATCCGTCCGCTAGCACTGCGCTCTTCACGGCTGCTGGCCAAGAACTGAACTGACTCGTCCACTGCATCCCTTATATACGCAGATCGCTGTTTCTGGAAGTTTCGCGGCTCAGAACATCATCCCGATTGTTCAAGACGTCAGCGGGAGGGGAAAGAGATGGCTAGTGATGCTTTTCCAACCATCCCCTCAGTGAACGCTACAAGATAAATGGGTAGGCGTGGTCTCAATGCCTCCTGTTGCCCACCCAGCTGCCACTCGGTCGTGCCTTCCGATAAGTGGGTGACAATATTGACTTTATATACAGTAATTTAGAACCTATAGCCATTTATTAGCACTTCGATTCAGTATGTTCACAATAAAATGGATATTTTAGATTATTTTAAGAATTAATAATGATAGTAAGGTAAACCCCGTTAACCCAAACTTGCCAGATTTCTTTAAGTTGTTTAGCGTAGTAGATTATTACTTGTTTTACAGCCGATAAATTGATATTCTCAATAGATACATTATACCTAATTCTCTTACAAGCGGGCGAATTCATTACACTCATCCCACCTCTTCGGACCAGGTTAAAAGTGAAAATGTGATAATCATGAAAAAAGTTGTGGACTTGTGTGTGTGACTTTCCAGAAAACAAGATTGAAGAAGAAAATATAAGTTTGGAAGAAGATTTAATATAAAGTTTTAAAAATATGAATAGCTGTTCCGATGTTGATGAAGAATACATTGACAATTGGTTGCAAATCAACAATGGCGGAGGTTATAAACGAATTACAGAGGAAGGCATTTTCATATTGTAACGGGAGCGCTGAAACACCCTGCGAAAGCAGCTGGCAGCGGGAGGTAGGGGAGGTTCGGTTAGCCACACCTCCTCCTCGTTTGTCTTGTGGTGGTGACAGACTGTGGTCAGGGAAAAAACATGACTGTGTCGCCGGTTTTCTCTACACCTGTTTCTCGATCTTTCTGTTACTAGAACAATCCTGTAAACACGAGAAACCGGCGATATTCCTATATAAAGAGAGTTACAGACAGACAGAGGGAGTTAGTTAGTGAGTTGAGTTGGTTTTGGTTTAGTCAGTCAGTGAGTTGGTTTTGTCAGTGAGTGAGGAGACAGTCGCAGTTCTTGGTGTAAGAGTTAGTCAGTGACGTGTTAATGAACGAAAGGGTTGTGCAACGGAAGACTGTACGTACTTTGAATGTGTACCGGAGCTTACGTAACCGCGAGTACAGTGAAAATTGTAACGGACGGACTGGTGAATTGTAACTGTGTGCAGCAAGTAATTCTGTGTAATTGGCAAGTGTTAAACTGTAAGTCGGTGGAAATAAAGAACATTGTTGAGTGGTGTAATTGGACTTTTTATTCCACGAACCCACAAAGTCACAATATGGTGCAGTGTTACCAAAAAAGACGAGTATTCAGATGCAGACAGTATTGATGAACCAGCTGTGGTTATGACCCACGCACAAGTAGTAACAACCAGAGAAATTGATCCTTTATTTCGAGAGTCAAACTAAACCATTGCCAAATGACTGTCGAATGTTAAAGCGGTTGCGAGGTCACACCAAACTGAGACAGCAGAAGCTCACTGCCTGTTTTACTACCGACTGGTTTGTAGCTATATTGTGTACAGTGCAAATACATAGGCTATTACAGTATGTACAGTGTATGTATTTCTAGATAAAAGTGAGTCTATAGTAATTTCTAAATTACATTACATTATTTCTGTAATTACGTTACATACTTTTTATCGTTTTTCCTTCATGCTCCGAATAACCCCATTTGATGCAGGTAAATGAGGTTCTACTCTACTTTGGTCCGTCTAATGCTGCCTAAAGTTCTGCAGGAATTGGGTTCTTGAACCTGTACTTAAGAACAAGTGTATTCTTGCTATTATTACAAATCGGAGATTGCTAACACAATGATTGAAAGTTTTTAAGAATAGCCTGTGAAGTCTTCTTCACTCAAAATACTTTAGTATAACTAATGAACCATAATGTCTGGACAAAAGCTTATTGCACGAAAAATATAGACATATATGTGACATATTTTTATGGGATTAATAATTTCCCATGCTGTTGGCTTGAATTTTCACATATATACTTCATAATTTTGTTTAAGTTCTAAGTGTCCATTCCTTCTTGTGATAGCATACAGAAAGTATACGGAATTTCAGAACAACCCGCTCTAGAAACATCTGAATACCACTTCAGCTTTCTGTATCGGTCTATCGAAAGAATGCAAAAATAAGCGATAGTCGATAGAGCAGCAGGGCAAGTATAATGACAAAATTTATTCTGTAAAAGGCTCAACATATGTGTGAACATCATTCAAAACAAACAATAGGAATAATATTAGTGTCCGAGCATTTTCGAAGATTCAATACGAAGATTTTCACCCAAATTACCCTAAACCCAAACTAACCTTTATATAGAAAACGTTTTTCCACGTTTTATTATTTGAAAAATGTTATTTTTATTGAAGTAATGAATCTGAGTTTTATTTTTGTTTTATTTGTTCAGTTTAGCATTAATCTTACCAACTTTGATTAAAATGATATACTTGAGATACTGACATGAAAAATAAAATACGTATTTCGAATTATGTGTAACATATATTATATATAATCTCCTGAAGATCTCATCCTTTTGTTTGAATCCATACCAATATTATAAACAGAGAAGACTCGGAAATATAATTCAAGCAATTTTTATAATTCTGTCAGCGATGAAAAGTACTGTTATTCCCAAAGGACATACGCCAAAAGACAGCTTTAATGTTCTAAATGACCAATGTATGGGATTAGTTTACGAATAGTATGTTAAGAACATAAATTGTATAAGAAAATAAATGAGACTGTAGATATATTTCTTGAAGTTATGAATATAAATTGGAACAATTAATTTATTCATATATACAATGCGTATATTAAAACACTTTTAAATTGCCATGCATAATATTTCTATTTCATATTTGTCCTCTGCTCAGAATCGTGCATATGAATATTCATTTTTACTTTTATAAACACGATGCAACGTTCGTTGATTTGCTTTGTTTTATATTTAACTCATCAAATTATTTCATTATGTTTTTTTGCCAAATAACCATCGATATTTAGAAATTACTTATTCGTTGGTATTTTTGATTTTACAACAATAAATGTTCCAAGTAAGTATAATTTGCAACTGAAAAATGGCGTAGTATGTCGCAAAAATGCCTTTCCTGCAGCATTTGGTCTAATCAGAAGCATCTCGTCTCTAATCACATATTTTAGCCTATAGGAGTAAAATTTGAATTTAATAAGCCCCACAAGTGAAATATGCACTGGATTGAGATCTGGAGTAATAGCTAGCCATTCAATAGGTCCTCTTTTCCCAATCAATGTACTAGGAAACGTTGCGTTCAAGAAGTCAGTCACAAATGTTCCAAAATACCCTTGGTCACCATCTTGTTGATTTGTTCAATTTGGTCTGGAAATTAGTCTTGGAAAGCTGAAAGGTGATGTTTTGCAACAGGTGGATGTAAATATCGGCGTTCAAGTTTCCCTCTATATGAGATATTTCAACTGTTTTATTTACCAACTGACCTGCCCGACTTTAAGCTTTTGTGATGCTAATGCTGTTTGATTATCCGATGGGGGTTTTCCAGTGATCAATAAAGGAAATTATGACGGTTCACTGTACTATTAAGACAAAGTGGCGTCATCTGAAAACATGATGTACCTTAGAAATTCTAATTTTTGTTTGACAGCTCCATGGCAGATTCACAAAATTCACTTCCTCTGTCTAAATTTAAGTTCTGAAATAGTATCTTATATGTATACTATTTTACTATAATGTGTTTCAAATGGAAAGGTGTTTGTCCTTGAGCGCTACGAGGTGAGCAACCAATGGGAGTCCTGCGGTGTTGTCGTATTGCATTCCCGCTAAGTGGTGTGTGACGAGCGCCAACCTAATCAATGTCTATGAAATACTATTCACGCTAAGACAAAACTTCAGATTTTGCCAAAACTGATCCACATGGAAGGTAGAGACTAATGTATCTAACATAACCATGAAAACACTATATTTTTAGCTCAAATAATTTTTCTAATACAAATAAATAAACCACTATTACCTGTATTATAACAATAAATCGCGACGTAAGCACTGTATGAATATCATTATTGCTTGGCATATATGTGTATGCGTATATTTGTAATTACTCAGAACTGAAACGTAAATGTTTGACATGACGTGATAAAAGAATTACTTTGAATAATCCAGTTTGAGCGAGAGGAAACAATAAATTTCCTGCTGCCCTGGCAGAACGTGTCGGGTCACATTATATCTTTGTTTATGAATGGTTCGTAATCTCTGTTTACTCTAGAGAGTTCAAAGTGGTTGGTGTGTATGTATGTACATATACTTTTAATTACTCAGAACTGAAATTTAAACTACTGACATGACGGATAAAAGAATTACTGTGAATAAGTCAAGGTGTTAAATTCGAGAAAGAGCCAACACTTCATTTCCTGTTAGCCTGTGGAATGCTGTATGCTTATGTTTATGAATGAATGCTGGATAAGAAGTGTTTATTTACTTTGGAGAGTTCAGATCAATGTCATTCAGTTGTTCTTTACACAACAGTAGAGTAAGAGTTAAATAGTGCAATGGCTTCTTGCGGTTAATTTAGTGGCGAGTCAAAAAGGTAGGAATTGCGAAGTAAGGCTCGAAGTATTATTTTTAAGGTGTACACGTTCTTCAAAAACTTTTCGGTAACAGAAACTAAAAATGAGTTATTGTAAAGAGTACTTCCGTTTAAAACACGGAAAAAGTGTATCAGCTGGATCAACTTACAATTGAAACGGGACACGAGGTAATACGTCTCCCACCTCAACACTGCCAATATAATCCAATTGAGTTGGTGTCGGCTCAAATAACAGGGGGCTTGCAAAGAAAAATAATACTTTTAAACTGACGAACGTTAAATGACTTGTTCACGAAGAAATTGACAAGGTAACACAACAGGACTGGGAAAACTGCGTGAGGTATGCAGAAAACCTTCAAGAAGACGATTTTAAGCAAGAAATAGCACATGCCGAGATTATGGAACCTATAATCATAAATTTGTAAGACTCAGACGATGAAGACAGTGACAATGAAGAATTGTCTCTTAACGGAAGTGACATTGACAGTGATATAGATGAGCCACTGGCAGTTCCATTGGATTAGAAAAACAGGTAATTCATAAACTATAATTATAGTATTTTAAAGTATACATAATTTGCGAAAATGTTTTTTCCAATTTTGATTTTGGCAACTGTATAATTTGCTTACCCTTACATCTAGCGCCAAGCAGACCTGCATGTTGTATGAGTGTGCGAGAGAGAGGGAAATATAAAAGGAGTGGGGTAACAAGCTGGCAACGCTGAGTGTGTTACGGCATCTGATCAGCTGGACTCCAGAACTCTTCCCATTTGAAACATATAATAATTTCTTTAAATTGCAAGCAGATGTTTGATTTAAATTGCTTTGCCCTTGGCTTCATCTTCTTGGGCAGATATTTACAAATTAAGGGCAGTTTCTTCAGTCATACCAATCGTGGATCTGGATGTGGATTTGCCTTATTCTTCGTACTTAGCGTATCGTTGTACTTCTTTACAGTGTTTGACGCCGTTTTGACGTAACTCATTACGTTCCTGTTTAGATTCAATTCATTACATAAATCACACATCTCTTTTAGAGCTCGCTTCCTAAATCATCATTAATGTTTGTAGTCCTTCCGTTTTAGTGAGATTCACCGTTATATCTCACTAAGGAATTATTTGTTTTAAAATAAATAAACCCATTGTTGGTGTAATATTCTAAACCTTTTTGATTCCTAACCAAATACAAACCTAGAGAATAAAAATGATTAAGTACGTTAAATAAAATTCCATTACCTTATAAATTCTCAAATTTTCATTTTAGAAACAACATATTCCAAAAATATTTCTTATTTTACTAAAGGCTATCAGAATATCTCGAATATATACCATGACTCCATTTAAATTGTGAAGTTCACACCTACCACCCCACCTGGGGCCGAGTGGGGTGCTACACCTCATGCTGTTTAGAGGGGCCCTTACCTCCCATGGGCATCACTTAACCTTAACGGTCCATATAAATGTTATAGTCAGTATTCTACACTTTTGGTTTGCATGGCAAACAAAAAAAACGGGAATATTGGATCAGTTCAATAAAACTAAGAATGACATAAGAAAAAGTTTCATCCATCTGTAATGGAAACCTTACAACTTGCCATTTAAGAAACACTTTTTTAAAATAATTCTCTACATCTTCTCACTATGCATTTCAAACATTCCTCTTTTTTATCAGCTTGTAGAAGTCCTTGTGTGCTCTATATCTGTTCACCAATTTCGATTAATCTTGCCATGGATACTGGACAAAAGTACCTTACGGCATAGAATTAGGAATTCCATCCCATTTCAATTAGTTATTTACTCCATGTTACGCCTATAAAAGGTTTCAAGTCTATGTATAACACTGTCAACGATAATGGCAGTAGCTTGAACATTGCCAACGTAAGCTAAGTTACTTCCGTTTGCATGGTCTTACAAAATTACAAAAGAGTAGTGGCTTTATATAATATTCATTGATCTCCTCTCTAACATAGATAATGGAGTAATAACACAGACAAATAAGTAATTAGAACAGCAATACTTTTACCCTTTGAGTTAAACCGTTACGGTATTTATCCCAATGATTCCATTTATTTCAGCTGATATACTTTTTCTTTCAAAACAAAACTCCCAGTTGGCTGACTGCGGTTCTGCATCATAAACAAGTCTCAAGGGTAGTATGAAGTATTGTGCAATAAATATCCAGATTCCCTGTTGCTTCCATGGACAACTTTACGTTGCATGTTCTGGAGCAAGTTCACTGAAACACTTATTCATTTTTGTGCCTGTGAAGCAACAAAAAGCGAAGTTTACCAAGTTCTCCAATAATACTTAAAGGAGGAACAGTCTTATACTGTTTCTTTCATCTTGAAGATGGAATGAAAACAGTTACATTTTAGTATTGAGTATACAACGTTTTCGTTTTTGTGCGCATTTATTCACTATGAATAAACTTTCAGCTTGCTTTAGTTCAGTGTTGCCGATTTTCTGCACTTTAGATAAGAAAGTTGTGTTTCATGCTTGGTAGATACAGAGGCAAACTCCATTCGAAGAAGGTTTTGAAGAAATAGAAGCAATTACTGTGGCGTGACTTGGCATGTAACAAAACGCACGGAAAGGAGCGTAGAATATAGGAACGTCGAACTTCATTTGAGATGTCATTTCGATAAACGAATGTTATTGGACATTCTGACCATGTTGGAAGATGGATTGAGAAAGGGTAACCAACGAGGGCTGTCGATTTCTCCAATAAATACTACTTTACCTTATGCTGAGATATTATCCAACACCCGCCTCGGTAGCGTGGTGGTAGCATGTCCGCCTCACGTTCAAAAGGTCCCGAGTTCGAATCTCGGTCAGGGCGAGTTACCTGGATAAGGTTTTTTCCGAGGTTTTTATTATCCTGATAGACGAATGTCGGATAACTCTAAGCTCCATTGACCCGGGACTTATCTGAGCATCATTTCACCCATTCCATTCTTCGTCCGATATGACTTAACGTTGGAGGACATAAATTGCCAAAAAAAAAAAAAAAATCTATGACACAACAATATGCCATTATTATTATTATTATTATTAATATTATTATTATTATTATTATTATTATTATTATTATTATTATTATTATTATTATTATTATTATTATTATTATTATTATTATTATTATTATTATTATTATTATTATTATTATTATTATTATTATTATTATTATTATTATTATTATTATTATTATTATTATTATTATTATTATTATTATTATTATTATTATTATTATTATTATTATTATTATTATTATTATTATTATTATTATTATTATTATTATTATTATTATTATTATTATTATTATTATTATTATTATTATTATTATTATTATTATTATTATTATTATTATTATTATTATTATTGCAGTACCTGGCGTGGTTTAACGAGTTATTCCTATTACGTTATTTTTAGCAAAAGAATTAAAACACTACGCCAATTTGTGCTGAAAAACTTAAAATTGCCTCTAACCAAACGTTTTCCCAGTTTTATTCGGGGAATGTGAATTCCTACAAAGACGAGATTAGTGGAATTTAAACATGTGAATTCCTACACATGATATGTGAATTCTTACAAAATTAGAAGTTAAATGAATCCTACAATGTCGCGATTAGCATAATTAAAGTCATTTCAAAACTACAAGTCACTTTCCCCCATACTTTGTGCAGACTTGGGACTGTGCAACCACGTTATTGTTGGCATGGTTAAACATGTTACCTGGGTGCATCGCCAAAATAATAAAACTAAAAAGGTTACTATAAACGTTCATGGTGATGTAGCCGTGTATGCCCCGGCAGACTTGAAAATTGACTGTGAGTGAGAATGGTCACTGACTGTCAATTAGTAGCAAGATAGGCTCCGACAGACTATTGACAATAGACTATGAGTGAATCTGGGTTCGGTAAATTGAGTCCCTTGACCCATAATTGGGATAAAATTTCCCCTCCCACTTTGTGCAACTTTGTACACGAAAAACTTGCAATATTATTCTCACATAGGTAAAAATTTAAAAGAAACACTTTTTGCAAAGTCAAATCTCAATATGTCTTTATTATTAAACTTTACACCTGTTACCTCAAAAATGTTCCTTTCCCCAATATTTTCTTTTTCTTTTTTCCCATACTACGTAACTGAACATACACATCTGACTGAATGCTGGTCAAAATTTCAACGAAGTTGTAAATGTTTGGCTGTGAAACGGACTCAATTTACCGTATAGATTAAAGTGCCTGGAACTCAACTTACCGCTTAAAGAATCCTAAATAACTAATTATGAACTCAATTTACCTATCCCCGAATGAATCGGGTTGAGTAACTGACCGCCTGTTACTGAGTAAATAGGTTTACCAATCAACAAATTTGCAGAAATTAACATATCTCCATTTCTCAAATATTTTTATCTGATACAAATTTGTAGGAACTCACAGTGACCCGTTTTCTTCAATTCAGTTTAGAATCTTTTCCGCCCCTTAAATAATAAGAGAATAACATTATCTTTACTTGAAACTGTATTCAGAAAACAAATCAGTTCGTGCTAAAAAGTCAACTGATTTTCTTCCGAAGATTTTTAAGTCCATCTTCGTAGGAATGGATTATTTAAACCTCCCTAAAAGTAATAAACAAAATAAAGTTTTATTATTATTTCATACATGTGTAGATGAAACAGCGCAATTATTACATAAAAGTCTCCAAATTACCTCTTTGTAAATATATTTCTATACCCCAGGTGTGGGTTTTGTCATCCCTACAGTATTTATACTATCACACACACTGATATTCACACAGGACGACGCCAGAAATTTCAGCTAATATTAACTTTAACGGAGAAATACAAATAATGCTTTCTATAAAGCATTTTGCGTATTAATCTTCTGTTTTCGGCACGTACTACACGCATAAAATAGTTTTTATTTCATAGTAAAACAAAAACTTAAGTTATATTTAAATAAACTGAAAGATATACTAAAATCTAAAGAGTTCTTTTGAAGTCGCAGTAAATTGGAGTAGATGTTGGGCCCATCTCCAGTCGATATTTGATTGAGCGAGGCAAGGTTCATTCTTTTTATAAATACCACTCAAAACTCGCCTCCATCTCGACACACGCTACATTTCCTGCTCTTACATAATCAGGATCGACAGGAACGTCATATACCAGAGAATGATTAATTTAAATCAAATCCCATCATCCTTTTAAGAAAGAACTGTGTTAAATTTCTTCTTTCTGGTATTAGAGCTAAAAATGTCATTTTGAATAGAGTATTCATAGTATATAAATACTACTAAAGTTAAATTTTGAAAAAAAAAAATGTATCTCTTTCTATAACATAGGACCAACAAAATTTTAAATACATCGCAGCGCGTTTACAGAACCATAAAATATTCAAATGTTTAAACATTGTGTTAAAGTAATAACAGTTATAATTGTGAACATTTTAAGAAGAACATAAAATATTTTATTTTTATCTTAAAAGCAACATAGGATATAAAATTCCTATACTAATCACTTTTATAGAATATCCAACGAAAATCACAAGTTTACTGTGTGTAATTTGTAGAGGAGACTTACTTCAAAATAAAACTTGGGAAAATATAATATAGTGTTCATTTCATCTAATTAAAATAATGGATCGTTTTAAAGTGGCATGATTTCTTAAGATTTAAATATAGGGCTTAACACTTCAGGAATACATAAGTTTGATTCAAAGTTGCGGAAACAAGCGATTAAGTGAATTTTCCACAGAAATTCTTAATTTTCACCTACGTCATTTTTAAGGAAAACCAGGTAAAAGTTTTCGCATTAATCTGTGTTTTAAATGTATATTGTTTGTGTATATGGCTTAGTGTAAATTAATTTCTTTCAATTAATTGTATTTTTAAATACTTAATGTGGCCTGGGCATGTTTTCAGTCAAACAATATTTATACAATGTTGCATTGAAGATAAAGTACTTGTAAAACATTGATGTTGTTCATATTTCATTATATTGCATGCGTTGCTTTTGAGAAATGAAAATTATAAATGTGCTATATTTATATATGTTTCTTGAGTTTGTCTTTTTGCTTAAGGCAATGTTTGTGGAATGTTATAAAATGATTGTTTTATAACAAATATCTGTTTTCAATGTAAATTCAGGTAACTTTGAGAAAAACGCGTATCAGAAGTCAAATACATATATTTTCTTGGCATTTGATCGTCTGAACTTGGATGCAGATTCAAGCAGTTGTGTCATTATTGATGCATCAAAACTGAGATTAGCAAAACACAGACATATAAGGAAAATATATAAAGTCAATTTTTTCCGAGATTTTTGCACATTTAGGTCCCCAAATCTTTGCTCTTTGACCATGAGAAGTCAGTGAAGTCCTGTATATTATTATTGGTGTACCTGACAGCTGCTTTTTTCTAGGCATGTTTTATGCTCCTGAGAAAGCCATCAGGTTCGCTTTAATGGAGATTTTACCATTTGTGGATCTAGTGAGTTTTTCTTGTATGCCTCCCATCTTATATACGAGGGTGGGTCAAAAAGTAATGCCTCCTATTTTTTTCTCTTTCAATTGCCAAGAAAAGTGAATCCAATTTATTTAGCTTGAAAACTACAACATTGACGATTAATTTGTCACTATTCAATATAATCTCCGTCCTTTTCCACAGTTTTGGTCCACCTTTTAACTAGGGCATGTATTCCAGTGTGGTAAAACACACGGTCTTGCTTCCTAAGCCATTGACGCACGGACGTTTTCACAGCCTCCTCATCTTCAAAATGAATCTCACGATGAGCTTCCTTTAGTGGACCGAACAGATGGAAGTCTGATGGTGCCAGGTCAGTGAGGAAAGACTTGCCATCCCAATTTCTCAGTGTCTGCAGTGGTGTAACGGCTGGTGTGTGGTCTTGCATTTTCATGCAAAAGAAGAACATCCGCCATAGTTTTTGTTGGGCGAACTCGGAGAAGACGTGCTTTCAGCTTTTTGAGATTTCTGACGGATTGGACAGAATTTATTGTGCATCCCTGCTCCAAAAAATCAATCATAAGCACACCCTCTGCATCCCAAAACACTGTCGTCATAACTTTCCCTGCCGACCGCTGAGTTTTGAACATTTTTTCATCGGTGACGCTGTGTAATGCCATTCCATTGACTGCCTTTTTGATTCAGGTTCAAAAAAAAATGAACCCACGTTTCGTCTCCAGTAACAATTTTTTCCAGAAACTCCTCTCCCTCCAAATTGAAGCGCTGCAAGTCTTCGGGGGCTATTGTTTTCCTTGTTTCTTTGTTTAGGGCAGTTAACATTCTTGGTACCCAACGTGAACAAACTTTTGAGTAACCCAGTTGTTGAATAATCGTCATCACACTGCCTTCACTAAGGGAGGTAATGCGACACAATTCACCTCGCTTTTCACCTGCCAAAGGTGTTTGCCCTTTAGCTTCGTTACAGCGACGAACCCATCGTCTAACAGTGCTGACATCCACCGTTGCATCACCATACACATTTTTTAGCCTATCGTGAATACGAATTGGCGTTTCAGCTTCCGCAGTCAAAAATTCAATCACAGAACGCTGTCTAATACGAATGTCGATGTCAGCCATTTTGCAAGAGGGTGCAGTGCTGCCACCTGTTGACTTAGGAAGTTACTACTGCAGGGGATTGGAGAACAAGGTTTGAGGAATTGCACCAAATTCAAAGTTTTCACATATCTTACTTATTTAAGGGAAAATAGGAGGCATTAATTTTTGACCCACCCTCGTATTATAGCATTCAAATAAATTCTAATCATTCACATTAACACTATATTTTTATCTCAGAAACATTTTCATTTTAAATTTTTATCCTAGTTAAGAATCAAAAGTTTAAATACGCTTAACTGTCTACAGCATTTAAAACTTTATTCGTGGTAATAAACTCATGCGTCGTGCGATAATGTAGTCGCACTCACATTTGAGAAACGCGTAAATTTGCAACAAAAATATTTCGAAAACTCTTACGCTACAAAAAAATACGTCACAGAAATGATTTGTTTTAATTAACTTTGTGCTCTGCTTTTATTGTGTTTAATCTAATTTGTATCTTTTTAATTATACGTTATACAAAATTCATTCCGAGTAAAGAAAACTTCACAAGATATCCGCATAAAATTCCAGATAAACATTTTGTTTTAGTTATTTGATGGAAATTAATCATTTCTCCACACTAGCCGTATATAGTACTTACAATAGTAAGTCGCCACGAACGGTGTATCTCGGATGCGAGAGCCCCTAGTGGTCTACCGGGGAAATATACGAGTCAACTGGAGAATTTAATGTCAGGAAGGCACGTTGGCCATGGTAGCTCAAAGGTTAAGAGCGACTGGACGGAAACCAGTAGATCCGTGGTTCAAATCCCGGCCATGGCATTGAATTTTTCATGTTGACTCTATCCATCAAATATCTTAGCCTATATACGGCTAGTGTGGAGAAATGATTAATTTCCATCAAATAACTAAAATAATAAGAGTTAAATGCTGAAGCCTGGGACTTAAGTACTTACAATAGTAAGTCGCCACGAACGGTGTATCTCGGATGCGAGAGCCCCTAGTGGTCTACCGGGGAAATATACGAGTCAACTGGAGAATTTAATGTCAGGAAGGCACGTTGGCCATGGTAGCTCAAAGGTTAAGAGCGACTGGACGGAAACCAGTAGATCCGTGGTTCAAATCCCGGCCATGGCATTGAATTTTCCATGTTGACTCTATCCATCAAATATCTTAGCCTATATACGGCTAGTGTGGAGAAATGATTAATTTCCATCAAATAACTAAAATAATAAGAGTTAAATGATGAAGCCTGGGACTTAAGTACTTACAATAGTAAGTCGCCACGAACGGTGTATCTCGGATGCGAGAGCCCCTAGTGGTCTACCGGGGAAATATACGAGTCAACTGGAGAATTTAATGTCAGGAAGGCACGTTGGCCATGGTAGCTCAAAGGTTAAGAGCGACTGGACGGAAACCAGTAGATCCGTGGTTCAAATCCCGGCCATGGCATTGAATTTTTCATGTTGACTCTATCCATCAAATATCTTAGCCTATATACGGCTAGTGTGGAGAAATGATTAATATCCATCAAATAACTAAAATAATAAGAGTTAAATGATGAAGCCTGGGACTTAAGTACTTACAATAGTAAGTCGCCACGAACGGTGTATCTCGGATGCGAGAGCCCCTAGTGGTCTACCGGGGAAATATACGAGTCAACTGGAGAATTTAATGTCAGGAAGGCACGTTGGCCATGGTAGCTCAAAGGTTAAGAGCGACTGGACGGAAACCAGTAGATCCGTGGTTAAATCCCGGCCATGGCATTGAATTTTTCATGTTGACTCTATCCATCAAATATCTTAGCCTATATACGGCTAGTGTGGAGAAATGATTAATTTCCATCAAATAACTAAAATAATAAGAGTTAAATGATGAAGCCTGGGACTTAAGTACTTACAATAGTAAGTCGCCACGAACGGTGTATCTCGGATGCGAGAGCCCCTAGTGGACTACCGGGGAAATATACGAGTCAACTGGAGAATTTAATGTCAGGAAGGCACGTTGGCCATGGTAGCTCAAAGGTTAAGAGCGACTGGACGGAAACCAGTAGATCCGTGGTTCAAATCCCGGCCATGGCATTGAATTTTTCATGTTGACTCTATCCATCAAACATTTTGTTTGTTATATAAATATCGTATATGGAATTTAAAAAATAAATTAAAAGCCACTGTTTAGAAAAATCCTGTAGGATAAAGGGAATTTGTGAATTGTGTTGGGGAAAAGAAAGCATAGAACACTATGTAACAGAATGCGAGGAGGTTGCAGTATGGAGAAAAAGGTTTTGGAAGAAAAATGGGAGAAAGTAGAGAAGAGAATAGTAGCTATAAAAATATTAACCGGCAGGGAGGTAAAGAAGGTAAGAAGTATTGGTGAGTTGCAGAAAATAAAAGAAAACTGGTCCAGATATGTAAAGAATATAAGAAAGGAAGATGAGGGAGAAGAAAGGGAATAATTAAGTAATCAAGGAGGTATGGAGCTTAACGGCAACCTGGCAGAGCAGAAGACCAGGGTGTCATGCAAGCCAAGGTAGCAACAAGGTAAAGACAAATAAATGTAGCCAAAAGTTGTAAATTGTATAATTTTGGAATATGCACAATATATCATATTATCATATAAGATACTGAACACATGCAGTAAATTTAGTGTTTGTTTATCTCACATTTTATCTGTTAATATACACGCGGTCCTTCTCTATTCCGCCTGCAAATTAATATTGCGATTTCAGCAGAACTTCAGGTTTAAGGTCCCCTTAACCAAAAAATATATTTTAGACAAAGTAATCTCTATGCTTTCTTGGGGAGGGTGAAGGGCATAACTTGCCCGCCTCGGTAGCGCAGATGGTAGCATGTCTGCCTCACGTTCAAGAAGTCCTGAATGAATCTCGGCCATGCTGAGCTACCTGGATAAGGTTATTTCAGGAGTTTTCCCATATCCTTCAAGATAACTTTCGGATAACTTAAGCTCCATGGACCCGGGACTCATTTAAATATCATTTCACCCAATTCTATCACCGCCCGATATGACTTAAAATTAAAAAAAGAGCATACCTCGCAAATGAATGACTGCTTATGTAAGTTAAACATCTTTTGAAGATGCAACTCGAGAATTTTCTAGAAAATCCCTACCCAATCAATTCGTTACATGGAGAATTTCCATTATTTTGCCCTCGAAGTTCCCTCTGATAATTCTTTTTTAAAATTAAAGTATTACTAGGATTTTCCTTACAAATAAAACATTTATTTCTAATTTTCTGTCCGCGAATTCCTTTTAATTCGGATTAAATTTTATATAAAGGAAAATTTAAACAATAGACAAAAGTTTACTACAAAAATATAGATAGTGACAAAACATAATTTATAAGAAATACTTTTTGGCATTAATAATTTTATTTCCGAAATATGGCTACTCTTGATTTGAAGTTTCCAATACATATACTTTGAAGCATTAGGAGTGTTCATTTGTTTCTCTTGATATCACGAAAGTGTATGCAGTTCCAGAGTCGGCATAAAACTACCCAGTTTTGGAAGATTTGATCATCCATATTATACCCACACATTACTTATATTAAGCAAGGGTTTACAAATAAGTTGAACATTATTATTTAGGGGCAGAAGTTCTACTCCGATTAGTCCTGGACCCGTAGGATCAAGGACCCGGGCCTCCTTCTACCCGGGAGCGATGGAAAACTCCGGGGGTATTTCCATGGGGCAATACCTTGAGTCTAAAAAGCCCCCCCCCCAATTGACTACAACGTTAAGACGGGATGGAAGTGGATACGCCACTTACGCACGTCAACCCCGCAGGGAAGACTAACGAAAACCTCCGTGGGGCCGCCTGGTGATCTAACACACTTTCTACTAGCTCTGCAGGCTAGTTCCCGGGACTTATAAGGCAACCCTCTACCCCCTCCGGGCGGCCATAGCCTGGCTGAAGGTACCCAATTCCCTGTTGTTGTCGGGAACACACTGCCCCCTCGCGTCCAACCCAACCCGAACTCCCCTATGGGAGGTGCTCGTCAGTTCGACCCGAGCTTCCGAGTGCTAAGGGTCGGCAGCGTTCGCGCCACGGCAATTGAAGGGGACAGATCCCCTCCCCTACGAGGAGAATAAGTTGAACAGATGTCAAGTTATGTATGGAATAATTAAACAAAACATTAAAACCAACTCCAATTGATGAAATTTTATAAAGTAATGGCAGTGCGGGTCATGACATCAGGATTGAACATTATTCAGGTGTCAGAAATGAGATTTTTCAGACCATAGTATATACAAATGTGTATAAAATAAAAAATTGAGAAATTAGATATATATTAATTACTCGTATAGGTATAAATGGAAGGAACATCTGAACGGAATGGATGATAGAAGAATACCAAAAATAATCCTGTGATGTAAACCAAGATGACGTTGTGAACCTGGATGACTAAGACAGAGATGGGAGAGGCCTGAACAGGCCACTTGGCCCAAACCATGTGATTAAAGAAGTGATTAAATACCAAATTCAACAGTAAGCATTTTGAGTTAAAGTTACAAACACATATACCTTTTACTTTCTTTGTATTCTACTGAAGCAAAATTCTCAAGATATTTCTGAACTAACTACGCCTTTTGACACTCTTGAATTAAAAAGAATAATTAAAAATGTCATTGCGTTGAAGTCGGGTAAGTTTCTCTACCTGCCTTTGTATTTATAAACATTGTTACAAACGCTTATTCTCTTATCTATTTTGTTGTTCATGGAATAAACATATGCAGAAATTCTGTTACTACTAACATGCGCACGTTTTCTTGAGCGCTGGCTTTGCGGTGAAGTGCGGGGAGAGGGAAAGAAGAGAGAGGTAACACACTCTTGTTTCTGCAGTGTGATCAACCTAGAAAAACACCAATTCAGCTAAATCGCGTTAAGGTGAGCGAAGATAGGCGCCGAAGGTGTGAGATGTGTGGACAAATAATAATTTGTACTCCATCCGATAAGCTGTATACTTATATATTTACTATGTTATGAAACACATAAAAATAGAAAACAAATAGTATGTCAGCTATAAACAGCCCGCCTTGGTAGAGTAGATGGTAGCGTGTCTGCCTCACGTTCAAGAGGTTCCGAGTTCAAACCTTGGTTAGGGCGTTACCTGGATAAGATTTTTCCAGGGGTTTCTATTATCCTGAAACACGAATGTCGGGTAATTCTAAGCTCCATGGACCCCGGACTCATTTAAACATCATTTCACCCATTTCATTCATCTTCCAATATGACTTAACGTTGGAGACGTACATTACAAAAGAAGAAGAAGAAGAAGAAGAAGAAGAAGAAGAAGAAGAAGAGGAAGAGGAAGAAGAAGAAGAAGAAGAAGAAGAGGAAGAAGAAGAGGAAGAAGAAGAAGAAGAAGAAGAAGAAGAAGAAGAAGAAGAAGAAGAAGAGGAAGAAGAAGAAGAAGAAGAGGAAGAAGAAGGAAAAAAACAGCTATAACATCTCTCACTCCCTCACTCGCTTGCTTTGTGATTCTTCGATTTCCAAGTCCGCTGGGTCACTTTCATCGCTGGTATCTTCTGATGTGTTAATATCGTACTTTCAATGACTGCGTTTTCTATTACACCATCGTTTCTTCAATATTGCATGTCCAGCTCTTGAGCCTTCTTGAACTTTCATTCCCAACCTGTCGGTTGTATGGCAAGTTTCCGCAGATATGTGACTGACATCTCCAGTTAACATTGCGTCCTTTAGTTTTGCCCACGCCAGCTCAATTGCACTCAGATCACAGTTATACGGAAGTAGACGAATCAGTGTGTCGCCGTTAGAGAGCCATAACATCCACAACATCCGTCTTGCTCTTAGATTTGCTGTTAACTGGTTAGCTAATAATTAACCTCAAAATTGCTCAAAATGAAATGGTGCAGTGTGAAAACTTAGCATATTAGCCACTAGATGTCAGAGTGTATAGTGCAGTTCATGTTTCAAAGTTATCTGTGCTCACGGAAATAGGTAAAACCTATCGAATGAGAACTTGGGGCCCGAACGCTCAAGCAATCGTGCGCATATAGTATGTATTTTCTTGTAGGTGCAAAGGAAATAAGGAAATATTAGGCTTAAGCGAAAGGCAAATTCTTCAAGACCTGGTTGTTATGTGATAACACCGAAATTCCGTGATCATATATTTTACATAGCTAAGAGTTTGAACATATTTCTAGACGCCTATTTGACTTGCTCTATTCACTATTATACAAATTACTTTTAAAAACTCTTGGTACTCTGTATATGTACTTCATATTAATGGAGATAAAATGTTAGAAAAATTATTTTATCACATATTCCTTATACGAGTGATAGGAATAAAATGGTCATTGCCTTGGCTGAGTAGTTAGACCGCTCGACTCCCACCAAGGCGGCTCGGGTTCGATCCCAGGCGACCGCAAAGTGAGATTTGTAGTGGACAACACGGCGCTGGGGCGGGTTTTCTTCCGGATTTCCGGTTTCCCCCGCCTTCTCATTCCACCGGTGCTTAATCTTCATCTCATGTATCATCAGTGTCACCGCTTGCGGTGCCGCATGTAGTAAAGGGGCGTTAAATACTACACATTACATTTCAGTTTAGGAATAATAGAATAGAGTTGACTCAAACGATTAATTAAATATTTTAACAGCTTCGACTTTCTATTCTGTTTGCATGGCCAGGACATAATAAAACGAATGGCTTCCTATTTAAGAAAACTGCATATAAGGGAACATGGGGCAGGACAGGGTGATTAATATTTGTGCATCTATATTTCACATTTGATCATTTAGAAATTGTGTTTTGGTAATGTAAATGTGTTTATTATTGCATAAATACCTGAAAAAACATAAATTAAGCAGACACTCGCAACAAATGGGAGTAGCTATCACGTCAAAAACAAAATTAGTACATTTGCACCATTTTGCCCCATAGAAGGGGTAGTATACATTTAGTTCACTTCTCACATTATGCACAAATATGTACAACATCTTCATCATCACTTTCGACACCTCCGCTTGGCTCTCACCAAGGCAGCCCGGGTTCGATCCCAGGCGACCGCAAAGTGAGATTTGTGGTGGACAACACGGCGCTGGGGCGGGTTTTCTCCGGGACCTCCGGTTTCCCCCGCCATCTCATTCCACCGGTGCTCCAACTTCATCTCATGTATCATCAGTGTCGCCGCCTGCGGTGCCGTATGTAGTAAAAGCGGGCGTTAAACACTACAAACACACTTTCGACACCTGCACAAGAATTATGAGTCCACTGCAGGCAGCGGGGATGTCTAATCCACGCTCCTTCTGAATAATCGTGGCAGTAAAGTCAATCATCTTCGTCTTTTGCCACTTCTTTCCTGTTACCAGCAGACAGGTGACTTCTGGGACGTTTGGATACAGGAGGATTACGACATCTAGGTCTACCTTCCGATGATTCCTGTTGTGTTTCGCTTTCTGGCAGAGCAAGACGCCTTTTTACAGATCTTTTATTCATTTTTTCTTGTTCCGCGTTCAATAGTGCTTCTTTATAAGGGGATGTTGTCAGTATTGTGCTTTTTCCCCTGTTTTTCCTTATTCTCTTGTTTTTCTGATCTACTTTTGTAATAGGTGTGATATTTTCTGGGCTGGAACTCTGGAAACTATTGCAGCTTGGCATCTCAATGCTTTCTCCCCCCATAAGTGAATCAGCGACAACGGACATCTCAGAGGTTAAAGGATTAACATCATCAGGAACTCCAGAAGAAAGTTCAATATCTCTCGTTTTGGACGACAGGAAATCCGCATAATCAAACATATTGATGTTCACAGACCATATTCCTGTTTTTCGAAACCCACTGACTGCCGTGCTCATTATTGAGGCACGCATCTAACTGGCACCAAACATTGATGCAACCTGAAACAGTGTCATGAATTTTCCTGGATTAGTTCTGATCTAGGAGCGAATTTTATCCTCATAATATTTGATTAGAAGTTTCATGAAAGAAACATCTAGCAGCTGCAGCCTGTGAGAACATTTTTAACAACATAATCAGGATTATCTCGTTTCTTCTTAACGTAACGTTCAGAAGTTGTTTGGGGCACTTGAAATTGACTAGCCGCCCTTTTGTACCCCATTTAACCATCAAGTATAGCATTCACAGCCCCCTCCATTGAGACTAAAGACCACTCTTGCCTCTGTGACTTCTTTACGTAATTACACACTATTCCGAAAGCACATGAAACATGAGTAGGCAATCATATGAATAACACACTCTGTTATACCCTACCCATATTGCCCCGTAAACACAAGCCTAGCTTGTCGATGGTTCGATATTCAAAGATAACTTAGCGAGAAACATGAATTTAGAAGTAAATTAAGTGTTATATTTCATAGTAATTATTATTTTTATTTAAATGTAGATATTATGTACTTACATGTCTTGAAAAAGATCACGAATCTTGTAAAAACTGCTTGAAACTGTATCCAACACACAACTCGCACGCAACAGATTCTGTTATGGTAGCCAACTGACGTGTACTAGTAGCTGTGATTGAGATGACATAGTTTTGACAGATTCCGGTAGATTATGCCACCTACTAGAGACAAAACACGTATACACAGTTCTGAAATAAAATGAGTAGTGTTTAACGCCCGCTTTTACTACATACGGCACCGCAGGCGGTGACACTGATGATACATGAGATGAAGATGGAGCAACGGTGGAATGAGATGGCGGGGGAAACCGGAGTTCCCGGAGAAAACTCGCCCCAGCGCCGTGTTGTCCACCACAAATCTCATTTTGCGGTCACCTGGGATCGAACCCGGGCCGCCTTGGTGAGAGCCAAGCGGTCTAACCACTGAGCCACGGCGTGGCCATATACACCGTTCTGCCTCACTACCCCGATATGCCCCAAGTTCCCCTATAAGTACTTGAAAATTGGAACTAGTAATAAGGACTATATAAAAAGTAGTGATCACAAAGAAAACAACTACTGGTTGTAAATAGTGAGACGGGCATTTGTTTAATAGTAAGATTTGATCTCATGGCTTTTCATTTAAGCAAACGTTATCGAGAATGGAGAGAACTTCAAAAGTTATTTCAAGAAAATGTAAGATTTGCGTTTCATTTGTAATAAAAATATCTTAAACACACCTTTATAGCATTTTGCAGAAAATCAGATAAGTACAAAACGCATATGAAAGTAGGGTAACACGCGGCTGCAGCAAGGCGACCTTTGAGACGTGAACTGTTGGGGACGGTCGTCGCGTTAATCGTCCCGATATGAGTAATGTTTGCAGTCCACGTTGCACCAGTGCTGACCTTTGTTAACTCCCACCTACTAGCACTTTGTTATGGGGAGCTTTTTTCCTCCGTGTGTAAGAACCAACTTCTCAAACGCACGGACGAATTTGAAGGAAAGTTAATGAAATTAGTTGAAGTTGGTGTAGCTTTAAGGGTAGTTCAGATGAAAACACATGTTGTGTATTGCGCTCACGTGGATTTTTCCACCCACTCTTCAATAAATAATACTTACAAATTGTTATCCTTATCTATATGTTTTGTTAAAGGAATACTCAGATTCTATAAAAAGCGGGTCCTTATGTAATTACAAAATCTTGTCCAATCAACTGAAAAAGTGGTCAATTGTAGGAATCCTGCCCTCTGCACTGTCGTGGCTCCTTGGGACGGTCGCCCTCTGTCTCCTCTAGTCTGATGCTTCCTCCCGGGTTGCCCCACTTGGGGATATAGGTACAGTAGACCAAGTTTGGACCTTCGTGCCGAATTCCCTCTGTAGCGTAATCCAATCCAGTGCTCGGCATTCAATTTTTCCGTCTGACTCCACCTGTCCAAAATTTCGCCTAGACACGGCTGTTGTGAACGAACTATTTAATTTCCATAAGTACATTTATATTAGAATTCACTGTAGTTACCTGAGGTTAGAAGTTCAACTTGAGGTTTCCAATTTGCCTGAGTGGACTGTGGAATTTTATTAAATTTATCGCGTCAAAATAAGAGTGTACAATTTCTAATTCATTATTGAGGAACACGCTTTTTAGAAATTGTAACTATAGCTTCAGCTCCATCTTGTAACAACGAGAGCTGTTCAATAAAGAATTATCATAATTTTTTACGGTCATATTTTCTCTCACTAAAATTCAAACTTATTATATTCTGTTAGCCTAATGTGAAACAAACACGCCGTAGTAGTTTCATTGTTGGTACTCCTGGTTCCCGCCTGTGAGAACCAGGTAAGTTCAGATATGTTCAGTATCGCCTACCGCTGCAATGGAGGTAACATGCAGTTAAAGTTGATGTTAGAGGAAGATCCGGAGTTTCTTTCAAACGTAATTACTGCGATGAAACTTGGCTACATCATTTTGATCCTGAGAGCAAACAGCAAAGCTCAGTATGGAAATCTCCTTCATCACCAACCCCCAAAAAAGCAAAAGTGGTTGCTTCTGCTGGGAAAGTTATGGGTATCTCATTCTTTGATATTCATGGGATGGTATGTCAGCATGTTGTACCTACACACACATCAGTAACTGGACAATACTACAGGGATGTCCTGGAAACATTGTAACTCCATATCAGGCGCAAAGGACCACATTTGCTTGAAGCAGATTGGATGCTGCACCACGATAATGTGCGGCCGCATATTGCCAATGTTGTTGCTGAATATCTTGCAAAAATCAACGTAAAGTACATCCCTCACCCTTCCTATAGTTCGGATTTAGTCCAAAGTGACCTTTTTCTATTCCCTAACTTGAAGAAACGCCTTCGTGGGAGGCATTGTCCATCATCAGAAGCAGTGGTGAAGGCTGCGGAGGCGATTTTGAAGGACCTCTCAAAAATGGTTTCCAGCATGTCTTTGAAGACTGGCAGAAACGCTGGGACAAGTGCATCGCATTCAGGGGAGACTATTTTGAGAAGGACCATCAAAATTATGAGAATGAGTAAAGATACGTTGTGAAAATAAAATTGTGATCATTCTTTATTTAACAGCCCTCGTACAACGAAATGTGCAATGAGTAGAGCCCGGATTTCTAAGCTAATAAATGCTTTTTTGCTGAAATACGGCGTTTTTGCTTACTTTATGCTTTTTAATTAAAATAGTTTATTTTATCCAAATCATATTAATTTGAAAGTAAATTTTCACTCCTAGCCATCATCGTCTCGCCGAAAGAGTCAAGAGCCGATATAAAAACGCGGATCTTCTTGTCTCTAGCGTAAAGAAAGTGTAGTACTGTCGCCAATTATAGTTTAAAAATTCCATGAAGTACTTCCAAATTTGTCTTTACGTCTTCAGCCAGTTTTTACTCGAGCAGGTTCTTGGTTAAAGGCTGTGTCATTCTACACAGAACATTTCAATGAAATAAAACAGTGTTGTACTCCTTAGATGTAGAAGATGCAAGCAACATCGCCATAGCACAAGAATGTTTTGTTAATATTGGCATTCAAGATAACCACTTTTCCAAATTATAACACAGTTGGAAACTCGAAATAATACCTTGGAGCATTCACTTTCTTTGATGTATGAAACTTCAGTAATTCACAGTAATGCTAAAACGGCCGTTGAGAAATTCAGTAAGATATGAATGAAAAATCCCTGTTGAGGCGGTCCGGCCCGTAGCATACCACGTCGAGCTCTCCCTTGTGCTCAACACCTCACAATTAAGAATCGGTGGCGTGAGGAGGTTAAGGAAAGGGAGATTGTAACCGGTTCGAGGTGACTTGTAGCTCCCGCATGAGAACTGTGATCTGTACTTCAGGAGTGGGTGCGTCCTGACTGGATGTGGGTTGAATGATGACACCTCGAATCTGGTATTATTGTCCTTAGACTCCTTTGCTCGCCACCGTAAAGTCGTCGTCGGTGTGGTTGCTGTGTTTAGCGTCGCCGTCAATATTGTGATGTGAAGCGCAGAGGCAGTAGTACTGCTGAGTCGAATTGGATATATTTATCGTCTTACCTATATATTACTCTTTGCGCTAACTCCCAATGGAGAGATTGTTAGATATTGCACTTTGTCTCTGTGCATGGCGCGAAGGTGTACTTGTTAGGCGGCGCCAAATACGCGTCCGTCTCACGTAGAACTCAGGACCGAAGTGCTCTTACTAGCAAAACCTACTTTCCGCCATTACTTTAAATTACCCCTACTCTAGGTATTTCCTGGAGTTTGCAAAATCACATGAACAAATATCAACATTTCATTGGCTGGTACCTATCCCTACTTGAGATCAGTGTTCAGAATTTCCAGTTTCGGACCTAACATCAGAGACGCTTTCTCTAACGGCCGCATGCAAAAATTTATGCGGAAGCATGCGTTCTGAGTGACGGTCAAAATCTTGAAGCCTGTTGTCAGAAGCGCGCATGGGATTTTAACATAATTTGTTCCCGACTGGGTGGCACCAAATTTGCCTTGGGGGCAAAACAGACAATCGAGTAGGGTTGTTTGTTTACAGGGATTGCAAAGGGAGTTTACTGACCTTCGCAGAATGGCCTTGTCACTGGCGGTTTCCGGAGTATATGCTAGCATTATGGCATATATCTATTCTGGTATACGTCATTTATTTATATTTATTCATTTTTTTGTGTTAATGTATTTCTGATATCAGGTTATATGTCGTCTCAGTGTTCCTAGGTGACAGGGGCTGCGTCACTGTTACGAGCCACTGTAAAATTTCTACGAAACTTTCTGGTACAGAAACGTATATCTAAGGGAAATTCATTCAAAAAGAACTGTGGTGCTTCTCCCATGTTCCAGTAACATCATGCTACGTTGAGAGATCCTTTTTTTTGCTGAAAAACGCAGGAGCTTCCCACAAGAAAATCTTAAGGGGCTCCCTGGTTCGATTCCCGGCTGTGGGGATGGGAATTTTTTCTACAACCAAGATGATCCCTCATCTTCCCCAGATTCTGGAAGTGTGAATGATCTAATGATTAAAACACAACGACTACGAGTTAACATCTTCGATATGTTTCAAAGAAGAACGGCTACTGATATGACCATTGGAGTGATAGGCGGGGTATAAATGGAACAAAAAAACTAAAGATAAATCTTGTGTACTGTAACAATCGTGAGTAAGGTAAAAATTCTACCAAACAATACGTTTATGCTTCAATTTTTATTTTCATTTGTTTATTTTTTGTGCTTATTTGTTTCATTTTCCGTGCTTATTTGCTTGCATATTTCATCATTTGATTGTGCTTACAAATCCGGGCTCTAGTACTTCTAGTACTTCTGCAAAAGTTTATATCGGTTAGCATGAAGCAGTTTAAGCTTCTGTAAGAATGGAGGCGGGCGGGAAGCGAAGAGAAAGTTGCGTGAATGTAACAGATTTTTCAGGAGTCCTCAAGAGGGACATCGAGAAAATCTAAGTTAGAATTTTTGGGTGGAAATCTTTCCTTATCTTTATGTAAGCGGCGGGTGAAGTATAAATTCACGCACGGTAAGGATGGCTAGGTTTGAATATGAGCCGATTCATGTTGTTCACACAGTGAGAAGACCAGATTGAAGATGTGAATTGGAACGTCAGTAGTTCGGCACGTGTTGAAATAATCCGATGCCAGTTTAACGCCTACATCAGTGAATGACACTCATTAACTTTTAATGCGCCTGCTGTCGCGCACTTAGCCATAATTACCTCGACGTTCATCTTAAGCGGCTCGCAGTCTCCTGCTGGAGTGTTTGTTCAGACCTTGTAATTAAAACTGGTTAAGGGCTGTCTGGGGCCAAACGGAATACTTAATGTCATCGGATAAACTCGCCCATCTTAGAACACTACCTACACTACTTAACCAATTAATATTATATATAAGGAGCTGAAAATAAGGGTTAGAGTACTTTCTACTTTCCTTGCTGCTTAACTACAGTAAATTAAGGAGGTATGGTATTCCATTAAAGACAGATCAGATGTGCTGCACTCACAGGATTTTCTCTACTCTTGTTCAAACTATTGCTACAAACCCTTACTCCCCTAACTACTTCGCACCATTTGCAGAAATTACCCCATTGTTAACATTCTTGTAGGTAACATGGGAGTATGGGAATACATTAGGCTTCAATGTTTAGCCAAATCTTTAAAGAACTCTTTGCTATATGGATGAGTAAAAAGTATGGAACAACACCTATAACCCGGGTGGCGGGGTAGCGCTCCCGTGTAAATGCTCCCGAGTTCGATTCCCACTCTGAGGTTGGCGCTTTTAAGTCGACCCTATCCACGCCTTCACCTCTTTCTAAAATCTGTTTAGTTAACTCATGTGCACGTCGGCCGCTGCCTTTGACGAACCCTTATAATGGTTTTACAACCCCGGCCCTCCTTCTCCCAGACCTTTCTGCAAGGTTGCCACCTTTCTCTATACGTCATGGCTATCGTACGAGGTTTCGTCTAAATAAATTATCTTATGTCCATCACTGCGAAACTTCCTTAGTTTTGACATATATAAAGATATATCGCCAAGTTACAATTCTACTTCATTCCATAATAATCCTTATCTTATTTAAAGTGCGGTATTTGAAACCCAGCTCCTTTAGGAGACCGCGCGAAGTGCAGTACCCATAAGGAAAATTACAAATTTCTTGCAAATATGCAACCAATTCGTCTAAGGTGGGCGCTCTCCCTTTTGCATGGAATCTATAAATTTCTCGCCGAATTAAATCGCATGTGAAATTATCTACCTTAGAGATTTACTTTCAAACTTGATCGGCGTCTTTGGTATTCCTTTCGTCACAATATGTCTTACTGTATTTCTGTGAATACCCATATTTTATCAGGTTCATTGGACGACCCCTTACCAAGATTATTTTTCAACACATATTTATATGTGTCCAAAATAAGTGCTTTAATTTGCTTAGAAAGAGTTTCCGTTGTAGCTTTGTTTTTGAGGCTTCTCCAGTAACATAACCCGGCCCAGCAACACTTTCCAATTTATTCACACTATTATCATCACTTTATTTTCATTTGACTGAAAGTTATCTACTACTTCATTTGCATTTACCACTGCATTTCTCTCCCACGG
This sequence comes from Mantis religiosa, assembly GCA_030765055.1. Lineage (NCBI taxonomy): Eukaryota > Metazoa > Arthropoda > Insecta > Mantodea > Mantidae > Mantis > Mantis religiosa. Next base: position 134,153,442 of record CM060954.1, on the reverse strand, counting down.
TCTCCACATCGTGACACACAACGAATTTCTGCACGTAATGAAACAGATCAACTGGAAGTAGGAACTTTGGCAACTGAGACTCCACGTGGAGTAGACATGCGACTGTCACTTCGAGAAAATCAGGGTTGCTATTGGTCGTCAACGACAGTGTTCCATTTCTAAAGTGTGGAGATAGATTTATGACGGTCATTAGTGGGTGGGAGGGTCAGGTTCCTTTGACTCCGAACTGCACACCCACAGACTTTAGCACATATGAAGTGTCCCCCATGCTCAATGTGGTTCGGATTCCACGGTATAACCTGTAGGTCCTCTCGCTCACCGTCATCTTCACTATCATTGGAGGTAATGGGCCCGCCCTCTGGGTGCCTCCACCTGAGAAATGGGTCCAGCCATCAAGTGGTGGGACGAGGTTACCCCGAAGGCCAAGGCTGCCATGTGGGGAGTATTAGTAACGAACCAACCATACCTATAAACCCGCTGTTGTAACTCCATGAAGTGATATTTTTTTAGAAAATCTGTAAGATATCAACATCCACTCACAATACTATGGTTAGAAATACGAAAGAGCTTTTTTGTGTTAAATGTCAATATGTCTTTCTTCTGTACTCCTCCAGTCCGAAATTTTAAAACCTACAAACAAATACCCTTTCAAATCGCAATTTAAATTTATTACGACCTTATTGGTGTGTACTGAGCAAAGCAAAACGCATCGTTACTTCAAATTGAGTAGGTTTTGAATTAAACAATACCTGTGGCTTTGGACTGAACAGTTACAGACAAAAGCTAAGCTAATAAAGACAACAATGCTTACATCATTGCAAAACCTTCCTGAAAGTAATTCGTCATTGCACAGCTTACAGAAAGACAACGATTTAAAATACTAATGATGATCGGAGGACCCGAAGAGGGGTTTGTGTCTTGTTTAATGAAATTCATCCAAAACGAAGGTCTTTTTTTTCGTAATTTACGTCATCCAAATTTAAGTCATATAGGACGATGAATGAAATGGGTGAAATGATGCTCAAATGAGTCCAAGGCTCATGAAGCTTAGAGTTACCTGACATTCGTCTTTCAGGATAAGGGAAAGCCCCGAGAAAAGTCATCCAGAACGAAGGATTACTCATTCTACCATAAGCAACATTTTGAGGAAAAAAAAAATCATTGAAACTGGAAGTGTTAAAAATAAGGCAAAGTCTGGAAGGCCAAAAACAGTTACAGATGATGATAAAGCTCTCTTTTATTATCAGTTGAACAATATCCACATTTACCTACTCCCAGCTTCAATGGAGTAGAGAATTTCCAGGAAGATGGATTGGTAGAAGACAAAGTATTGTGACTTTGTTGGGTTCGTAGAATTAAAAGTCCGAGTTGCAGATATTCCAAACTTTCTTCATTTCCGTAAAAATACATTGTTCAATTCTCACGTAACAACATTACGTCACATATACACCACAATCTACCAAGGTCGATCATCACAAGAAACGTTCTGATTACCTCTGTTTACAAAACTCGTGTCATGCAACATCTGTTCACGACTCTCGCGACTGTTTTACAACTACTCATGACTGGCTCTTCGCGAGTCGTTGCTCTCTTAAATATCTCATTGATAAATTCGAGAGGTCTCTGGAACAAATAAGAAAACAACTTTTCTCTGTCAATCAAGATATCACTAGAACCTTCCAAACGTGAAATCCTATCTGTGCCGGCAAGTCCTTTATCTCCGTGATACACTATCCGTCTGTTATTTATCGGCACTATCGTTATTTTCCGGCTCTTTGTGTACACTAGCCGTGGTATTGTAGATAACGGCTACGCGACACTATGGAATGGCCGCAAAGATCTCCTGACCTGAACCCCTTAGACTTTTTCTTGCGGGGATATTTGAAGTGGAGGTTTTTCCAGGATGACCAAGAGATCTCGAAGAGTTAAAGTGAAGAATTGAACAAGAAATGCAGCTGATCAGGTGAACAGTGTTACTGGAAATATGAATTCATTTCAAAGACAGACTTTGTGATTGTTTGGCAGTAAATGGAGGCCATTTTGAGTATCTTTTGAAGTGAATTTATCATGTGTTACAACACCACTAATTGTGTTATGAATGTGTTTTTTTTATTTAAATTTCATATGCTGTAATACGTCTTAATTAAGTTACAGTCCAACGAAGAATCTACCTGTACGTTCCGAGATATGAGGATAAAGAAATGGGGAAAAAATGTTGCCATTAAAAAGGTCATGGCCTATTCACAATCATAGTAATATGAACTAAAAAACGCTTACTTCACAAAACTATAACAACAAAGTTACAAGCATTGTTTAATACGTTTTATTCACCCCCTAGAATGGATTTCAAATTCCTTCCCCATGCATGGCCAAGAGCTAAATTATCACATCAATTCAGCAAAGCATAAATATTGAAAAACTCAGACAAATGATATGGAATATCTTCGAAATGAATATTGTGACTTTGTGTTATATCCCACTTCTGACGCCAGTGTGACTTTGTGGGTTCGTGGAATAAAAAGTCCAATTACACCACTCAACAATGTTCTTTATTTCCACCGACTTACAGTTAAACTCTTGCCAATTACACAAAATTACTTGCTGCACACAATTACAATTTACCAGTTCGTCCGTTACAACTTCACTTGTACTCGCGATTACATAAACTCCGGTACACCTTCACAGTTACGTACAGTCTTCCGTTGCACAATCCCTTCGTTCATTAACACGTCACTGACTAACTCTTACACCAAGAACTGCGACTGTCTTCTCGCTCACACTCACTAACCAACTGATTGACCAACTCAACCAACAACTGACTGACTCCCCTTGCACGACGTGTCGCTTATATAGGGTCCGCTTGCCCATCTAGAAGGTTCTCGATTAAATTGAATGTCCCGTAATTTCCAGACCCTAGTAGAAGGGTAAAGAGACGGCTCAGGGGCCCGACATCCCTCCCCTAACCACCCCTTCAGTTAGTGACAGAGACTAATGGGAGGCGTGGTACGGCTGCCCTTTGGTTTCCTGACAGCTGTTGCCCTCAAGCCTACCGCTAATTGGGTGACACTGCTCCCTCCTCAAAGCTGGTCGTCCCGAACAGCACCATCGTAGCGTGCGAGGCGGTCCAGGTGTACCACCAGCATCTGCCCGGAGTCTGAGCCAGAAGTAGCGCTGCCGTAGTTTGTGAATCATTCGGTTCGCTCCCAGGTGTCCTCCTGAAGTACCGGCGTGCACTTCCTCCAAGACTTCCGGGACCTTGCTCCGGGGAAGTACCAACTGTTCTCTCTGCGCCTTCCCATCGGGTGACTCCCATACCCGGAACAGCACGCCCTCTCTGGTCTTCAACGAGTCCCATTGGGCCCAGTGCGACTTTGAGGTGGCGCTCCTCGGTGCGATGTCCTCCCAGGTTGGTCTCGTCCCTGCGTCCACTTCCCTCAAGAGTGGCCCCAAGTCTGCGTCCGCCAGCTGCTCCCTCCTCAGGCCTGCGCTATCCCAGCCTTCAGCAGGCACTGCCACAACTACTCGGACTGCTGCGGCACGCTCCTCCTCTTCCACTCTTGTGCGCTCGTGGCCGTCCTGGATCTGCGATAGGACACCTCCAATGCAATGGTCACTAGCGTCGGTGTCCACAATGAAGGCGCCACCCGGTTGCGGGGAACCCAAAGTTGGAGCACTGCACAGGGTCTCCTTCGGGTGCTGGAAAGTGTCTTCGGCGTCCTCCGTCCACACATAAGGCCGGTTTTCCTCCGTCAGGCGGGTGAGGGGTTTTGCGATGTTGTCGGCCTTTTCCTCTAAATCGTTAAGGCGGTCGTCTACTTGACCCTTCCGCTTGCCCAGATTCGTGACGTCATCCCTCACGCCGGCCAACCGTTCCTCAAACTTGGCGGCGAGAGCCTCGTTCGCCACCTTCATTTCGGTAGCCAGACCGTCATTCGCTGTTCTCCTTTCCGTGGATAACTCGGCCTTCATTTGTTCCATCTTCTCGGCGATGTTGTCCCTAGCCGTCCTGATTAGTTTCAGTTCCGCGGCCAGGTTATTTCTAGTCTCCAGTATCTCTGTTAGTTCCGCTAAAATCTTTTCTAATGCTGCCTCCATCGTTGTAATGTTCGGTGATGTTGTTTTCCCGCTTCCTGACACCAGTGTGACTTTGTGTTATATCCCACTTCTGACGCCAGTGTGACTTTGTGGGTTCGTGGAATAAAAAGTCCAATTACACCACTCAACAATGTTCTTTATTTCCACCGACTTACAGTTAAACTCTTGCCAATTACACAAAATTACTTGCTGCACACAATTACAATTTACCAGTTCGTCCGTTACAACTTCACTTGTACTCGCGATTACATAAACTCCGGTACACCTTCACAGTTACGTACAGTCTTCCGTTGCACAATCCCTTCGTTCATTAACACGTCACTGACTAACTCTTACACCAAGAACTGCGACTGTCTTCTCGCTCACACTCACTAACCAACTGATTGACCAACTCAACCAACAACTGACTGACTCCCCTTGCACGACGTGTCGCTTATATAGGGTCCGCTTGCCCATCTAGAAGGTTCTCGATTAAATTGAATGTCCCGTAATTTCCAGACCCTAGTAGAAGGGTAAAGAGACGGCTCAGGGGCCCGACATCCCTCCCCTAACCACCCCTTCAGTTAGTGACAGAGACTAATGGGAGGCGTGGTACGGCTGCCCTTTGGTTTCCTGACAGCTGTTGCCCTCAAGCCTACCGCTAATTGGGTGACAATATAGTTGACATAGATTGTGTTTTAACAAGTCTACAGCATTTCTGTAATAAGTTATTTATCTTTTATTGTTTAAAATTCATAAATAATCATTCAAAATGGAGAGTATTTCTGAGGACGTCCCAGAAAATTCAATATATACATTTCATATCTCGATAAAATATTCAAAATCTATGGTCTTTTAATTGAAATCGTTAAAGTAACCTTTTAGCAGATGTTGTTAACGTTAACGCCAGAGGTTCTACTCCCATTAGTCCTGGACCCGTAGGACTAAGGACCCGGGCCTCCTTCTACCCGGGAGCAGAGACTCCGGGGCTCTTTCCATAGGACAATATCTGGAGTCTAAAAATTCCCCCATCGACTCGAAAATAAAGACGGGTGGAAGTGGATACGCCACTTACGCGCGTCAACCCCACAAGGAAGAATACCGAAAACCTTGGTGGGGCCGCTAGTACCCGGGACTTATGAGGCAACCCTCCCCGTGGGTGTCGGGAACACACTGCCCCTTCGAGTGTAACCCAATCCTAACAACTCCCATTCAGGGAGGGGCTCGAATGTTCGGCCCGAGGTTCCTCTAGTAACGTCAGAGGTACTAGGGGTCCCCAGCGCCCGCACCACGGAAGCTGAAGGGGACGGATCCCCTCCCCTACGGACCTTTTAGCAAATCAACATTTTCGAAAAATTCTCTGTACAAAGGGTAGAATGGAATGGGAGAATTTTGTTGAAAATCTTGAGTTACATCCTATAAGTTGCTGAAATTAAACTACCAAGTTTGGTATTTAATCAGCTTTTGAGTTTTTGAGTTATGCTGTTCACACACATTCATGGGCATTTTTATAAACTCATAAGGTCCCAAAACATGCACTTCCGCGAAAAATCAAATTGTTGTGTGGAATGCAGTACTAACCCTATTTGCTATATGTAGTGGAAAAATTAATAAATACCGAGGTTACATATTTTGTTCTAGGTACAAGGAGGGTACCTAAAGCGAAGTGCCTGCCTCTATAGCGAAGAAGGTAGCATGTTTGTTTCACATACAAGAGGACCCGAATTTGTATCCCGGTCAGAGTGAGTTATATCGAAAAGGATTTTCCGGGGTTTTCCATTATTCTGAAACATGAATGTCATTTAACGCTAAGCTATATGGACCCTGGGCTTATTTGAGAATTATTTCACCCATTTCATCCATTGTCGGATACGTCTTAACGTTGGAGGACGTAAATAAAAATAACAATAAATAAAATAAATAAATTAAATAAAAATAAAGCAATAGGTATATTTTTTAAATAATTGATTGACTATGTGTTGGCATACGCCACCAGAAGACAGGAACAACGACTTTCTACTTAGAAAATACATAAATATTTTAAAATTCAAATCAATAGTAAAGAGTTTATCAGAAATTCACACAATTTTTATTTCACATAAATTGTGGGCTTTAACGGGACGTAAGTATTTTGTGTAGTAAGAGGTCGTCCACTTCTTGCAGTTTATCAATTCTACAAAAGTGATTTAGTCCCTCCATATCAGGGTAGAAATGTCGGCGAGAGTTTCGGCGCTGCATGGCAGGATGGTGTGGCCCTGGTAAACACCTCCTCCGGTAGGACGGTTTGCGGTGTCCGGGCCGTTTAAGGACAACGGTGGATGGGATAACGGTTATACTGGCAGGCCGGGATTTTTCCAACCGGACACTGCCTTCTGCACTGTCGTGACTCCTCACGACAGTTACCCAGTTGCTATCTCCTCTCGCCTCATCCCGGGAATGGGGGCACAGGTACAATAAATCAAGAATAGTCGCAGTGCCCAATCCCTTCCATACGATTCTATATTATGCTAGACTGGTAAATAGTTGAGGAAATTTCACTGGTCCATGGATAGCAACAGTTATCTTAACATTCTCTTCTTCGTAATTTAGTAAATAGAGAAAATATTCAGTTCTACCCAAAAATTGGATTCTGGTATTTCAGTGGAATTACAGGTTTTGGGTTTTTAAATTAAAAAATAGAGTAACCAGAGGTACGCGCGGTTTTTGCGTGTGTGTGTGTGTGTGTGTGTGTTTGTGTGTGTGTGTTTGTGTGTTTGTGTGTGTGTGTAGCATCTTCCAAGAATGCGATACAAATATTTCGAAGAAAATCCCCTTGTTCCGGACACGGAAAATTTTCAAAAATGATAATTTTAGCAAAAATGACTCTAACCATCATATTGTGACTTTGTGGGTTCGTAGGATTAAAAGGCCGAGTTGCAGAAATTAAAAGTCTCCTTTATTTGCGTAGAAATACTCTGTTCAATTCTCACGTAACAACATTACATCACATAACAACACAATCTTCCAAGGTCGATGACAATAACAGCGTCCAGTTCAGCTCTCTTTACAACAACACTCTTGTTACACAACTGACTGTCTGTCATTTCACAACACTGTGTAACAACTGTTTACCACTACTCACTTTGCAAGCTGTCACGACCTTAAATACCTAATTCGTAATTCTGGATTGTTCTAAAATAAACCCGAACCCGAACAATCTTTATCAGTCCAGAAATTTCCGGAAGAGTAAGGAAATCAAATATTCTATCACATTTCAGAAGCATAGTCCTTTATCTCAGTTACCTTTGCTTGCCGGCGCTTGTTTACAATAGCCGCGCTATGACTAACTGCTTAGCAAGGCCCATTACCATGAAACTTTATCCGTCGACTGTTTTCTTATTTGTGCCGAAACTTTTATGCCTGTTGCCATGACAATATTTAAAATATTGTAATATATTTTAAGATATTTTCTTGAGAAATGAAATAGAAATTTGGATGACTTGCATAACTCGGAAACCGCATAAGATGGACGAACTCTTACTACACAAAAAATGGAGACCTCTTCAAATACACAATTTATTTATTATAACTTATTATAATAACAAATTGATAACAATTAAGAACGTAATATGCCTTTTATGAACCGATTTGAATGAAAGGGAATAAAAGGTAAAGTGTACAACAGGATAACACATATAATGAAATGGAAGAAGTCTAAAAGTCAAAGACATGTTGCATCCCACAGCTTTATAGGAATGCAGAAAATCAACCATTAATGTCACGATAGTTTTCTGCTTTATAGTCTCCAAGGAAATTGCAACATAAAGTTTCGAAAGACTGCCAGGCTGCTTTTTCTAGTAGATATAAACAGTCTTTCAAAATATTCATGAGCTATTAATGATCGTATATGTGGACCTATAAAATGCCTGCTTTCAGTGCAGGTAAATAGATTCTCTTCGGGATTCACTAAATGGACATGTGACACATTTTCTGATCAGGTATAAAAGGGCCGATCCTTACAAAATAGCTGTGAGTAGTTGCGGACAAGTCAAATGAAATTTTCTCAATAAAGTGCCAATCTAAAACTAAATTATTCTCTCACAAATAAAGACTCCATAATATAAATGGAAAGTGTTCTAAGACCTCGGAGTTTTATTGTTTGTTATCACGGAGTACAAACGCTTGTTCAAGTCTGGAAACCACGTCTCATCACTAGGAGCAGGACAAAGTGCGCAAACCTTACGTTCACACGTTACAGTGGATTTGCCCGGTTGCGTCCTGCAACTGTTTTCACGCACTAAGCGATGATATCTACTTATGTGAAAGATGCAGCAGCTGGGCTATCTTATATAATGTTTTACTCAAAAGATTTGGAGTCTTTTTGAAAAAATAAAAGTAACGAAATATTTTCCATGTAAAAGATTCTTTGAGTTGGACGGATGTGCTTGAATATTTTTGTATTTTAATCCTTAGAACACGCCATCCAGAACACTGTGCAGCGAAATTTTTGGTGGGGTACAATACGTTCCCCATGTATTATAAATGTAAACATTGGAGAAAGTAGAAATGTAAATACGTGCTTAAGATTTTATAAAAAAAATTTACAAACACATTTTAGTTCGGCTAATTTGGGAATTTTGGTTTTCAACAATTAAGTTTATGTTCATCTTTTAAGGTTTTCTTAAAATCTTAAATTAACATTAAAAACCAATGGACATCAATAATATTGAAATTATGATACGCCAGGTGAGGACTGTGACTGCCGCACATTTTAGAGATGCCTATTCGAATCTCGGTTAGGATGATTTAAACGTATAAGGTGCTTTTTCCGGCATTTTCCTTATCATGAAAAGTTGAAATTCGGGTTATTCTAAGCTTTGTGTACCCGGAGATCATTTCAGCATCGTTCTATGAATTCCACGGTTAGAAGCCCTTAAACTAAAGATATATCAAACATATGGTATGTTAAGCTTTAGCTTTATGGTTCGGTTTGATTACGCAACTGATCTGGGGTGGGTCAAGAAAACTAGTCTAATGAAGTGTAAAACTGCAGTGACATTGTGGGACAACAAGAGTTAGGACATTCTAAACCTTTATCAATCTCATAAATATCTAAACGAACAAAATAAAAGTATTTTTAACTTTTAACAAAACTGCGTGTAGTATATTCCTTTGGCAAAGATAATATATAGCATTTTGGTATTAAAGCTCTAAATAGGTGCTAACAATAATTGCTGCTGGCCTCATAGCTCAGTCGGTAGAGCACCTGCTTGCCGTACGAGCGGTCCCGGGTTTGATTCTCGCCTGGGGTGGGGATTTTTCTCCAACTAAGATGATTCCTAATCTTCCTCAGACCATGCAATTATAATGAGAGTGCGAATGTGCACGTGACGTAATGATTAAAAACCCATAGTATCTGCAATCCAACGTTTACGAGTTAACACCTTCACCAACGGGCAATTTGTTCCAAAGCAGAACGGCCGCCGATATCACCATTGCAGTTAAAGGCGAAATATAAATGGAGCAAACAAATTTTCTATTTATATGTGTATTTTTGAAACTTCATCAATTACTTTCCTTGGCGCATTTAGTATGTACTAAAGAAGGTGGTTCATTAAGTACTCGTGTTAGGAATGAAGACACGAGTTTTTCAAACACAAGTTATTTATTTCTCAACGAAGTCCCAACGCCCCTGACATATTTTAAGTAGCAACAGTCAGCTCTGCAAAATATGCCTCTGTCTCCGTGATGACCTCATTTAATTTAAATTTTGTTCCTGCGAGCCATTTCTTAATGTTTGGCAACAGGAGAAAAAGGGGGGTGTGGTAGCATTTCTTAACGCAACTCATGCAGTTTGGCGGTGGCAATTCCGGTAAATGTTCTGAAGCAATATCGTGGTGAGGCAGAACTTTCTTCTGCGCCATATGGATCTCTCTCCTTCAACTTCTTGTCGAAACAGTAACTCACTGCTTTATGCTCCAGTTCCCGCAGGGGAGGGGATCCGTCCCCTTCAGCTGCCGTGGTGCGAGTGCTGCGGACCCTTAGCACTCGTGGTACTTCTGACGTTACTAGAGGAACCTCGAGCTGAACATTCGAGCCCCTCCCTGAATGGGAGTTATTCGGATTGGGTTGGACTCGAGGGAGAAGTGTGTTCGTGACACCCGTTGGAGATCGTGTACGTCTACGGAAGGGGTTGAGGGAAGCCATATATTCCCGTGTACTAGCCTGCAGAGCTAGTAGAAGGTGTGCTAGATCACCAGGCGGCCCCACCGAGGTTGATCGGTAAACTTCCCCTTTGGGGTTGACGCGCGTCCACCCGTCTTGTGTTTTCGGACCAGATGGGGGCTTGTTAGCATCTAGGTCTTGCCCCATGAAAAGAGCCTTGGAGGCGCCCGGTGCCCCTCGGGTACAGCTCCGTTCCTTCATGGTAGTAGAGGGAGGTCGGTCTTTACTGTGTGGAGGCTGCCCTAGTAGATACCCTCGTCCCTAAATGTTTAAATGTTTTTATGCTGCAGTAATCGTTTTTCCTCTTTCTAAGAAGTCAGTGAGTATGACACTTCGCATCCCAAAAATATCTTCGCCATCACTTTTCCGGCCGATGGGATCGTCTTTGCCTTCTTTGGAGCAGATTTTTCAAAAGAAACCCATTGTTTTTTTTTTCTTTGTTTCCGGAATATAATAACGAACCCAGGTCTCATCCGCAGTGACAATTCGTCGCAAAAAGCCCTTCGGATTTTGCTTAAGCAATTTTGAAGTTGAAAGCCCCACCCGCTGGTTGTCCACTGTGAGCGAACGCGGCATCCATCGGACCGACAGGGTCCTCATCTCAAACTGATCGTGCAAAATATGACGACTTCCTCGGTAACCACATCTGCAGGGCGTCCTGGGCACTCCTCGTTAAAAACGGGTGTTCGACCACGTTTAAATTAGAGAAGTATCTAATTGTTGTAATAGAAGGCGAAATGTTTCCATAAACAACATCAAATTTCGTTTTTATCTCCTCACAAGATTTTTTATCTGAAAGTAAAAAGCGAATCACTGAACGATACTGCAGTTTTTGAATTTTAGGAAAAACACGTTGAACAACTTATTGAAATGTTTGTAAAATCCAAACTAACGTATGAATCAGCATAAAACTTGTTTTGACAACGTATAACAAATGACAGTACATGATGATAACACAATATGGATGGCTATTGACTCTCTCTACCACGGACATAGTAAGTAGGTAAGGTATTGCATTTCACCCAAACATTCGATACTGGTATTTCAGTGGAAATGAATGTTTTAGTAACCCCAAAATCTAAAATTATTAAAAATAAAGAAGTTCTGTGTATAAATATCGTAAATATACAACGATATTATTAAATATAACTCTATATTTCAGCATCTTCCAAGGATGCGACACGAAGATTTTCAAGAAATCCCCCCTTCCCAAACTATACCTTAAATGAAACATTTTTTTTCGAAAACGTGGGCTTTCTCTATAATGACTCTCAACAGTTTTGATTAAAACACCATATGTCAAACAATTTTTATAACAAATTAAATTTGTAACTTGATTGTCTGGGAATGTCCTCCGAAGCCCTGTTCATTCTGAATGACTGGTGTAACCGATAAACCGTAAGAGACAGAACAAATCTTACCACAAAAAATGCAGTAGGTATCTATAGAATTCTTTTTAGTGAACCATTTTGGAGAAATTCTTTTTAATACAGATTTTATGGAGAAAAATACTTTCTTCATCCTAAATCGACACATTTAATTGAATCTAATCCAATTGTTAAGGATTTTTTACTTTTTTGTCTACATTTTCTCAAATTTCTCTCATTTAAATCACTTGGCCATGCACAGAGAGTGGCACTCCAAAGGATAGCGACCAATCCCTAATAGGTAGAGAAAGTTGTGTTAATGTAATAAATCAGATTGGTTTTTGTGTTATGGTTATATTTCAATAAATTATTTAAATTTTGAAGGTTTATAAACAATATGCTGATAATGGCAACTATAGCACGGGTTTTGTTACTCCTGTTTTTTTTTTTTTTTTTTTTTTTTTTTTTTTTTTTGTAGTTTACGTCCTCCAACGTTAAGTCATATCGGACGGTGAATGAATTGGGTGAAATGATGCTCAAATGAGTCCAGGGTCCATGGAGCTTAGAATTACCCGACATTCGTCTATCAGGATAAGGGAAATCCCCGGAAAAAAACTATCCAGATAACTCACCATGACCGAGATTCGAACTCGGGACCTCTTGAACGTGAGGCAGACACGCTACCATCTACGCTACCGAGGCGGGTGATTCTGATGTCTTAATCCACACCAACTTAATCACAGCATCAAATTATTTCCCCCAAAATATTCTAATATATATTTAAATTATATTGAATATTAAATTGAATTATTATTATTATAAATTATTAAAATTTGTAAAACTATTAGTCTTATTGGAAAATGGAAAACTGGCATAAACTGTGTAAGCATTAATTAATAAAGCTGAACATATTTCTAAAGTTTAACAAATTATATTCTAACACTTGATGTAGCATTGAAATACTATTCTACCAAGAGATGCTTGGAAATCAACATTTAAATTAACCCTGAAAGATTTTTGGTGCACTTTGTAATCCAGTGATGTAAACAGGCCGTGGCAACCTGAGTAACAGCTATTGAAATTGCTACCTGCCTTTATACCCCAATTACACCCGTCACCCTACAAACCCCACGTCTCATCAATAAGTGGTTAGTCTCTAACAAGGGCAAGTACCGTAAGACACACCTTGCCTACCAAACGCTCCGTCCTCGTGAAATTCAATGGGAAACTCCAACATTAAAGGGTAACACAACGAGCTCACACTCAGCTAAACTTTTCTTCAAAAGCAAAGCGTAAGAACTGTGTGACATTTACGTACACTGTAACACTGAGCCACGATGTACAGCGTTACACTAATTCATGTAGCCACCATGACTTTTCTTTTTCCGCTATTTTGGAACGATTCATTACTTATAAATGACTAATATTTATAAATCTCTGGTGCATCGAAGTTTTACAGTATAAAGACATGTTGCATACAAATTTCGTATTTGACTGTAATAGATATGTCATGTTTGAATTAGAGATCTCACAAATAAATTAGTATGTGTATGCGAAAATTTACATTAATAAGAATTTAAAGAAAATTACTCAATTATTCATGTCACATATTCTTTCGGCCGATTCAACATTAGCACTATTTAATTCTAAGGCTTTTATAAACATTTTACACAGAAAAAATATTATACAGTAAACTTTACATAGACAGAAAGCTATAATGGCATCTGCTAGAAATAAGACGATTTCAACGAATTTAGTTGACGCTCACTTTCTTCTCGGGAAGCCATCCAGGTGAAGACGATTAGATATCAACGTTTCGGGAGTGTGCATCTCTCCCATCATCAGGATATTTATAAAATGTTATAACCACAAATGAAATACTGGATATAACATAACTATAAACAAAGAAAAAACACTATCAAATTTGCATTACTGAAAAAAGACTGTTTTCAGTAAATTAAATGCCAGGCCAGGAGATGGCGTGAGTATAGAAAATTGTGTCATAGAAACGTAACTGCTTATCTTGATTATCAAGCTGTATTGATCTTTGCTTCTTAATTCGACGGATTTCCATTTTAAGGCCGGTCTCCAAGAGGAGCTGAACTGAAATCCAGCATCACGATTAAGAGTGCTCCTCTCAGAGGAAATCGCCAAAGCTTCCTTAATTCTCCGCTCCCAGTAACTGTTGCATTTTACCAAGATGGTCGTCTCCCGAAAATTGGCTCTATGTTCGTTATCAAAACAATGCTCTGCCAGCCTAGACTTCTCAGGTTGCATTAAACGAATGCTCCATTCATGTTCGATTATTCTGGTAGTGATGGTCCTTCCGGTTTGTCCTATATATGGTGTCCTACATTCACAGGGAATGCGGTGCACTCCCGGAACTTGGAAGTCCAGTTTGTCTTTCACTGTTCTCAACAGATGCTTAATCTTCGGAGGTGGCTTGTGGGTGGTCCTGATATTGTATTTGGCGAGAATTCTGCTGATTCTGCCGGATAGATTGCCGGTAAACGGGATGCAGACTGTAGCGGTAGGCTTATCTGACGCTTGCTGTATTACAGGTTTCCCTTTCCTAGCTTTGGTGATCGAGGCTTCAACGTCATATTCGGAGTAGCCGTTTTGACGGAAAGTGAGTCTCAGGTGCTGTAATTCAAGTCTTGTTTTGACTTTAGTTGAGTTTGTAAGAAGTGTTTTCACCAACCCAACTTACTTAAAAGAAACTCTTTATGAAAATTAAAATAAACGTGCACCCACACTTTCTCTATTCTTGTACAAACTATTATTTTTACAATCGCTTGTTCCCTATCTCATCATGTTAATCAAGATAAGCGTTTTAAAATTATCTAATTGCTGTTTTTCTTGTAGGTGTAATGGAAATGTTGGAATACAGCAGACTTTAAGCGATTCTCAAAGCCATCATACAGCGACTAGCTCTTAAAACATTTTATTATCCTCCTACTTTACTGTATTTCCCTATTCTCATTGTACCTGTGGGAAAATATATGATAAAATCATTTCTACAAATCTCTGTTTCAATTAAGACAAAATTGAAAAAAGAGCATTTGTAAGAGTGATTCGAAGCTTCCGTACGAGCGCACATCTTAGACTTTTTTTATCTCTGCCATGCAAAGAGAACAAATTTTTTAGTCATATTGCGAGCAGCTCTTAAAGGATTCGACAATCGCTGCCTACTGTATTCCTACATTCCTTTGCATCTACAAGAAAATTGGCAATAAGATAATATTTATGATATGCTTATTTATATTTTGGAGATAAGACAATATTCAGATAAGCGTTTGTAAGAATACTTCATATAAGAGTAGACAAAATCGTATAAGTGCACCACATCATGCATTTAGAAAAAGATCTGTAAACACCACTAAGTATAACTTAAGTATAATTTAAGTAAGTATAAGTTAAAAACGAAACGTCTGCTAAATGCCAAGCTAACTATTAAGTTTAGCATCTTCCAACGTCATTTTGATTAAAATAACATACGAGGGCTGTTCAATAAAGAATGATCACACTTTTTTTGACAACGTACCTTTACTCATCCTCAAAATTTTGATGGTCCTTCTTAAAATAGTCTATCCTGAATGCGATACACTTGTCCCAGCGTTTCTGCCAGTGTTCAAAGACATGCTGGAAACCATTTTGGAGAGATCCTTCAAAATCGCCTCCGCAGCCTACACCATTGCTTCTGATGATGGATAATGTCTCCCATGAAGGCGTTTCTTCAAGTTATGGAATAGAAAAAAGTCACATGGGGTTAAATCCGGACTATAGGGAGGGTGAGGGATGTACTTCACGTTGATTTTTGTAAGATATTCAGCAACAATATTGGCAACATCCGGCCGCACATTATCGTGGTGCAGCATTCAGCCTGTTTCACGGAAATGTGGTCTTTTGGGCCTGATATGGACTTGCAATGTTTTCAGCACCTCCCTGTAGTGTTGTTCAGTTACTGATGTGTGTGCAGGTACAACATGCTGATAAACCATTCCATAAATATCAAAGAATGAGATGACCATAACTTTCCCAGCAGAAGCAACCACTTTTGTTTATTTTTGGGGGGTTGGTGATGAAGGAGATTTCCACACTGAGCTTTGCTGTTTTCTCTCAGGATCAAAATGATGTTCCCAAGTTTCATTGATCTTCCTCTAAAATCAACTTTAACTGCATGGTACCTCCATTGCAGCGGTAGGCGATACTGAACATGTCTGAGCTTGCCTGGTTCTCACAGGCGGGAACCAGGAGTACCAACAATGAAACTACTACGGTGTGTTTGTTTCACATTAAGCTAACGGAATATAATAAGATTGAATTTTAGTGCGAAAAATTATGACTGTAAAAAATTATGATCATTCTTTATTGAACAACCCTCTAATATATGAGATATTTTCATGGCAAATAAAACGTATATTTTGAATTTTCTTGAAATAGTGTCTGATACCATCTTCATTCTGAGTACTTTTGAATAACTGGTAAACTGTAACAGATGGATAAGCTCTTCCTACACAAAAGGGGTATATCTTGTTAAAAGCAATGTATGTCATTTTTTTAGATACTCCTTGTGTTTGTTTAAATGTAATACCTATAGTTTTCTCAAGCAAGAAATCGTTAATTGTGGTTGATATCCTGGCCATACAAAGAGAGTGAAATGTCCAAGCCCTCAAATAGCATCCAGCTCTTAAAATGTATGAATGTCGCTTAAAGCCTGTTGTATTCCCATATTACCTTTGTATCTCAAGAAAACTAATAAGATAAACCATTTATGTGAATAGTTTATTCTGGAATGGTGAAAGTTATATGAGGGTAATAAATTTTGTTTTTCCTTGGTACGCTTTACCAATACCAACACATTAAACATTTTATCTGAAGAAATACAAAATTAGAAGTGAAATTCTTGTCTATTGGAGGTTTTTTTGCTGCGCCATTCAGTCTATAAACTTCCTGACCAGTTGTGTGCTGGTGTTCTGACATTCCGTTGTGGAGGGTAGAATAAACCGTTTCCTCTCCCATAAACATTAAAGATCGGCTTAACTTTTTCAATATGCATTTGAATTGGAACCATGCTCGCTTTCTTCCTCACTCTCTGCATTGCATACATATTTTTTCAGCAAAAGTGGAGACTCCTGTAAGTGCTTCTAAGTACTCCAGCCAATAACATTTTAATAGCTATCAACTCCTACTGAAATATACATTCGGATTCCACACTAGCACTTCAATTTTTAATGCAGAGCTTTATGCAATGTACCGGGCTATTTTACACGTACGTCGATGGAAGTTGGGGGACTGCTTAATCCTGAGTGATTCCCTCAGTGCACTTCAAAGCCTACGGCAGCTGTACAACTATCATCCTATCATGCAGCGTATCCAGGAATGCCCTCCACGTTTTAAACGCTTCTGGCGTTAGCGTGGTGTGTGCATGGATCCCTGGTCACGTAGGCTTGCGGGGGAATGAAATGGCGGATTCAGCAGCCAAGACGACTACCAGCCCAGCCCGGGTTCGAATACCATCTGTGACATCGGAAGATTTCAGGACCGTATTGCGGAGAGCTGTGCAAACCTGCTAACAGGAAGAGTGGTCCGCTCTCCGCAATAATAAACTTAGATCTGTGAAAGAACTTTCGATTCCCTGGGTTACCTCCTGTCGGTCATCTCGTCGCGAGGAGGTGAGTTTGGCTCGGTTGCGTATTGGGCACTGCTTTTTTACTCATAGTTTTCTTTTTGAAAATGAGCCTGTTCCACTGTGTCCGTTTTGCAACGAAGCGTTACCTGCCCGACACGTACTGCTAGAGTGTTTTTACCTAGCACACCTTAGGACGTCTCTGCAGCTGCCGGCCAGCTTTGCAGAAATGCTAGCGGATGATAATAAAGTAGTGGAGAAGGTTTTTAGATTCTTTTCTAGGTTAGACTTTAGGATTTAGTGAACGGAATTTTTGGTAGGCTGGACATATATTTCCTTTTATTTCTTTTACTTTTGTTTGTTTGTTTATGGTTATGTACATGTATCTTTCGTAAGTTCATTTATACTTGTATAGACTTTTAGAAAGATTTATATCTGGCTTTTGCCATGACAATTTTTTAAAGGGCGCTGATGACCGCTGTAGTTGAGCGCCCTCATACACATCATCATCATCATCAGCATCACCCCCTACTGAAAGTTTTACATATCTGGTTAAGTATCATTGGCATGACCAGTGTGCTGGTTTCTGCCATTTAATTTCTGAGCGAGCAGCAATTATTGTAGTATTTCATTGTTCACACACATCTAGGAAAGTATCATGAAGCCTAATTTTATAGCTAATACAATTAAAACAATGTTTAATAGAATAGGACATGGTAGATGTGCTACTCATCGTTTTTACGAGATAATTTTAGGGAAATGGAAACATAAAAATAGTAATGCAACGTCAACAAAATATCAGTATCATGCTGATGCTTCAAAACCAAGGAGATGATTTAGAATTTTGAGCCCTGTGCATTTGTGCATTAAGATTAAATGAACTCAACATCTGCTGTCAGTTGGTCATACTGTTAATACTATTACTGATTATGTAGTTGAACATCTAAACTTCTCCAGCAAAAGAAAATATCATTTGTAGTGTTTTTAAAAAGTGAACTTAGTTCTACCGTTGAATTAACCCTTGTGTTTAATAATGAGAAAGATAATCTGAGTTATTTCAGCACGGATTGTAATAATAAGTTAATGGCTGAAATAATTGACAGTTCCAAATCTTGCAAAACAAGTTCATGACTGCCAGCTTGAGAAACAAAAGAGACATGTTAAGAACATTTCCGTTATAATTTTATTACCTTGTTTTTGTCAATAAACCAAAGCCTTGAACTCTATGATTGAATATCTAACCTTTATTTTTTATATTGTTGACCATTCTTTAACATTTCTGAGTACTTATGTCTCTTGATTTTATGAAATTTCGCTTAAACTTTTATTCCTTATTTCATTCCTGTAAAGTTGGCAACCCTAGTGATGGCCGTCACTTGGTTCCGCAGCGTACCAGTTACAAGTTAATAAAAATCGTGAGATCAAATTTTGAAAAAGTAAAAAGTAGGAAATCATATCCATGTTAAAGGAATTTTGGGTGGAAATAAGTGTTTTCTCTAACTGCTATGGTATAGGGTAGAAAAAGCAAAAATAAATTGTAATAGATTTGGAAAACCCAAGCAGTGTTAGCTAACTTCCATAATCAGAGAGATTGTATGGAAACAAGTATTTAACTTTATATGTTTTACAACCCTGGTTTATTCTAGTAAATATTGTACGTCACCATAGTGTACCTATGTTCCTATTTGCAGAACTTTTGATGGTTTGGTAGAACAACAATCAGAAAGGCGCCAGGCTCACGAAATTGTTGGTGGAGGTCCCACAAGGTTGCCAAGGTAACGGAGTAAACACAAGTGTGAACACGTCGATAGGGTGTTGTCCTTGTCCTTTCTGTTCCACAAGAGTGATCTGAAATATTTGGCAGGTTTCTCCAAAAGTTGCAATGGACACAAAGAAGGAATCGAACGAACAGTCGGCAAACATTAAGGTCAAAGGTCACTAGGCCTGCTGCCGTGCTGATCAATAACGTTGAGTGGGAGGTCCAGGTGGTTCACGCGCGCAACAGATAGCAGCACCACGTGATTATACGGTTTCACTCACACATCCACTGTTTTACCAAATTCTTGTTTTACTCTTTAACTTTGAATTGCACAAAGTACTTCGTTATAATTTTTTAATATTTTAACTTAATGCCAAACGAAAAAAGTACGCATTACATTCACATGACCTTCTATTGTTTATTATTTTCTCTACCACGTACCTAATAGGTAGAGCAAGTATGTATTCCACCCAAAAATTTAATATCGATACTTCACAGGAAACACATGATTTGAGGCTCCTGAATTTAAGAAAAGTATTTTTAAAAGAAAGTCGTCTGTGAGTCTGTGAATAAAAAACGTGAAGTCAGATACAGATCAAATTTAGTATTTGAATTCAGCATCTTCCAAAAATCGACCGAAAAATGTTCAATAAAATCCCTCATACTTTGCTTATTGTTGGAAATTGTTCGAAAGTTTTGATTTTCCAAAAAATTGATGTCACGAATTTTATTAAAATACCACATATTTTATTTATATGAAAAAACTTATATCATGAATTTTATGGTAATACTCTGTGAATCAGTGCTGTCGAACTTTATCTACTGGAACACGTTTAGTAACTCATGCCAAAGGAGGTGCGGGCCGCGCAGTGGCTCAGTGGTTAGACCGCTTGGCACTCACCAAGGCGGCCCGGGTTCAATCCCAGGCGACCGCGAAGTGAGAATTGTGGTGGACAACACGGCGCGGGGGCGGGTTTTCTCCGGGACCTCCGGTTTCCTCATTCCACCGGTGCTCCATCTTCATCTCGTGTATCATCAGTGTCACCGCCTGCGGTGCCGTATGTATTAAAAGTGGGCGTTACAACCCCACACATTTCCTAAGGAGGTGCCGGCCCCGCCACCACCACCATTATTATTATTATTATTATTATTATTATTATTATTATTATTATTATTATTATTATTATTATTATTATTATTATTATTATTATTATTATTATTATTATTATTATTATTATTATTATTATTATTATTATTATTATTATTATTATTATTACTACTACTACTACTACTACTACTACTACTACTACTACTACTACTACTACTACTACTACTACTACTACTACTACTACTACTACTACTACTACTACTACTACTACTACTACTACTACTACTACTACTACTACTACTACTACTACTACTACTACTACTACTACTACTACTACTACTACTACTACTACTACTACTACTACTACTACTACTACTACTACTACTACTACTACTACTACTACTACTACTACTACTACTACTACTACTACTACTACTACTACTACTACTACTACTACTACTACTACTACTACTACTACTACTACTACTACTACTACTACTACTACTACTACTACTACTACTACTACTACTACTACTACTACTACTACTACTACTACTACTACTACTACTACTACTACTACTACTACTACTACTACTACTACTACTACTACTACTACTACTACTACTACTACTACTACTACTACTACTACTACTACTACTACTACTACTACTACTACTACTACTACTACTACTACTACTACTACTACTACTACTACTACTACTACTACTACTACTACTACTACTACTACTACTACTACTACTACTACTACTACTACTACTACTACTACTACTACTACTACTACTACTACTACTACTACTACTACTACTACTACTACTACTACTACTACTACTACTACTACTACTACTACTACTACTACTACTACTACTACTACTACTACTACTACTACTACTACTACTACTACTACTACTACTACTACTACTACTACTACTACTACTACTACTACTACTACTACTACTACTACTACTACTACTACTACTACTACTACTACTACTACTACTACTACTACTACTACTACTACTACTACTACTACTACTACTACTACTACTACTACTACTACTACTACTACTACTACTACTACTACTACTACTACTACTACTACTACTACTACTACTACTACTACTACTACTACTACTACTACTACTACTACTACTACTACTACTACTACTACTACTACTACTACTACTACTACTACTACTACTACTACTACTACTACTACTACTACTACTACTACTACTACTACTACTACTACTACTACTACTACTACTACTACTACTACTACTACTACTACTACTACTACTACTACTACTACTACTACTACTACTACTACTACTACTACTACTACTACTACTACTACTACTACTACTACTACTACTACTACTACTACTACTACTACTACTACTACTACTACTACTACTACTACTACTACTACTACTACTACTACTACTACTACTACTACTACTACTACTACTACTACTACTACTACTACTACTACTACTACTACTACTACTACTACTACTACTACTACTACTACTACTACTACTACTACTACTACTACTACTACTACTACTACTACTACTACTACTACTACTACTACTACTACTACTACTACTACTACTACTACTACTACTACTACTACTACTACTACTACTACTACTACTACTACTACTACTACTACTACTACTACTACTACTACTACTACTACTACTACTACTACTACTACTACTACTACTACTACTACTACTACTACTACTACTACTACTACTACTACTACTACTACTACTACTACTACTACTACTACTACTACTACTACTACTACTACTACTACTACTACTACTACTACTACTACTACTACTACTACTACTACTACTACTACTACTACTACTACTACTACTACTACTACTACTACTACTACTACTACTACTACTACTACTACTACTACTACTACTACTACTACTACTACTACTACTACTACTACTACTACTACTACTACTACTACTACTACTACTACTACTACTACTACTACTACTACTACTACTACTACTACTACTACTACTACTACTACTACTACTACTACTACTACTACTACTACTACTACTACTACTACTACTACTACTACAAACGTGTACATAGTACTTTAAAAGATTTTCCGAGAATTATAGTTAATGTTCAATTTCTTCTCGGGCAGCAAGCCAGATGAAAAGACGATTAGATATCAACGTTTCGGGAGTGTGCACCTCTCCCATCATCAGGATATTTATAAACTGCTATAACCACAAATGAAACACTGGATATAACACAAATATAAACAAAGACAAAACACTATCAAAATTCGCATTACTGAACAAAAGCCTGTTTTCAGTAAATTAAATGCCAGGTCTGGAGATGGCGTGAGTATGGAAAATTAATTGGGTCAGAGAAACGTAACTACTTAACTTGATTATCAGGCTGTATTGATCTTTGCTTCTTAAATCGAAGAGTTTCTATTTTAAAGGCCGGTTTCCAAGAGGAGCTGCACTGAAATTCAGCATCACGATTAAGCGCGCTCCTTTCAGAGGAAATCGCCGAAGCCTCCTTAATTCTCCGCTCCCAGTAACTGTTGCATAGTGCCAAGATGGTCGTCTCCCGAAAATTGGCTCTATGATCGTTATCAAAACAATGCTCTGCCAGCCCAGACCTCTCAGGTTGCATTATAGTTAAATTACTTAGATTTACAACTTATATAATAATTTGATATTGCATGTTCGCCTGAATTCTGGTGCTTCGCTGTAACAAGGTGTTTTCAACGCCTCATCCAGATGTGAGATTGTCATACTTGATGACGCTCGTGGGTCACCTCGCGAGGATATGTCGAATCAAATCAAAACAGCTACAGAATATGGGATAAGTACGTCCTCCATCCATCAGAATCCGAAATTACATTTCCTAAACGTTATTTCAACTATATTTGTTCTTGGAGATTTAAAGTTTCCATTTCTAGTTCTTTAAAATTACACTTTCTGAAGATATAACATATTCCAGTTCAGTAATGTCAACTGGCTCAAGTTATCAGGATTCCGAGATGCTGGGCGAAAGATGGAATATCATATTCAGCAACATTTATGGCTTCATAATTGATTTTAAAGCTGGAAAGTGTATTAAGGAATTTATGTTTAAATATGCAGTCTATTTTAGTTTTCTCTGAAGCACACTTATCTTACCTATTAAGACTTAAATACTGTGACTATTCTATTGCAATCCGAGGTTAACTTAATTTAATTTTGAGGTGATTTCTGTCAAAAGAAAAGTCTAATTCCAGGAGCCACGGAGTCTCGTGAATTCCTTGACAGTATTGTCCAGAAGATATTTCCAGAAAAGCTGTCATCCAGAAGATTGAAGAATCGTTCCATATTAAGCCGCCTTATGTCTGCATGAAGTATTATGTAACGATTCTCAGAATCTGATGTATAAAAAAAAAGATTCTCAATATACGGTGACGTGTAGAAGCTCAGATGTCATTTACTATATTTGTTACAACTTTCATGATATGCTCGAACTCTAAAATTTTTGTACATAGAGCTTCCTGGTGGATAATATAATGTTAAGAAATAAATTTTGGAAATGAGCGGAAGCATAGAGAGCAAAATAGCCATTATTGTTTCCAGTCATTGAAGTCCGTGTTAGAGCAACAAGTGTAGAGAGTGGAAAGTTGCTACGTTTCGCAAACTTTAGGAATTCATTAAATACGTCTTCTCTCCTTTTCGTTTCATGTGTACGTTTATGAAGTGGCAGCACTTGTCCCGATACAACTGCGGTTCCAAACTTTTATAAAGCTATTCATGTTGATGAGACAAACGAAGTCCTTTTATACAAGCAGAAGACATTACAGATATAAATATAGCTTCGTGAGCTACCAAAGGAGATTCCGATCCTTTCTAACTACTTCCCCGTCAGTGAAAGTTTTTTTCCTTTTCGCTAAACTTAAGTTTTTCTAAAAGGCCATTGTCACATCATTATTTTGCTAAACTATCTCTGTAAACATATTTTGCTTCATTCTTAATTTAAATTTTTAAGTATCTTACTTAGTGTTTTCATAATTCACAGTAAATTCACTATTAAGTTCGTGTAATTTGTCCAAAAATGACGTACTACATTACCTATCTTGGGAACTGTCACACTACTGTTACACAATAAACACACGGGTTTCCCTCTGAATTCGATAAATCAATACTGCTCCCAAACATATCGTTTAGTCATATTGTATAAGAACAATCGATCACATACAACACACGTAACTGAACTTACACTCTCAAGCTCTTACGTTATACTGAATATGTAGTTCAAAAACTGCCCCCGTGGCCCACTATCGGTACAGACAACTGTGATAAAAAAGGCGGCATTGGTATGCGGCAAAGCTTTGTTGGGGTCCCAAATTCCCAACAACTGAGGTATTAGTAGTAGTACAGATAAATGAGTTTAAAATGGGTTTTGTCCTGAAACTTGGTTTAATATTACTAGGTTGTCTCTTAAGTAATGCCGGTTTTTTGGGAAATTTATTGAGTTTCTTTGGTTTGCAATGCTATTTACAGGATGCCATGGTTAGTGTTGCATACTGATACCGAAATTAAGGAATGCAATGTATAAAGAATCGTAATGGATTTCAAAGGAATGTATATTTGTGTGGAACGCGTGTAGGTGCAGTTGAGTCGAATAGCAATTGGGAGGAATAGTGTTTCAACAAAAGAAACGTAAGAAACAATATTCTTAGCAGGGTTCTAAAGGGATAGCACTTGACTCCGTTTGAATAGGTATTCTTCGGTCCCTTAATAATGGCATGATCGAGACTAATAATCACAATGAACAAAATAGTCACAAAGGAAAACTTTGTGTGAAAAGAGGGCTTCCAGAAGTGAAAGTCACACAAACCCACGCACAGCTGTGCCAAGTGAGGACAGACAGTCTGCGGCTTGGGGCCGATAAAGAAAGTCATCGCCTCTGTCTTGGTCGAGGGCAGACCAGAAGCGTTGAGAGAAGGTATTTGTCGGTTCATACGTAACGAATTAAGTATTATCGAGTAATAAGCATTCCACCTTCAGTCACTCTAAACAGTGATATTGGTAACCCTTGGTCGGCAACCTCGAGTTTGATGTGGTGATAAAAATAAGCAGTCATTAAATCAGTTTGAAACGGGCATTCCAGTGTCATTAGAACCATCCTTACTCATACATACCCACGCATACCCTGAGAGTATCTCATTGCTGATACACTGCGCTACCCATTGTATTTGCTACAATACACTGCGAGCATGTATCGGTATTCAGTTGTTAATAAACAATCACAAAATGGAGATAACAAAGTTTGAACTTAAGAGTTCCTCTAAAGCACTATTTCAAACAAGATTACAAAGCCGCTGCCGTGAGCGTGTGGCACAATGATGCTTCCCACGTTTCAACAATGGAGACAAAAACACTAAAGATGTACCACGTTCTGGAACACCTAAAGTACAGAATATTGAATATACTCGCCAGGTTTTGCGAGAAAATCTGCACAAAACACCCGTAGGCTTTTAGAACAACTTTATGCATCAAAAGATACCATACATCACCACATTAAGATACTTGGAAACTTATAGAGAAGCTGTAGATCTGTACGTCATGAAGCCTCTACAGGCTAAACGTAGAGTGGATATCTATCCACGTAATCTCATTGATATTAGATTTGTCCGTAGAAGTGTCACTTGTGATGAAAAGTGGGTACGTTATCGAAATCCTGATGCCTCGATACAGTGACTTGATCCCCGCAAACGTGCCAAAGTCGTCGTTACAAAAATCAGTTCGGTCCCAAAATAATGTGTGTCTGGTGGAATTTTGAAGGTTGGGAGTTTGTTCCAAACGTGCGGGCGATTGATGCGGATCTTTATTCTCAACACCTGCAACGAGTTCATTAAATTTTGAGATGGAGGTACTCAGCATTAGTTAACCGAAATCGTTCTATTGCCACAGGACAATGCAACATCCCATACTGCACGAACAACCATGGAATACATTCGGGAATTGGGAGGAAGCGAACTGCTACCACACTCAGCATGCAATCTTGATCTCGCACCATAAAATTATCATCTTTTTCTATCCATGGTCCATTTTCTACGTAGAAGAAATGTTGGAACATTTTAATCAAAGAAAACCCACAGTCTTTTGAACCAATTAATATTCAATTAGATTTAGAACAAATAGTTACAAAATCTGAAACTTCCAAACCTGTATTAAAAGCACTAGCATTAGAAACTGTGAACCATAGATACGCACCTGAAGTATGGTTACATATCTACACAGATGGATCTAACTTGGACAACAACTCAGGAGCAGGAATTAAGTGTGAACTGTTCTCATTCTATCAACCAGCAGGATACCACACAACAAATTTTGATGCAGAAGTAACGGCTATTCATATTTCACTCCAACACCTTCTATACAGAATAGATAAATTCAAAAATGATGTGTCATACTTTCTGATTCTAAAGCAGCATTATGTGCAGTAAGTTCATATAAAATGAGGTCAATCCAAATTAAAGAATGTCACAAAATGATCCAACAACTTCAAAAACTACAGAAAAGAATTATATTACAGTGGATACCTGCACATTGTGGAATTGCTGGAAATGAATCAGCTGATTTTCTTGCCAAAAAAGGTGCAAATTTAATTCAGAACAAAAGTAAAAACTTACCCTTTACATTCATAAAATATCAATTAAAAACATATATAAAAACAAACAAAATCAATCAATATCTAACAAAGCCAAAGATAAAAAATGGAACCTTTTAATTAAAAATCCAGAAATTATCCCAGAAATCCCACGTAAAGCTGCAGTAGCAAGTTTTAGATTACTTACGGAACATGATTATTTGGCCAAACACCTACACAGAATAGGAATTTATACAAGTCCAAATTGTCCTTTGTGCAACAAAGAAGAGGAAATGACAGAAGAACATCTTTTAACCTGTGAAGCCCTACCTGCCGGACCCACTACACAGAAATATTGGAGAGCAAGAGAGCTAATGGCTTCATTGCCAAAGCCTAGCATTTGACAACAACAACAGAATTGTTGGAAACATTGAAGAAGTGTGAGTGTTACCGAATTCTTCGCATCAAAAACCAGAGATTGGTACCATCGTGGGATAATAAACCTGGCTAAACGATGGAATCTAATGGCCAATACTTTGAAAATAAGTTATTGCTTGTCAGAACACATTTTAAATAATTTTTGTTCTTAAAAAAGGCATTACTTATGAGACAGTTTCTATAGGAATCATCGGAATAAAAAGTTGCTTATGAAGGGCGCCAGGCAAACATCACGGGCAATATGACGTCACGTTGGACAACCTGATGGAAGCCTTCTTGCCTTCTTTGTTCGAAAGGAATTTTGTATAATCTTGTATACCTAGCAAAGAAGTTAAACGATAACCCGAAACATACAGCACATAAAAACTATAGGTATCTTTAAAATTCACAATGTGTTTCTAATTATATATAATTTGTATAGCTACTAGAAGTCATAGGGATGTAGCATGTCAGATTTGAAAGGGTAGAGCCAGAATGAAAAATTCAATGCTATAGCCGGGATTTGAACCACGGATCTTCTGGTTTCCGTCCAGCCGCTCTAACCATTTGAGCTATTATGGCCAACGTGCCAACATGACTTTAAATTCTCCAACTGACTCGTATTTCTCCCGGTAAACCACTAGGAGTTCTCATAAACACATGAGACAACTACCTTAATGGCGACTTACTATGCTGTAAGTACTTTAAGGCCCGGGCTTTATAGTTCGGACCACTATTAGGTACAATTAATGGAAATTAATTGTTCTTTCACACTAGCCGTGTGTAGGTGTGTGTAGCCCGGGCCTTAAAGTACTTACAGCATAGTAAGTCCCCATTAAGGTAATTGTCTCATGTGTTTATGAGAACGCCTAAGTGGTTTACCGGGAGAAACACGAGTCAGTTGGAGAATTTAATGTCCTGTTGGCACGTTGGCCATAGTAGCTCAAATGGTTAGAGCGGTTGGACGTAAACCAGAAGATCCGTGTTTCAAATCCCGGCTTTGGCATTGAATTTTTCAGTCTGGCTCTACCCTTTCATAGTGCGTCCTACACACGGCTAGTGTGAAAGGACAATTAATTTCCATGTCAGATTTTGTTTACATATATTCTATGGGCTATTATTTCTAAAAAGAATATTATCTACTTAATGTTAATGAAAATAAACCTTCACAGAATAAACACCACGCAGCAGCACCGGGCCCAACCCATTTCCGACCGGATTGAAATGAAACATAGGCACTGGAAGTCATATAATGGCCATGGAAAAGTACGAAGAAACCGTTGTCAGACTCAGGGTCGAACCCTCTACACCCAGAATGCGTTTAAGCATTATCAATTGAGTCACCCCGCTCTGTATTAGGCAAATACTCGTAGTTGTATGGTATCATCAAGAAGCACTCGAAGAGCTTTTTCTTTTAAATTAACATTCTCCAACGTAAGTCTTATCGAACGATGGATAAAATGGGTAACATGATGCTGAAATTAGAACAGGGCACATTCATTTTTCAAGTTAAGGGAAAGCCTCGGAAGAAAGTTTATCCAGAGAACTCACCCTGACCGAGATTTGAACTCGGTACCTTTTGAACGAGGGGCAGACACACTACCAATACGCTGCAGAGGTGTACGTACACCCAACCAATGGAACTTATTATAAAACTTTAATATATATATATATATATATGTGTGTGTGTGTGTGTGTGTGCGTGTGTGTGTTTGTGTGTGTATAAATAAATCATGCATTCTGTCTTAAGGTTTATAAGACTAGTCAGCAGAGGAGTCTATATAGAGGATTAAATTAATACAACAAACTAGATTTATTTTAAGATCGCTCCAAATGTGAAATATTCTTTGAGGGATCAAGATGTTAAAACACACTGTGGTCTCGAAAATAAAAGCTTTAACCAAGCAATAAATAACATGACATTATGGCTTGACTCGAGAAAGTGCGTGTTGTTTCCACAGCAAGGCGCTTGGTCACTTGTCCGACTAATCGCTCAGAGCCCCTGCGGGGCACGAGGCTAGCCTACCCGTTCTACTTGCCCTTAACCAAGTTCTATTTCTCACTGCGTGAACCGACGTTAGCACTCTCCACACTCTAAATGCATAAACAAACGTCACAGTTCCATCATCACAAGTGCGTAGTGCTATTTTTTAGCTATTTCACAAATAAAATGATAAGGATAAAAACTGCTATATCCATAATAGAGCTTATAAATCATTAATAATTACTACAGTAATACAAGTCCAGCTGGCATTTTACTTGCTAATAACATTTGGGCTGATAAGATAAAAAAATAAACTCGAGGCATATTTATCTACATAAAACAAAACAAAAATAAAATTAAAATTAAAAACAAAAACTTCGTGTGTTGCATTCATATGTTTTTCTCTACTCTCTAGTCTTAAATGACACACTTAGAAATTTCGTGTTGTATAGTATACGGTAGTACATGCGATACTCAGTTTGGACACATGCCCACTATATGATGGCATTGAAATTTCACATGTTTACATAACGACAGTAAAAATCCAAAGTCTATTTACCATTTATAGAAAGTAAAAGTATCTGAAATCAGTAACAAAGAATATCTAAGAAGTTTATAATTCAGTAACTGATGTTATTTCACATTGATTGTATGCTTTAACGAAATCTGCTATTTATTTTGTTCGTTCCTGTTCGTTCCTGTTTGTTTCTAATGCTTGACGTTATGCATAGTCCCTTCAGATTGAAAAGGACTTAACAGGTCGTCTTATAAAGTTCTTTAGTTAAAATCATTAGAGTCGTTTTAAAAAATACAAAATATCAAAAACTCGTTCCTATAAATCATAGGAACATTTTTGAAAAATATAGTACCACATTCTAGGAACATGCTGAACTTAAATACTAATTTATATGTGTAACATTTCGTATTTTAGTTGAGCTATTCAAAGTCACACACATGACATTTTTCTTTAGCATCTCTCTTTTGTGTTAGGATCTCAAAACAATATATTTCCAGTGAAATTTCGAATTCAGATGTTTCCGTGGAACACAATGGTAATTCCTTTATGTCCTAGGTGCTGCATATATAAAGTAATAACATAATATTACCATAAAGATGGATTATAAATGATTAATACTTATAAGAATGATCCTATGTACATAAATGTCCAACTGGTAATACCAACTTTCGCTTACAATTTGGGAGAAGAAGGCCGAAGAAGCGAGACACTTTTGCCACCTTTAACGGCTTTACATAAACCCAAGCAATGTAAAATATATGTCTCCGGTACAATAGGAAAACACACACTCACAAAACTCTTCGCATACCGTGAGCTTTTGTCACCGATGAACCCATATGTGGGAAACTAAGAATCATATAAGATGTTTTGTACGTGTCACATGACAGTTCAAGGTGGGGAAAAAACTAAACATGTAATAAAAAGCGTATTTCGAAAACGTGTAATGTTTACAAAAAGCTCACATTACATGAAACTTATATTGTTTGGATTTTCATTAATAAGCTTTTTATATTTATGTTTTCACCAGTTAAAAAAGATACAAAGGTCATTCAAAACTTAAAAGATTTAGTAGGATATTCGGAGAAAATTTAAGATGTAGATTTGATTAGAGATGCAAGTGTCTTGCACATACTGCGAGCCTATTCTGAGAAAATGGAGAATAAGAAACAGTTTTGGATGAAAGGATTCTTTTGAGGCTCTTCGTGTCGCATCATTGAAAACTAATTACTAGGACCATACCAACATTACCGGTATGTCGTAATTCCGTTCCGCAACAGATCTTTCACTTGTCAGTAAATCTACGCCTCTAAGGCTATTGGCAGGCTGAGGTACGACCTGCGTGCTCACTCTCAGTAAAGATTTTTTTTTTTCTAGATAGAAAATTGTATTGTGACTTTTTGTCGATTTTAGGATGGTAGGAGAAAGTAAGAGGAACTATGTTGTTCCTCAGTGCCTGTGTACAAGTCCCATTGCACTCTAATGGGAGTGATCTATAAATTCTTATTTGTGATTGGAAGCTATTGTAATTTAGAAGCCAATCAGCTCTAAGCAGGATTACATAAGGGTCTCAGCTTTAGCTGCCGTTTGGAGTTTCTTCAGTGCTCTCTCAGGTACCGCAAGCCATACGGTCAACCGATGTAACCTAAAGCGTCTTATGATCTCATAATCTCCTGAAGACTTAGATAAATCTACTTCCATAGAACTGTCGCTTTTAAAAACCTTAAGTCTGGGCCGGATTTCAACCTGGGGACAGTAGGCCAGCGTCGAGACAATTGAACCACGAAGATCGATTTTGAAAGGTACAGAACTTAAATATTACATTTGATACTTTTTTATGTTCATTTTTGAGTTACAGTACTCACAGAAAGACATACGAACACCCACAAACATGTTCATCGAGATAAATATTTGCAGGAATTTTTTTATTGCATATTTGTTAAACGTACAAGAAATGAAGTGACAATAACACATTTAAAAAGTAGATTGCCGTGTGCTTGCTTTGATATTCCATACTTTTGTATTTATAAAAACACTTCAAACTAATAAAATATTTTCAAATTTAAATCAATATATATATATATATATATATATATATATATATATATATATATATATATATATATATATATATATATAATGCCTTAAACCTTTCGTTTTAATGATTTTTGCATTTTAAAGTAGTGAGCTATAAAAGTTGTATTTCACACAATTTATGCAGAATGATTAGATCTTCACAGTGTATTTATAGAAAACATGGCAGAGGGAAGAAAATATTGTACTTCAGGGTGATAAAATAACAGCTATAAAATTTCAGACCAAGCCTGATACAAATTCAACATTTTTTTCTGGAATATAAATATCTAAATGAAATAGTATTCATAATTTAATTGTTTGTTGCTTTAAGGAGATGGTAAATGTCCTATTTCGGCAGTGTTAAATCTGGTTAATGCATGGCGTCATATGACTTATATGACGGCTAGTGTGAACAAATGACTACTTTCCATCAATTAACTTAAATAATAAGAGTTTAATAATGAAACCTGGGATTTGAGTACTTACGACAGTAAGTCACCACAAACGGTGTATCTCGTATACGAGAGCCCCTAGAGATTAACTGGGAAAATATGTGAGTTAAATGGCGCATTTAATGTCATGACGGCACGTTGGCCATGGTAGCTCAATGGGCACGAGCGAATGGAGGAAACCAGGAGATCCATGGTTTAAATCCCGGCCATGACATTGAATTTTTCATGTTGACCCTATCTAGCCAAAATCTTAGACTATATACGGCTTGTGTGAAGAAATGATTAATTTCCATCAATTAACTTAAATGTTAGACAGTAATATTTGTAGGTGTGCACTGTACATGAATGGCTTCTAATTTTACTGATATATCTCTGTACAATAAGCTTATTTATTAAGAAATGTAGTATTCTTATTTAATTTTCCTATCCGTCGATTAAAATTTGTCAACAATTATTTTTAAAAGGTCTGATTTGCTGCCCTTGCATCACTCTTTACACTTGTACAAACTATTCTTACAAATGGAAAGGTAGAGTCACACTGAAACATTCAAATCCCGGCTATGGCATTGTATTTTTCAGTCTTACTCTATCTTTCCATACTTTAGCCTACACACGGTCAGTGTGAAAGAACAATTAATATGCTTACAAATGCTTATACCTCTTACTTACTTCTGTTAATGAAGATAAACATTACGTTATTGCTAATTTTCTTATAGAAGCAAAAATAATGTGGGAATACAAAGGACTTTTACCGACAGTCAAACCTTTATAGATCTGGTGACTATGTTACAGCTTTGACATTCCATTCATTCCCTTTGAATGTCTGCGACATAAAAATGAATAAAGACTTTCAATTTGAGAAATGAATAAATGTTGAAAAATTCTAACAAATAACAAAAACCACATTTCGGAAATAGTTGATTTCACAAAGCTATTTGACATAAATTTTGTTTTTGAATATATATTTTTTCTGTAGTAAGATTTTGCCCATATATTACGGTTTACCAGTTATGCAAAATCCATCCACAATGAGGAGAACTTCTTAGGATATCCCAAAAAATAATCACTATATACCTATATTTCATTGGTCATGAGAACATCTTATGCATGTGTATTTTAATCAAATTCATTAAGACATTTTGAGTAAAATAAAAAAGGACATTTTGGATATTGTTCCATATAAAGAGTAGACTAGCGTGGGCTATTTTATCAAAAAACTCTATGTAACATCCTTAGACATTGCTGAACTTAAATACTAAATATTAAATCACTCTCACACACAAACTCAAAGACTCGTAAAACATGCACTTCCGGTGAAATCTCGATATCGAATTTTTGGGTGGAGTACAATAATTTCCCTATTTGTTATACGTAGTAGAGAAGGTAAAAGCCAAATATTTTAGCACCAGGAATAACCTCAGTGACACTTATAGATAGCACTTATACTAAAATTTAATTTAGCTATCTCCACTAGTTTCTGCAAAAGGAGGTTATTTATGCCGGAAAATGTCGTTCATAGAAGAGTTGTTCGGAGCAAAAATACAACAAACAAACTCTCGAACATATTTGTAAAGAGAGAACATTTAGCTTTGCTGATGTGTAGAGGAAAAAACGTCCCTAATAGGTGGACTAAATTTTATCTAAGTGCGCCGGAAGTGTGCTTCTTTATGAAGCATGATTACTGTAAAACACATTTAAAATGTATGTGTTGTAGCTAAAATAACGGTTTGTAAAATAGAAGAAGCAATTTCAATTGATCGTTTTTGCCATTTATTATTTTCTTAAGCTAAAATTATTTAAACTGAGTTGATACCAGGTGGTGAACGAACACAGGATACACTGATCAAGGACTGATGTTCGTCTTCTCAAGAAAAGTCATCATTTGCTTCACACCCGTTACTAATTAACAGTATTTAATGTTGTTAATTAAGTTGCTAATTATTGTCAAAAGTAAGATGCACATTCGTGTTTATAACCACAGACTCCGGACTCCGAAGAGACATTTCGTTACAGTTTTATGGGGAAGGGGCTGAAACATTAATGCTGGGGCAGGTTATAACAGCGTCACCATAAACCTGCATTTGGTTCTACCTGACGCTATACGGTGCCAACAGTATTCTGAATTGTGAATGTGAGTAGTCGTTCATGAATTGTTTAGCTGCAACTTTTACAGTTCATTTGTTCAAAATAATTATAGAAGAACTTAAGTTTCATGGTTCTACGAGGCTAAGTTACCAAGAAAATAAATTTAAATACTGGTTTTGCATTAACATGATCTTTTCTGTTCCTTTAATATACTAGGTATGATTCTATCTACTCTTCGTAAATTATTACACATTTATAATTTCCTTGTAGGTGTAACAGGGATACAATAGTTTAAAGCGTGTCGCTATACGATGTCTTTGAAATTCCTTGTTATTTGTATGACCATGAGAAAATTCCAATAGCGAATTCCTATTAGCAAAAATGTATTTGAAAATTAGAGCTCAAACTAGTAAAATAGACGCGGAAATGGTTAACAACATAATAAGTATTTCATACACATTCCATCCTCTAACGACTTCTACGTTTGTGAGCAGTAGCATTTTTTCTGCCACTTAGAGTTTACCAGTTACGTAAAAGGCATCCAGAATTAAGAATACTTTATAAGCTATTTCCCGAAAATTCAATATTTAGCTTTAATTGACAATACAAACATCATAAGTAAAATCTTAAAGTAGTCAAATCGTTATAGCCATTTTTGAGAAAATAAAATAGGTTTCAAGGCAAAGAGTAGGGTGAATTTTCTTATAGTGATAGTCCCCAATACTTTGAAGACTTTAAAATTAAATACCAAGTTTTGTGCTTAATATTCAATTATTATTATAGTTATGCTGTTCACATACACACACACTCGTGCGTGTGTGAACTTCTCCCTAAATATACTTTTTAGAAATTGTATTTATTTATTTATTCAGTAGGTCTCGAGAGGTGTAATTTGCAATTCAAATTAAGTAACGTACTTATGGGTGGAATGAAAAACCTATTCAGGGAGAATGAAACATACAATTATACATTCAATTGCAAAACTCTAAATTCGAAGCCATTATTTACATAAAAAATTAAATTCATCTGTTCGTCCAGTTTCAAAGAACTGTAATATCATCATAGGAAGCGTTTTGAAGTAACAAACATCTAAGTAAACAACGTTACAGGAAACCAAGTTTTAAAAGTTCATTTAAATGAACGCTTTCATTTGAACCTCTCATTTGGTCATTTGAATAAATAGAAATGCGAATTAAATAGTATATCTACCTTTGTACGTTTCAAAAATCTTTCGTTTAAAACTATTACATTTTTTAGAGATTTTATCGAAAATAAAGTGCTACCTAGTATCCTAAGGCCACATTGTATTGTAGGTCTTCTGCCAGAGCCTTGGTTAACAAGTGAAGGGGACAGCTGACAACATAATGGACAGGCAATTGATATGCTTGTAGACTTAAAGAATATCATTTTAAAAAACAGCATAAACTTTCGTTCTTGAGCATGTCCTAACGGGAGAATTTGCTTTAACACTTTCAAACTTTGTTAAATATTTACCCTTAAGGTGTTTATTACGTTAGTCTTCGTCACTATACCTATATAGCTGGATACTCACAACGTTGCTGTCAAGCCACATGTGGCATACGGCTCCTCCAAAATCCTGACATTGAAATAATGAATTCATGCTAGCTTTCTGTGATCGCATGTTATTGTTACCTGACAGTCGGTAACATATCTATCAAAACATGATCAACATGAATGTGTTATCAAAGTAGTTCTGAGATCTGTTAACTCCACAATTCACACATCCACAATTCAAACCTTTTATACACAAAACTGGCAACAGTTATGAGCGGTCTGATAAATGTATTGCTTAGTAGTGCGAGCGGAGGGGAACTTGGGCATTTCGAACCCCCCCCCCCCCCCAATGTGGGACGACCCCTGGTAGAGTAAGGTGAAAGGAACCACGACAGAATAAAGGTTTGTAAGAATAGTCTGTGCAAGAATAGAGAAAATCATGTGAGTGTAATATGCCTTCAGAGAGCCTCGAAACACATCGAAACATCGGATAAATCTCGACATTAAATTGTTGGATGGAATACATTATATAGAGAGATTAAAAGTTTACAATTAATGCCAAAAATAATATTTTCTGATGTACCCACTTTTGAGATATTCGTTGCTATATTCAAATTCACAAATACTTCTTAGTCTTTTGAAGCGTCACAACTTCTTTTTTATTATTTTATTGTCCCTTTAAACTAAATGTCATGTTGCGACAACTTCGCAGACAAGCGTGTTACAGTTTGCCACAATTTGTTCACAGAGCTCAGTATTGTTACAAAAATATAAGATTTTTTTTACGACACATAGGATTTCCTAGTGTTTCTCTACGTTCTTACACTGGAAGCGTTTTTCGGAATAAATTAATATCTTGTAGGTTGCTGGCAGAATTGTTTGTAGACGAGTGAGTAGAGAAACTCATATGAATGTACACCTGTTGTTTCTATTTATATGGTGACTATTTCTGGAATGCTTAAGCATTACGAACATGGATGTAATTTACCCTAGCATCCATCCAGATGTAGCAGTTCATTACAAGTTCAAGAGGAAACCGAGTGTTCTATGTAATTAGTGCAGTTTTTGAAGGACTTCACTTCTCTAATTAAGCACGGAATGGATATCAATGTAAGGCGATACAGCTTTCTCCCACGCCAGCTTTAAGGACTCTTGGCAAACCTCAGAAACATTCTTGCTATCCCTTCATTATAGCATATCGGAGGCAGAATATCTGATATGAAGGAACCGCGTGATACATACTAAAAATATTATTAAATTCATTACGAACTATTCTTACAAATCTTAATAGCTTTTTCTATCACACACTTAAAAAGTCGGGGAGGTATTACATTCCACTCGACAATTCCACACCGAGATTTCACAGCAATTTCGTGTTTTGAGGCCCCTGAAACTAAATTAGCTATTTACATTCAACATCTTCAAAGGATAAGCCGCGAACATTTAAAAGAAATAATCTCCCAACTTAGACTGTCCTTTACAAGGAACATGTTTCGAAAAATGTGTTTTACTCAAAACTAACTCTAACGATGTTCATTAAAATACGATATGTTTAGGATGTTTTCATGCCAAATGAAATGTATATCTCGAATTTTATTCTGAATGCCTTTTGAATAACTAAGAAGCCAAAGAGATAGACAATATTTTACTGCATAGAAACATAGATCTTGTTGAAACGCACAGTTTATGATAAATACATTGTTTCTGTGCAGTAAACCATTTCGGACATATTCCTTATTTGTTTACACAGTCGAATCTGATTTACACTTATCTGATTTACTTATATCAAGGGGAAGAGGGGAACATCAGTCATAACTCATAATTACTTAAAAATAAGATTTTGATAATGCATCATTTTTAAAGTAATACAGTGGGCCTGCATGTATAAAACTTTACAAACAATAAATATATGTACGAAGCAACGTTATTTAGTAATTGGTACCACTTTAAACTACTCAGTTATTTTGGTTTGTTTTACTCTTCTTGGATTAAATGTATACAACTCATTTTGCAAAACATATTAATAAACTTAGTTTTTTTTTTAATTTACGTCCTCCAACGTTGTCATATCGGACGATGAATGAAATGAGTGAAATGATGTTCAAATGAATCTAGGATCCATAGAGCTTAGAGCCAACCAACATTCGTCTTTTAGGATAAGGGAAACCCCGGAGAAAACCTCATCCACGTAAATCACCCTAACCGAGATTCGAACTCGGGACCTCTTGAACGTGAGGCAGACACGTAATACGTCAGAAATGCCTTAAGGGTAAATATTTAACAAAGTTTGAAAGTGTTAATTAATGATTTAATTCCTTCCAGTCAGGTCATAAATAAACGTTCAGTTTTAGTTCTAAGAAAGTGATGTTTATGAGGAGCTGGCGTAACTCTGCGGCCTCTGCTTACATTCTCACTCTTGGCACAGAAGGAAATGATAACCCAATACATAGTGTGACTTAGTCACTGTATAAACTCAAAGTAAACATTTACTGAGATGTGGAAATTTCTGACTGAAGGTTTTCGGGTTAGCTCTGGATAAATCAGACAGAAATAGTTGCACTTCACATTTTGGTGTGTCCATAAGAGGGGAGCAAGGGACCGATTCGAGAGCAACATGTTAAAATGCTGGTCAGCGTCATGTGGTGCCGACTGACTGTGTATATAGCCAGAAGGTTTTTGCTGCGTGCCCACCCGTTAAGGGTTTTACCGCAGGTAAGGTAGATTTCGGGATATTGTAGGGTGAAATGTAGGTTTTTAGAATGGTGATAAAAGATTTTCTACAACGGGGTTGCGTTGCACTTTATGTTCTATTGTAATTTACGTAACGTACGAGATATTCTCTTTCATTTGGAACAGATTAAAAACTAATGCCGAAACCGGGGATCGAACCAGGGACCTTTAGATCTTCAGTCTAACGCTCTCCCAACTGAGCTATTTCGGCACATTTTGGTCTGTGTTTACTGGTCTGTAAGTTGTATACTCTTTACACGACATCACGAAAAACAACTGATAGTGGTAATATTTAAAAAATTGAATACTTGATATGCTGCATTAAGTTACTTTTCCTGCTGTTGTGCATACTATTCTTACAAACGCTTATTCTTCTATCGTTTCATGTAAATCATGATAAAGTTTGGAGATATGATTTATTTCCACATTTCTTTGTAGATATCACGGCAATTGGGAAATAAGTTGACTTAAATTGGGGCTTTTTGAGTTATGATGCCCTCACACAGACCCTTTTTTAAAAGCTATTTTTGAATATTTTGAATTCAGTGGGTCTCAAAATGTATGTTCAGTGAAACATCGGTATCACATTTTGGGTGGAATGCAGTATTTTCTATATTAGGATAAATTAAAGGGAAAGAAAACGAATAACGAATTGTCATTTGAGAAACTTATGGTATTAACAAATTGAAACTAATAACCAGGAATATCTTTGAAATGATTAACTCCACACAATTTATTTGGCATAAGTTGTATACTTTAAGGGCATCTACATTTCTGTGTAATATTATTTTGTTTCTTACGGTTTACGACTTACACAAGTTACCCAGAATAAAGAGGACTTAAGAAGCTATTTGCAGAAAATTCAATATTTACATTTGTCGCTAAAATATCTTAAAAAACGTTGTGTTTTGATCAAAATCGATAGAGCCGATTTTTAAAGAAAAAAATGTCAAAGAAGTGTTCCACTTAAATTATAGTTTGAGGTGAAGGATTATTTTTTAAATTAAACACTAGTTTCTGTTCATTCAACTTTTGAATTTTGAGTTATACTGTTCACACACACACACACACACACACACACACACACACACACACACACACACACACACACACACACACACACTGAACGGGATGGCTCAGGCGGTTTGGTCTCTGGTCCGCATTCGGGAGGCCCGGGTTCGATTCCCGTGGCCGACCTACCTGACCCATGAGTTTTTCCGGGAAGAAAGAGAGACCCGGGATTTTCCCATGTCGCTAGGCAAATGCTGGGTAGGTTAATTACATCCCTCGAATTTCATGACCCTCCATTTCATCTCCATTATCACTTCAGGTCATCTCTCATCTGCTTGTTTCTTTCACGGGAGAAGTGTCGGTGGGAGTCTCGGCGGTGCATGGCGGGATGATATGCTCTGAGGAAAATTATTTCCCCTCTGGCAGGACGGACTTCGGTTTCCGAGCCGGTCGATTCAGAAGCGTGGCAGGCGGGATGCCGGTTGTACAAGTCTGCTCTAAGGAGGTGGCATCTGGTCTCCGACGCGGCCTCGTTACTGTTTCGGGGCTACGGCAGGTGGTATGACGATTGTCCTAAGCTCACCGCCAGGGAGTTTCTATCTGGTAAAGTGTAGGGACCTCGCCCTCTGTACTGTAGGACTCATTGGGGTCGGACGCCCTCTGTCCCCTCTCACTTCATCCTTCCTCTAGGGAATACACCACTTGTGGGCATAGGTACAATAGATCTAGTCTGGTCGATGATATATGATGATATATAAGGGCGCTCAACTACGGCGGTCATCAGCGCCCTTTAAAAAACTAGTCATGGCAAAAGCCAGATATAAAACTTTCTAAAAGCTATACAAGTGTAACAAAACCTATTAAAAATACACGTACATAGAAAACATCAATCAAAACCTACTAAAAATTTCATTCAATAAATCCTAAACTCTAAACTAGACAAGAATCTAAAAAACCCCTCCACGGGTCTCCACGCACGGCCTACACGTGGGTGGGCCTGTTGACCGTCTCCCTCAACCACGAAGAGGAGCCCACACGAGGGAGACTGTTGGCTTGGGACCCCGGGTGCGCCAAACCCGTACCTACCGAAGTAGGCCCCTGGGGGGTCTAGTCTGGTCGACGTGCCGAATCCGCTCCGAATAATCCACTACTATTAGTCATACACGCACAAAGAGAAAGAGAGATAGAGGAAGCAAAAGATTTGTTTCTAAGAATCTTAGTCTTTGTTAATTCAGGAAGTGTGTTTTCGGTGAAAACTCCTCATCAGCTTCCCAAGCCTTACCCTACAAATGAGTAGTACGAAAAAACAATTTCCATTAATTCACTTGTTAGTGGTTTGAACTATAATGCCCGGGACTTAAGGTATATAAACGTTGTAAGTAGCTATTGAGGTAGTTTGTCTCGTGTGTGTGTGTGTGTGTGTGTGTGTGTGTGTGTGTGTGTGTGTGTGTGTGTATGAGATTTTCTAGTGGTTCACCGGGAAAATGCCAGTGAGTTGGAGAATTTAGTGCCATTCTGGCATGTAGGCCATGGTCGCTCAATGGTTAAGAGCCACCAGACATAGACCGGGACATCCGTGGTTCAAACCCCGGCTATGGAATTGTATTTTTTCGGTCTGACTCTACCTTTGCA
This sequence comes from Mantis religiosa, assembly GCA_030765055.1. Classification (NCBI taxonomy): domain Eukaryota; kingdom Metazoa; phylum Arthropoda; class Insecta; order Mantodea; family Mantidae; genus Mantis; species Mantis religiosa. The sequence continues at coordinate 134,112,207 of CM060954.1, read as the reverse complement.
AACTAGAGTGCAATAGTTTACCTACTGTGTACTGGGCAGCAAATGGCAAAGCTTTGTGTTTACTCAAAGAAAGGCAAAGAAATGTGATATGATAATGGAACGAACTAGCTACTCAGAACCTTGGTGCGGTAGTCGTAGGCTCACGTAGTGTATTGTACTACCTAGTTCTTGTATCAACTGGTGAGAGAACCTGCCAGTTCGGTGTATATTGCTTAAAATACTGGAACGTACAACGGCATGTACCATAAGTGCATTCTTCCTGCACTAAGTTCTGGCGATACTTAAATGTTCTTTGACATTAGTCATATGTAGCAAAGTTGAGAAGTGAATGGAGCTTGAAAAATTCTGCTGTATCCACGAATTTTGGGTTTACCCTTGGCTTGAACTATGGTGGTGAGTCACTTCTGCGTGAGTAAACCGAGAAATGTAATGTACGTTCAGTCATCTCGCTACGGTAACCACAGCACCGTGGCGGCGGTGAGCAGTCGGTCCGTGGTTCGATTCCTGGCATAGCAATTAATGTTTTAACTCTGATTCCTTTCGAAATTTTTGTTGTAATAATTACTTGCGGTCAGCATAACTTCGTATCAGCATTTGCCTTGCGTTCATAAAAGATGTATAGTTAAATGCAAAAGGTGGTGTATCTCTTAACTTTTTGTTTCTGAGTTAATGAACACGTGCAAAAATATTATTATTATTATTATTATTATTATTATTATTATTATTATTATTATTATTATTATTATTATTATTATTATTATTATTATTATTATTATTATTATTATTATTATTATTATTATTATTATTATTATTATTATTATTATTATTATTATTATTATTATTATTATTATTATTATTATTATTATTATTATTATTATTATTATTATTATTATTATTATTATTATTATTATTATTATTATTATTATTATTATTATTATTATTATTATTATTATTATTATTATTATTATTATTATTATTATTATTATTATTATTATTATTATTAGTGTATAATATATAGAGTGTAGGTATGACCTGTTTTACGACGGTTCTTCCTTCACATTGTGTATGCTGCTAATCTACCCTCAGCTCGTGTACTTAACCAAGTAACGTGCTCATTATAACATAGGCAGTACTTATAAAACTTTAAGATATGCCTAAACAAGCTAGTTTATGGAGACTATGTACATTTCCTTTAGCTGTTATGTCCATATATACGAGGGCTGCTCAACAAAGAATGATCACATTTTGTTTTTGACAACGTACCTTTACTCATCCTCATAATTTTGATGGCCCTTCTCAAAATAATCTCCGCTGAATGCGATACACTTGTCCCAGCGTTTCTGCCAGTCTTCAAAGACATGCTGGAAACCATTTTAGAGGTCCTTCAAAATCGCCTCCGCAGCCTTCACCACTGCTTCTGTGCACTTCACGTTGAATTTTGCAATATATTCAGCAACAACAATGGCAATATGCGGCAGCGCATTATCGTGGTGCAGCATCCAGCCTACTTCATGGAAATGTGGTATTTTGTGCCTGATATGGACTTGCAGTGTTTTCAGGACATCCCTGTAGTATTGTCCAGTTACTGACGTGTGTGCAGGTACAACATGCTGATAAACCATTCCATAAATATCAAAGAATGAGATGACCATAACTTTCACAGCAGAAGCAACCACTTTTGCTTTTTGGGGGTTGGTGATGAAGGAGATTTCCACACTGAGCTTTGCTGTTTGCTCTCAGGATCAAAGTGATGTAGCCAAGTTTCATCAGCAGTAATTACGTTTGAAAGATACTCCGTATCTTCCTCTAACATCAACTTTAACTTCATGTTACCTCCATTGCAGCGGTAGGCGATACTGAACATATCTGAACTTGCCTGGTTCTCACAGGAGGGAACCAGGGATACCAACAATGAAACTACTACGGCGTGTTTGTTTCACATTAACCTAACAGAATGTAATAAGATTGAATTTTAGTCGAAAAATTATGACCGTAAAAAATTATGATCATTCTTTATTGAACAGCTCTCATAATTTGTGGTTTTAATCATTGGCACATTTAACGCTATTTTTAATTTGACGTCCTCCAACGTTAAGTGATATGGAACGATAAAAGAAGTAGGCGAAATTCATAGAGCTTTTAGTTGCCTAACAGTCATTTTTCAGGATAGGAGAAAACCCCGAAAGAACCTTATTCAGATAACTTACCCTGACCGAGATTCGAACTCCGGACTTCTTGAACGTGATGCATACATGCTACCTCTACATAACGCTACAGAGGCTTGTGACCCCAGTTTTTGCATATTAAATGTTGCAGACAAAAGTGTAGTTTGCTTCTCAAATAATAATTTTATATGTACGTTCCAGGTAAGCTTACCATCGAATACGGTTTCGAGATAGTTTACTTTTCCTTAAATAACCACTTTGACATTATCAGCTTTTATTTTATTAAATCCCATCCATTTTATTTTCTTAACTACAGCGATTTTTAAGCCAAGACTTTCTCTGCAATAGATACAGAAAATTTTCAGAGCTTTATTCACAACTTATGAAACAGTATTAGAAAATTTACCACTTTCTAATATTAATATATAATGTGCATAAACTTGGGTAAAAATACCCAAAGAATCAGCATATTAATTAGTGTTTACTAATGGGTTAGCACACAAGTCCTCCGGTTGTTGTAAGTGCAAGTTTACCATACACAATAAAATGTTTTTTGCAATGCGCTTTATGTTTACCTAATTGGGTAGAGAATTTAATGTGCTCTCGAAATAGTGTGTTTAGCTTTTGTGTACTTTGATGGGTTTTTTTTTCGCGGTCATTAAAATAGAGCGTCTAGTCATCAACAAAAGGGAATTTTCTAAACGCTCTTGTACAAACACGTTCTACGGCTTTGGCACCTCGATTAAAAGGCAGGTGTCAAAATGTCTGTTTATTGTAGACTTCACACTCCATTTATTGATCTGAAAGGAACAAACAGTAGTGAACACGAGCCTACAGGAACTAAACACTATTTTGTAGAGCATATAATTATCTAACGAATTACATAAAACGCGTTGCCAAAACATGTTGTATTACATGTAAAACTTTGTTTTAAAGAAAACGCCAGGACATGGGCCAGCCTATTACTGCATTACGCAGAATAGGCGAGAGTTTCGTCGTTGCGTTCTATATGTCGCTGTGAATACAACGAGCATATGTGAATATAAAAAAGTCACATGATTATAATATATTTTTACTTTCTGTGCTGCTTAATAAGTAGAGGAAGTACTGTGTTCCACCCGAAGAAAGATTATGTCGAGATATTAATGAAAATCCATTTTTGAGGCCACTTAAAACAATAAATGAAAAAGGTGTTGCTCTCTTCGCCTGAGTGGGTGCGCGAGCTCAGTCTATACCTACTGCCTGTGGACAGCATAACCCGAAAACGAAATGTGGTATAAGCATCGAACTTGGTCTTTAAGTTCAAGATATTCAAGAAATGTGGCACCAGGAAAATATTTTAATGACCAATAAAATGTGTATCTAGAATTTTCTAGAGATATTCTGTGAATTCCTCTTCATTCTGGATGAGTTATCTCAACTATTAATCCATAAGAAGTAGACAAACTCTTGCTGCAAAAAAGATATAGATAATAATAATAAATAATAACCCATGTCGCGACAGCCCTTAGAGGGCCAAGGCCTACCAACCCGACTGCCGGCCTCACGCCCACTTACGCACGGCAGAGGTGGACGATCATCCAACCGATACGGGGAGATGTGGTCAGCATCTCGGCATCCCCCAGCCGGAATGTTGGTTTTCGTAACCAGGGCCGGTTACCTCACTTTCCTCACGATGCTGAGTGGGCATCGGTTCTATACCCGGGACCTAAAATCCCCACCACATGGGTGGGATCGAACCCAGGCCGCTTTCCGTGGCCAGGGACCAAGACATGCCACTACATGCCCACTACGCCACGGCGGAGGACATAGATAACAATAAGGCACGCAATTATGTATAACAAATAAAATTTCTGTGGCACTCACTTTTTTCCGATATATATTTTTTGTTTTCAAATCTTATACTTTTCTTAAATGAGAAGTTACTTTTGGGGGAGGGGTGTTCTTGTAGTCATACAAAGAATTGGAGACAACTCAAGAAATATTTGACTGTCACTTAGGACTACTATATACAGGAAAACATATAGTAAAACCATGTGTGGAAACAATTATCTCATCAGTATATAGTATACCTGGTGGCCCAACTCCCGTCTTTCAGGTGAGCAGATATCTCTTCATGCGTTAAAGAGTTGAGGAACGAAGGGGGGCAGTTCCAGTGGCGTCCCATTCACCGACGGCAGCACCCGGGCAACCTGTACTTGCTCTTGGCTCTTGGCAGTCTCCAAAGAATGTCAATGCTGTATCCCTTGTACAACAGAAAATCCCCTCTGTCTGTGCGAAATAAACTCCTTATCTATAAACAAGCACTACGGCCTGCCTTAACCTACGCCTGCCAGATAGGGGGCGCTGTAGCCAAAAGCCATCTCTATAAGCTACAGGTTCTTCAGAACAGATACCTCCGCATTGCAACAGCTGCTTAATGGTATATTCCAAACACGAACATCCACTCTGACTTATCCTTTCCCAACTTGACAAGCTACATCCTTGACCTTTCCCGAAGATTCTACGCCACTCTTCCAGATAGCTTCAATCATCTAATTCGCGGCCTTAGCGAATACGATATTGACCCTGGGAATACTTACCAACATCCCAGAATTGCACTAGCCACATAATAACATCTTACCATTGCTCAGTAGAAACTCTCAATTCTTCTTCTTTCTTCAATGTCTCTCTATTTATTTATTAACCCGCTGTCTAACCACCGTCAGTATTCATAATATCCTCTCCATGTCATTTAGGGACAATGTCCCGGGATGGTTAAAAGTCGAAGGCTCCTCCTCTTTGGAGCAGTGTATACCTTCAGCAACACCTCTGTGCTGTGTGGCTCTTGACAGTTCCAGTTAAACGCACGTCAGTGCTGTGAGAGTATTATGTTCCGCTCAAAATGACGAGGCAGTGCCCAGGATTGAACTAGTCTATGTAGTACGCTCACGCTACTGCCGCGCGTTTAACTGCAACTGTTCCGTTTCATTCTGCAACTGCCATAACGCATGAAGGGATATCTGCTTTCACGAAGAACGGGTTAGTGGGCCACCTCTGGTATAGAACAATAAACTTGTGTGATAATATATCAGGCCTTGGCCAAGTGGTTAGACCACTCAAATCTCACCAAGGCGTCCCGGGTTCAATCATCGCTGTGTGACCGCAAAGTGAGACAACACGGCGCTGGGTTAGGTTTCCTCTGGGTCCTACGATTTGCCCCGCCACCATTTACCAATTTCTCCATTATCGTCTTTCCTTTCATTCATTTCGCCCTCATTCTACCATCTCCTCTCACTCTCATACCACGCACCTGACTGGAACCCTCTATGCGGGATAGCTCCCTCTTGTAGGAGGCCCTTGCCCTTAATGGAACATTCCGGGCTAATAACAAGAAATATATCTCGTTTCATGGTAATGTAAAGCTTTAGATTTTCGCACATCTTTGCTGGCTCCGATTTGGATACCTAGCACTCTTGGCAGATAATTTTAACTGGCGACTCCCTTCATTTTCAATGTCTTCCGAACAATGTTCAGCTTATTTATCATTTTTAAACTAGCACATTATGCAAACAAGTAACTGAGCTTCCTAAACGCAGAGGTGTATTTTCTTTTTAATAATCCTTGGTGTCCTTTGTTTCGGATGTTATAACCACAAAAATATAAATAATAAAATTTTAAAATTAAGGATTAACAATTTGCCAAAAGAAACTATTTGCTTTATGCTAAGGTTTTCAAAAGCAAAGAACGTCGAAGTTATTTATTTTTCTTTATTTTGAACACTTACACAGCGTCAAAAATAGAAAAAGTTTTGTAGGAGCAAATCAGAATATGGAATAGGTAATATAAGGTATGCAACTAAACTTAAAATAAAATATACAAGTTGGTTTAAATATATGCAGAAGAATTATGAATAATCTTTTAACCACAAAAATTTCAGATATCATAGGAATTTATATTGAGGAATTAATCCTTTTAAATACATTACTCCGGCATATGGGTGATTTTAATTAATTAGAGCCAACTGAAAAATTCAATGCCATGGCCGGGATTTGAACCACGGATCTACTGGTTTCCGTCCAGTCGCTCTAACCCCTTGAGCTACCATGACCAACGTGCCTTCCTGACATTAACTTCTCCAATTGACTTATTATACTTCAATTGGAGAAGTTAACGTCAGGAAGGCACGTTGGCCATGGTAGCTCAAGGGGTTAGAGCGACTGGACGGAAACCAGTAGATCCGTGGTTCAAATCCCGGCCATGGCATTGAATTTTTCAGTTGGCTCTAATTAATCATAGGAATGTTGATTTGAATTAATATTTAAAGAAAATGTTTGAACACTTCACTGCCTAGAGCATTTAAAAATCTTCACATGCGACAGGAATCCTGTACATTACATTAGAAAAATTATTTTTCCAGCCCCTCAATGCTTTTACACCCAAATTTCTTCCACTGTTAAAAAATTGGCATTCTGAACAAATGCCCAGTTGGCTCGTTTGATGGTCGGGGCAGTCTTTTTGTTATTCAGTGAACTTCAAAACGTCAGAACGTGCACTTCCACTAAAATCTAATTGCTATTTACGTATTTACAGTTCATTTATTAATTGAAATGCTCTTAAACCTTGTGCATTCAATTTCAAGGTTATTGTGACCTAAATCAAAATAGGGTACATGCGGCAAAACCACTAACGCTGGTAAAGTAGTAGTAATAATTTATATAATGCCTGTACGTCCTTCCTGGCCCAAGCAAGTGTAAATGAACGCGCGTTATCGATCGCTAAGGTTTTTATATGCATTGTTGCTAGGCAGGCGTATTATAGTGCAGAATCCCTAGATGCAGCATTTTATTGCCGCCCTAAACTTTAGGGCCACCTAAACCTTAAAAAATCGAATGCCTTGTGTTCGTGTAATTTTATCTCCTCATTATTCTATGAACTACTTTTACGTACGTTTACTTTGTAACTAAGTTCTTGGTTACTCAGATAAACTATTGGTGTACATTTACGTAGTTTGTTGTAGCTATAAGAACGATACAGTAGGATAGTAAAGACGTTTTAAAGCAAATCACAAAAAGTTTTATGTTCTGTTCATGAGCACGAGCAAAAAGAATAGTGATTTACCACTTGAAAAAGGAAAAAGAAAAACTATACGATTCGTATTTTCAAACCAATAACAGAGAATATCTCGCAAATGGCTAATGGCATAAAAATATAAATTGTGTGCTTTAGCGAGAATACGTCATGTTTCATGCCTTACAATTGATACAAAGATCATTCGGAATGAAGAGGCGTTCACCAGTTACTACCCCAAATTTTGTGATGCCCATTTTATTTCTCGTAAAAACGTCCCAAAATGCGGTATTACAACCAAAATCATTACAGCCATTTTGGAGAAAATTTAAAATAAATAAGAATTTTTGCAATAAAGGAAATTTGAGCTGGGGAAACCACCTTGTGAATCTTTGTGTCGCATCCTTGGAAAATGTAATTGCATTGGATTGGATTGTTCGGAGGGGATTCGGTGTCTCGACCAGACTTATCTTTTGTACCTATGCCCCAAGTTGGGCACCTCCGGGCGGGACGATGAGGCGAGAGGAGGCAGAGGGTAGCCGACCCTAAGGAGTCACTGCAATACAGAGGGCGAGGTCCCTATACTTTACCAGACAGAAACTCCCCGTCGGTGGGCTTAGGACAATCGTCATCCCACCGGCCGTGGCTCCGAAACAGTCACGAACCCGTTTTGGAGACCGGAAGCTGCCTCCCCGAGGCAGAGCACTCCAGGCAATCTTGTACAACCGGCATCCCGCCTCCGCGCTTCTGAATCGGTCGACTAGGATGGCTCGGAGACCGAAGTCCGTCCCACCGAAGGGGAAAGCGTTTTGCTCAGAGCATATCATTCTGCCATGCACCGCCAAGACTTCCCTCCGACACTACCACCCTGACAGAAACCACCACGTGAGAGATGATATAAAATGACAATGGAGGTGAAACGGAGGGACGCAAATTCGGGGGATGTAATTAACCCACCCAGTATTCGCCTGGCGACTCGGGAAAACCCCAGAATGTCCATGGGTCAATAGGTCTGCCACGGGAATCGAACACAGGCCTCCCGAATAAATTATTAGTTGAATAAATAAATTATTTATTTTATTTATTTATTTATTTGTGTACTAAGCTATTACAACTGTTGAGCTGATCACCAGTATTTGGCCCAGGCCATTAATTGGTGAGCAGCCCATTGAATTACAAAATGTGTATTACACTACTTGCATTTCTATTACTACTACCATTACTACTATTGCTTACACACTATTGTTCATTTCCTTTTTTCACAGTCCACTTCCATTTATTTTTCACTTTATCTAAGAACTGACCTACATTCTTGAGATTTTTATCTATAATTTTACATATATCAGGACTTCGCTTAATTTTTCTCCAGATATATTCTTTTCGCCAAATCTCTGTTTCCCTGCATTCGAAAAGTATATGTTCCACATCTTCCTTACCCCCACACAATGGGCACTTGTCTTGCACAAACCCATTCCGCTGTCCTTTTAGCCTCCACACTCCTGCTCTCAGCCATGCTATCCCCTTCCTTTCTTCATTAATGGTTTTATCTATATACTGCTCCCTTCCCCAGCCACTTTTTAACTCAACATAATATACCAATGACCTCTTTTCACCTAACTGGCTGAACAGTTTTTGAATCTCTATATCTTCAAATCTTTTTCTAACACCCTTCCAGAAACCTTTATAATTTCTCTCTCTTTTTCTCCAAATATCCCCTAAGCCATTATTTTCTAAATTGTTTCGTAGAGTGCTTGCCCAGCCCGAGCTTTGCAGACTTGCTTCTTGATATTTTAAACATTGTTGCAATAAGAGTCCTTCATCTAAATTCAAGATCCTATGCCAGTATTTCAAGGCTCTTTCCATTATTAACCCTTTCCTTGTTACTCTCCCCATTTCAATTTGAGCAACTTCGTTTGCTGTTGCCATTGGCAGCCCCAAAACTTCCTTACAGAACATCCTGTGTATCTGATCCACAACTTCCCACCCATTCTCAAGCCCCCATATTTCAATGCCATATAGCATTCTGGCCTCGACTACAGAACTATATACTCTTTCCAACCATTTCATCTCCATCTCTGGCATTTTATATAGACACCCTCTCACAGCCATCATTGCTGCTTTCCCTTTTGCCAGTGCTGATTTCTTTTGTTTTTCCCATTTGCCTCCTGCATCCAATTTTAATCCTAAGTAAGTACAAATAAATTATTAGATAATAAGTATGAAATTAATATAAGAGGAGCAATTTTTTGAATTGATAAAATAATAAAATGGTTTATTCACGATAGGCCTTCGAGCCACAGATGAAACCGCCTGAGTAGAAGATGCTGAACTCAAATACCATTTTCTTATTTAACCGATTGTTTTTTCTTTTTTTTCAGTATTTCTTTTTTAATGTATGTCGTCCAACGTTGTCATATGGGACGATCAGTGAAATGATGCTAAATGAGTTCAGGGTCCATAGAGCTTACAGCTACCTGACATTTGTCTTTCAGGATAAGGTATAACACTGGAAAGAATCTTATCCAGATAACTCACCCTGACCAAGATTCGAACTTGGGAGCTCTTGAACGCGAGGCATTCTACCAACTACGCTACCAAGGCGGTCAGTAGTTTGTTATGCTGTTCTAGACACACATGCGCACACACATTTTGTCCGAGCTAAATTCGGAAATATTAAAACGTGTATTTCCGGTTATAATTCGATGTGTAATTTTTTTAGGGGGGATGCAATACAATGGAGGTTCAATAAGCACCTGTGTTTCAATAGTATTTCTAAAACAAGATGGTGTGATATCATTTGTTACACGCCGCTAAAACAAATATGGTAGTAATACATAGGTTACTTTGCATTTCTTTCAACGTGCTTTCCCTAACACAGAAAAAGTACAGATGGTGCTGTAGCCATGTGTTTGGATCCTCGCCTCTTACCAAGATGGTTCTGGTTCGATCACAGAGGATTATTATGTGGGAGTTTTGGTGGACAAAGTGTCGTCGGGTGATTTTTCTCCGAGTTCTCCGGTTTGTCTCGCTATTCACTTCATCCGTTGCTCCATAATCAGCTTTCATTTTATCCACTGCACTGCCACTTCATATCACTCACTTCTTTGCCCTCATGCTAGGCATAGGGACAATCACAATCCTAGATATTTTCTCGGATCCACAGCTCTTTTCTTCTTCAATAAGCATCTTCTACCACATACATTTAAATCCTGTGGGAGGAAATGTTCCATAGGAGAAGATAAAATGGAAATGAAAAATGGGGAAAGTATTCAAAGTTCAATATGAGCTGAATCTTTCCTGGCGGCGTATATGTTCTACACGTTCTCGGGCTTCGAGCCAGGTAAGAAGATGTTGTGACATCGACGTTTCGGGAGCGTGCATCTCTCCCATCTTCAGAATGCTGAATGACTTTAGGACCAGCAGACCAGCAGAAGATTCGGCTCACTTAGGTTTACCTGAGTGGGGTGTTTTCGCCACGGCACCCAGCCGCTTAGTACGACTTTATCTGGGTGCTATAGAAGAATTTTGTATGTCTCAAGCACTTTAAGGCTGGGGACGACCCATATATATATACCGGTCCGCCACTTTACACCATCACGAGCCTGCTCGCTGATTGGTCCGCGTCATTTACCTCGGCGACCGGTATATATACGGCCATTATGAGGACGTCTGGGGGCGATATATATGGGTCGCCCCCAGATGTCCTCATAATGGCACGTAACAAGAACCTAAGATATTGTCATCCTCCGCTGCAGCGCCAGCTCCGACCCATCGGCCGTTGGAGTTAGAGGTGGAGGATGGCCATTAGCCCCGAGAAGAGCTCCGCTCTTCTCCTGACTAAGGTCCGAGCTAGGCGACCGGACTGGTCGCTGAGGTTGGGACAGAGGCAAATCTTCTGGGTTCCCTCTGCCAAATACCTTGGCGTCCTCCTCGATCGCGGCCTCACCTACGCACCTCACGTCCGGGTCAAAGCCGGTCAAGGGCATGCAGCACTCAGGCAGTTGTACCCTGTACTAAAATCCGCCACTTCAACGCACCTCAAGCTACGCCTGTATCGGGCGATTGTACCGCCCCTGACTCTGTACGGCTGCGAAGTCTGGGGATCAGCGGCTCCGACCACTATCCGCAGACTACAGTACGTCCAGAACAGGGCACTGCGAATTATCTAAGATACCGTACGTAGATTCCCATCCCACATCCTTCATACCTACTCTGGAGTTCCGTACATTGTGGACGTGGTGCGGGAGAGATCCCGCACCATCTACAGTAAGCTAGGCTCCCATCCTAATAACCTGGTGAACACCCTTGGCCGTTACGACCATAGGGTTCCTCGTCGCCGACCGAGCTACCGGTCGCCCAAAGATGCTTTGAGTAACCAGAACTAAACAGGGCCACATCCCCCTGACTCCGTACCCCCAAGCCCAGAAATGGGCTTAGTAAGTCCCATACCCGAACATTAGTTCCTTTCCCTCTAGCTTGTCAAGCGGACTGTGCTCAGATGCCTCCCAGGCAGGCGGAAGAGCGCAGCCAGCACTGGACACACACCCTCACAGGGCAACGGCTAGACATAACACTGCCCAAGACAACCGCCTGCGACACAAGACACTTTTATTATACTGCCCAGATAAAGCCGCACTAAGCGGGTAGGTGCTGGGCAGCAAACACTCCGTCCAGGTAAACCTGGACGACTCGAATCTTCTGCTGGTCTGCTGCCTAAAGTGCTTGAGACATAAAACATTCTTCTATACCGCCCAGATAAAGTCACACTAAGCGGCTAGGTGCTGTGGCGAAAACACCCCACTCAGGTAAACCTGAGTGACCCGATTCTTCTGCTGGTCTCCTGGTCCTAAAGTCATTCAGCATCCTGAAGATGGGAGAGATGCACGCTCCCGAAACGTCTATGTCACAACATCTTCTTACCTGGCTCGAAGCCCGAGAACGTCTAGAACATTTAAAGTGCAATTCGCGTATTTCTCTTGGATGAGAAAACTTGCGAGGAGATGAAAGAAAATGTGTATGCTGTTTATGGGCTCCTATGCCATTCATGACAAAGGTTCAAACCACAAAAATATGGTCCAACATCATTTTTATGAGGAGTACCCAGGACACCCGACAGATGTTATTACTGAGAAAGCGATTGATAAAGTCCACGATGTGATTCCTCTGATGCCCGAACGAAAGTTCGCGTAATTGCAAAGACCATAGGTATGTCGACGGTAACGCAATTCATATTTGGCATGACATATAGGAGGTGAAAAATTTATCGGCCAGATGTGTACCTCGTTAGCTCACACATGAACAACATTTAGATGCGGCTTTCAATCTCAAAACGTTTCTGGAGCTACTTGAGCGAAATTTGAGTTGTCACCGTCGATGAGACTTAGATTCAGCATTATATTGCACAACAATCATAACAGTGGGCTGCTTCTGGAAAATATGCTCCAAAGACGACACAGTGGAGATGATGATGTTTTGAGATGCAAAGGGTATCATTCCCATTAACTTCTTGGAAATATAAAAAATGATTTCTGGAAAATACTGCACTAAATTATTGGCCCAATTCGACAATAAGTTGAGGGAGACATGGCCACATTTGGTGAAAAACACAATGCTGTTTCATCATGATGACGCACCAGCACATTCATCTAATATTATCGTCCCCAAACCGGCTCTCTCTCCCGCTGTATTTGCCTGGTCTGGCTTCCTAAGACTTTTACTTATTCCCAAATATGAAGAAATGTCCCGCGGAAATAACGTTTTGTTAAATGAGATCACGGTCGATACACAGGTGTATTTTAGAGAGCTTTACAATTTTTGGAGGGGTTAATGAAAGGCAGGAACATCTTATGCTGCGAAATAGATAATTGATGTTTGAAAAAATGGTGCCTTCGTTCCTGAACAGATGTTTATTGAAACACCCCGTGCTTCGTCTACTTCATCTGAGAAAGCAAAACAAATTGTAATGTTGGGTGCTTTTTCGCGAGTTTAACGTATTTTAAACTGGTAGCTAGCTCTTGTTTGCTTTTATAAGTGTTTATAACCTCCTTGTATGGTGATGGCTTCGCATACCGCCATATTAGCTCAACTGTTTCGCGTTCGCTTGCGATTGGCCAGTGTTTTGTTTCCATTTTGAATACCAACATGTGGTGTTAAATTTTTGCTAAAGTTTTGCCTCGTTATTTGTGCTTAATTTTAAGTATGAATTACCCCTTAAGTGTTATGCATGTGCAATGTTTCGGCCAAAGAAATCGAGATCATTTCGGAATTGCTTTGCATTTATCTGTGGCGCTATGAAAATGAACTTTCAGCTGCGGTTTCAGTATTTCATTGCTATAGGGCAATAGAAACTCGTTTTTAATGTAATCCATAACTTAATCGATGATGTAAGAAAAACCCGAAAAGATTCGAAGTCAATTTGCAATGATCAAAGCCAATTGCTTTGTTAATTTGATGGGTTTTAAATTGAATGAAAGTATTATTTTAAAACGACGAATTATATGTGTATGCATATATGTAAGTGTGTATGTAAGCATGTATGTATATATTGTATGCATATTTGTATGCATATACGTATGTATGTTTTCAGATAACAGATGTATTCTTAACATGGTTTGCATTTTAAAAGTCCCATATGTTATAAATCGCGTTTGAACTGAAACATTGAACACATAAGGTAAAGGAATGTGAAAGAAACCTTATATTAATGATGCAGCACAAAGGAATTTTACGGTTTTCTTAACTACACTAAATTTGTATGAATTACTATGTGTTAAATTTAGAGGGCAGTTGCGAAAAGCTCTGCATTTCAAAATAACTGCTGAACTATTAGAACAATGTGCTGCAAACTTCCCAAATAATATAGATAAATAAGTTAGTAAATAAAAGCCATCTGGGGACAATACTTATGCCATTGCAGGATATTTGTTTGGAAATCGTGACGTTTTTGTGGCAGAGAATTTTAAAAATATAATAACCGCTGACTATAAGCAAATTCACACACGGTTCTCGTCATAGTTCTCTTTAGCAAGACACATTTCAAATACGCATGCTGTAGTTATTTATACGAATGTCTATTTCATAAGAAATCCAAAGTTTTACTTCCATTTTTACTTTCTCAAGCGCCCAACAAGGATTCATTATTCGAGCTTTCTCCAGGAATGCACATATTGAGGTCTATGAATCAATAAATGTCATTTTCAGAAATATGTGTTTGAGAAAGAACTTAACACGAAAGCAAGATCCTCATAAATACAAAACTTACCAAATATTAAACTTCGGACTGGGCTTCATAATTTTCAAGAAAATCTCTCACCGTAAACTACCCTAGACATAGTTATTTTTAAGAACTCAAAAATTGCTCTATGAATTTCATTTAAGTAGCATACATATCTCAAAAATATTTTCATGACCAATAAAATTAATATAATGAGTTTTCTGTGAAGCTTTCATCGTTCTGAATGAATTTTGTACAATTTTATATACCTGGTCAAACATTTGAGAGGGCACAAACTTAGTTAAATAAAAATACATTTTGAAGCGATGTGTTTAATCTAGTTGACGTGCAAAGAATAGAACTTCAACGCTGGCATCTATCAAACCAAATTTTCAGATTTGATTATCGCTTTAGTTTCCTTGCATCTACAACGAAGAATTTCGTAACTGTTTATCTGGATTAACATAAAATAGATCTAAAAATAAGCTTTTGAAGAGTGGGTAGCGAAAATCACATGAAATTAATGGGCATAACATTAGTTTGTAAATAAATAAATTAAAATGAATTTGATGAAAGAAAGCAGAGATGATCGTTGCGGAGAACACGGAATTTTATAGCGCCCTCTCAGTGGAAGTTAACTTGCAGCTTTGTAAAGCTTGTCTGTGTGCACGCTCTTCGTTGCCTCAGAGTTTACCGGTCGGTCCCGGGGTCGAACCCTAGGCCTGCATATCTTGTAATGCTATGTTGCAGCACTACGACGGTAAGGTAGTGTGATGTATGCCGCTGCTGGTGGCGCCTCGATCGCGAGGCGGCAGGCCAGGAGACTACAGAAGCAGCAACATGGCGGAGTGCACAAACCACCCCCGTACCGCCCTCATCATCCGCCCCCGTCACCACTACCCCAACCGGAATTGAATGGGCGAATAACAGGTTTTGGTAGCAGCGAATTATCGCCCGAGGTTAGTGCAAGTCTTGTAGTGTGTAGCAATAAGTGTTCTGTACGGAGCGAACTTTGTTCCCCACACGCACAAACACACACACTCACACCCCTTCACAGTAGTTCACCATCACGTTTGTTTCAGGGTGATAATTAATCTTTTGTTGCAGCAGTCCACATCGAGGTCATGCTGAAAGTTCTTGTGAAAACCTCAGTCCAAAATGTTGCAGTGCTAGAGCATCAATAAATGATGAAGATTTCGAAATATCGGATGAGTAGATCAAGAATGACTGGATGTCCTTTTGAATAGTACATCAGTCCATAAAACCCCATTACTGTTTGCTGAATATGACTGCGCTTGAATTAAGTAGTCTTTGATAGTCCATTTGGAGCTATCATGAAGGAAAATCGTCAGAAAACAAAGACACCCATCGTAATTCCAAAGATTGTCTACGCTCTGGAGCAAAACCACTAATGAGGACCAGATGAGGATTTTCTACGCGACGGAAGCCTCTGGGTTGCTGACATCATAGTGCGTCTTGTGGACAAATAATTCGATGTGAAGCGTTTGCCTCTGAAAACGCACATCAAATAAGTATTACATGGTACCTACAATTTTAATGGTGTGGCGTGAGTGCGGGAAAAGTTCTCAGAATGTAGACAGAGCCGACAGCTTTGGTTATGTACCAGAATTACGTCATCTGAGAGAAGTTCAGAAGACATGGACTTCCATTAGCATTTTATAGTTGCTCTATCTGCAGAAACTTCACACTACTTAAAACGCGTGCTGACGTTCATTATGACACTAGTCGGTGAATACAGCTTCAGCAATGGTTTTCGGCTGAAACATTGACCATAATAATATTAATAGTATGGTGTGACCAGGCGAGATTATCGCAACACCTGCAAATGTGTACATATCCATATTTTAAATTGGAGCGAGATTTGCAATCGTAATCATTACGAAATTTGATTCAGTTCAGTTCTGGCTGCATAGGAAAAGGCAGCTAAAACAGGTAAGATAAGGACAAGTGCATACAAATGAAAGGAGAAACGTGGAGTACAACACACTAGGACAGTCTCAAAGAAGATCACCAACGTCACCAACCAAGGCATTAGTCCTCCTCTCAGTTAAGAAATTGTTCACAAAAGTTAAGTTCCGTTTAATGAAGAAACCAAATCCCTAAATTACTCTGCAAATTCTTGCCAAAACTATCTTTCCGAAATGATGCAAGCCTTAAACCTCAGTGGTTCCAGTGCACGATTCTTAGTAGAGACTAAATTGAAAGACTGTCGTTCTAAAATTCTAAAACACGCAACATATTAACCAAACGGATAGATGTTGTGAGTTTCGACTCAGCCATGTTCTTTATAAGCTATAGACAAACAAAGTTTAGCTCCCATGGGCATTTTTTCTGTGTTTATCAAAACGTGGGAAAAGCAAGGTACTTATATCACTTTGGAAGAGCTTCAAGATGTTTAACTTAAGGTAAGCGAGTCAAATTTGCGCAGCGTTTAGTTCCATTATTTAAAAAACCATATTCAGTTTAACCCTCCGTTTTTCATTATTGTATGTAAAACGGACTATTCCGTGTATCTCAAAATTCCGGAAAAATAACTTATAAAAAACATATAATATTTTATCACCATTGGAACTTCTGAGAGAACATGGTTGATGTGACGCATTTCCTCCATAAACGAATACATTTGTAACACTAATTTGAATAATTTACCGACATCTCCGGGATTGCTGTAAGAAAGACCCAATATGACCTCTTACTATATTGTGACTTTGTGGGTTCGTAGAATTAAAAGTCCAATTTGCGGAAATTAAAATCGTTCTTTTCACGTAATAACATTACGTCACATACACCACACAATCTACCAAGGTCGCTGACCAAACCAAACAGCATTCTGATTACACCGGTTTACATCAGCTCTCGTTACAACATCTGTTCACTTCCGTTTACGACTGACTCTTGGCAACTCGTCGCCTTCTTGAATACCTCATTGATAAATACGAGACTGTTCCAGAACAATAAATAAACCGAATATTCTATCACCTTCCAGAAGCGTAACTTAATCTATGCCGGCAAGTCCTTTATCTCAGCTATCTTTATTTGCCTGCTCTCTGTGCACACAAGCCTCCCTATCGTAGATAAGGGCTTCGCGACACTACTCTCTCCTCAAGGCTGGTCGTCCAGAACAGCATAATCGCAGCAGGCCAGACGATCCAGGTGTACCACCTCCATCTTCCCTCGGGGCACCTTCTGGATGCGATAGAACACGTCGTTAATCCTCTTCACCACCCGGTACTTCCTTGCCATGGCGGTTGAAGTTTCGGGCAGCGTCCCTTGGTCCGGGTAGGGCGGTACAACCAGACCAGGTCACCTTGCTGGAACCCTTGGCTGTTGGTTTGCCTGTCGTATTGGGCCTTCATGCGGTCGCTCGCCTTCAGAATGTTCTGGCGAGCCATCTCATGCATGTCGTAGATGGTCCACCTGGTCCTCCACATTCTCGGTTGCTGGCTGTTTTGCGTCCGCGGGGCTACCAAAAGACAGATCATAGGGGAGGCGTAACTCTCGGCCGAACATTAAGCTGGCTGGCGTCATCCCCGTGGTGTCATGTGTTGACGAGCGGTAGGCCAGCAAGAACAGTGGCACCTTCCGTCCCAGTCTCGCTGATGGCTGGCCACGACTTTCCTCAAGTACTCTTCTAAGGTCTTGAAGTATTTCTCCACCATGCCGTCCGACTGCGGGTGTAGGGGTGTTGTGCGGGTCTTGTTAACCCCAAGTCTTTCTAGTGCCTCCATCATCAGGTTGGACTCAAAATTGGTGCCCTGGTCACTGTGGAGCTCTAAAGGTACCCCAAATCGGCAGAACACTTGCTCCACAAGGCAGTCTGTCTTTGCCTCCTGGTTCGGGATGGCATATATCTCCGGCTTCTTAGTGAAGTAGTCCACGACAACCATCAGGTACTTTTTGCCTCGGTAGGACACGTAACATTGAAGGCACCACCTCTCAGCATCTGCACGGAGCCTCAGCCAGTAGTAGCGCTGCCGAAGTTTGTCGATCGTCCGGTTTGTTCCCAGGTGTCCTCCTGAAGTACCGGCGAGCACTTCCTCCAAGACTTCGGGGAAGCATCAAATGTTCTCTCTGCGTCATCCCATCAGGCGATTCCCATACCCGGAACAGCACGCCCACTCTTGACTTCATTGAGTCCCATTGGGCCTCCACTTCTCTCAAGAGTGGTCCCAAGCCTGCGTCCGCCAGCTGCTCCCTCCTCAGGCCTGCGCTATCCCAGCCATCCGCAGGAACTGTCGTGACCACTCTGATAGCTGCGGCACGCTCCTGCTCTTCCACTCTTGTGCATTGGCCGCACTCCTCTGGACAGGGTCTCCGGGACATGGCGTTTGCGTTGCCGTAGCTCTTCTCTCTCCTATGTTCAAAGGTGAAATCGTACTCCTTTAGCCTCTGGACCCAACGGGCTGTCTGGTCTTCCAGGTTCCTAAAGCTCAGTAGTCAGGTTAGGGCGGAGTGGTAAGTCCTCAGGTAGAATGGCTGACCGTACAGGTACTTGTGGAAGTGTTCCAAGGTCTTTACTACCACCAGTAGTTCTCGCCGGGTGACACAATAGTTCTTCTCTGCCTTTGCTGAAGACGCGCTGGTATCGTCTTAGCAGTTGTTGAACTTTCTCTAGCTGTTCTGTGGTCAGGTAGTCGGCCGCCCTCTCCAATAAGCCTTCCAACCGGGGCCCCAGGTGTTGCGTCGGCGCCAGCTCCTGTGTCTTGTCGATTGCGGTTACGCAAACCATGGGCTTGCATGTCCCCAGCTCCGTTCCGACCTGGACGTCGTGATTGGTGTCCGCTAGGTTAAGCAGCCTCACTGGCAACTCCTCTCTGAATTACAACAATGTTCTGGCTACATATAGTCCGTGCACAGGCGTTTTCTGGTCCAGCATCATGTTCTTCGTTCGCTGTCCTTCCAGTCGCGCCGTCACCACCTCCTCATTTTTCGCGAGGAGAACCACATCTTTCTTCAAAATGAACCTGCAGATTCCAAGGAGTTCTTCGGGTTGCCGGAACATGACCTCTTCTCCATTGAGCCGCAAGACCTTCTTGCCGACGTCGGCCGTCGCCTCGTGGCTCCTGAGGGCATTCAATCCCAGTATCACCTCCTCAGCCACCTTCACGACAAACACCCACAGACGCACGGCACTCCGTCCCAAGGTCAATTTCAGTAGGACCTCCTTCTCCACAGGCAAGGCGTCACCCGAAGCCGTCCCTAGCTGGTATGGTCGGCTCGTTTTTCTCGACGGCAAACCCTTGGCCACGTCAGGTCTGATGATGGTTACGGCTGCCCCGGTGTTTACGAACACGCGGCATGGCTTCCCTCTCACCCAACCGTCCGCGTTGATGCTGTCATCCATACGCCGGCTGACGTCGCGCAGTGTCACTCGAGAGGATGGTGGTGATGGCGCCGACGTGCTCCTCGCCACGCCGGGCCTTACTCGTTCTTCCGGCTGCTCTTCTTGGTGTCGGTCATCTTCGCGGTCATCGTCGCGGCCAAGTTGCTATTTGCAGCTTCCGTCTTCGTTGTTAATTCGGCCTTCATTTCTTCCATCTTCTCGGTGATGTTGTCGTTGTTCCACTTCCTGACACCAATTGTGACTTTGTGGGTTCGTAGAATTAAAAGTCCAATTTGCGGAATTTAAAATCGTTCTTTATTTCCGTAGAAATACACTGTTCTACTCTGACGTAACAACATTACGTCACATACACCACACAATCTACCAAGGTCGCTGACCAAAACAAACAGCATTCTGATTACACCGGTTTACATCAGCTCTCGTTACAACATCTGTTCACTTCTGTTTACGACTAACTCTTGGCGAGTCATCGCCTTCTTAAATACCTCATTGATAAATTCGAGACTGTTCCAGAAAAATAACGAAACTGAATATTCTATCACCTTCCAGAAGCGTAACTTAATCTATGCCGGCAAGTCCTTTATCTCAGGTACTTTTATTTGCCGACTCTTTGTGTACGCAAGCTGCGCTATCGTAGATAACGGCTTCGCGACAATATTTTATGGTGATACATAAAATAGTTTATCACAATCACTGCAGGTCAACTGAAAATGTAAAAAGCGTTTTCGAATTTCATCACAGTGATGATCCGGAGGCAGAATAGGAATGGACCCATGAATGACGATACATATTTTCAAGTTTTGTTTGGAAACACCGGCGATTATTTTAAATATGTATATGGCAGCAGCTGCAGCAATTAAAGTCCGCAAGTAAACGCAAAATGACTGCAGGTTTTTCCTGTGACGCTAGAGTACGTCAAAATAAGCATTTTGTGACAACTTAACCATGGTTCAGAGACCACAGAAATGATTTAAATGAAAATTGTTATGCCAGCAAGGTCTGCAGATCTCATACCAGTGGATTGCTTCCTGCAAGAAATGCAATTACTCTGCCGTCCTCCAATTGGCACACCAGTGGAGCTACTATCATATAGTTAGCGGAGAACTCAAAGAGCAGTCAAATAATCGGAGTTATTAGACCATGAGTAAATTGTGCAACGAAATTAGTCATAATGCTGTAATACCTTTGAATTTTGTTAGCCTTTTTACTGTGCACAAATTAGTAACGAATTACAACACTCCAAATGCCACCCTTTCATCGCAGTTTTCACGAAGAGGTATGAGTAAACTAGCTTCTAGCGCAGGACACAAATTGGGTTACTGCTGTTAATGCCTTATTTACATTCACAGAATATAATATTTCCAATTTACATTTAATCAAAGGAAAAGCCTACGTCAGATTACGAGAACTTTTAGTGTGACCTCTACAGAGACTTTGTATTTATATCTGGAATCTAAGGCAGTAAAAACTAAAGAAGATTTCAGTCGAACTGCAAAAGAGATGAGCTTAGGATGATGTTACCTGACCAAAATTCAATTAAAAGTTTTATCTATAATAATTTAGTTTCAGATGTTTCTGATCTCTTTCCTGGACTGCCAGCAAAAGGTTGGTTGCACCCATCACTTTTTTACAGTTTGGAATGTACAATAACATGCTGTGGTCGGAGGAGAGAGGAGAAGATTACCTCCGTCCATGTAGAGTAAATTTACTTTTGCATTGTACAGGTATGTTAGTTTATAGTTGTAAATAATATATGCCGCTGCTGATTATTCCAAATTTTGAATGCCTAAAGAAATATTTTGATGTACAAATTAGAGCAGCAGTGGCGCACAAATTGGACCGGACCTGTTGAATGAAAGTCCTGAATACATACACGTTGAGGATGTTTATTCTTCAGAACTGGCCAAAACTGGTAAAGCCAGATTTGGGATACGCCATCTGGTCCAATTTGAAATGTTATGTAATAATAATTTGTATTGAATATCTAGCAGAAAGAGCACACTGTTCACCACGGGTCTTGACAACTGGCTTTGAGCTACATTGTGGACAATAGCTTAAGATCAGTTTGAGCGATACCGGTGTTAAGTGTGTTCTTTGATAAAACTGTTCACTGTGGACTTGTCAAGGTCAGTTGAAACTATTTCAATTCAATATGAAAGAGACGCTTAGCTTAACATTTGAGTGGTCCAGTTCCAAAATCTTCTTCACTTTAACCAGTTCTCAGGAAAAGCTATGGGAACGTTCTGAGATTTGCTATCTTTTTCATAGTGTGATATAGTGTAACTCTGGAATAGTGGAACACTATCTCCGTTGTACGATGACGAAAAGCAAATGTTCTTTTATATCAAAAGAACTTAATGGCTGTTCAAACCTTTTGAAATACTTTAGGCTTAATTAACAATGCCTCGAACCATGCATTCACATTGTAACATTGACTATTGAAAGTGATGGGTCATTTGTTTCCAATTACTTTTAGGAGACCCGAAAACTGGCCTTTTGAACCAACGTGTTAAAATGACCAATTACCAGATGTTTTACATATAAGTATGCTTCTGATACACATCATAAGACATAATATTTTAGTAAATTAATGGGGTAATATCTCTTGAAGTTTCTAGTGAGAAAGTCTCTAAAACGCCTGTGGAAATTGTTGAAATTTCTAAATAAAAAATTACGAATTATGTGCAATAATAAATGTTAGTATATTTGAAAATAATTGGTATATAAAAATGCAGGAGTAAAATATTTAAATTACTCCAGGAATGCGGTTTTGAAGTCTAAAATTACCTTTAAAAGTAATTTAAAAGTAATTAAAAAGTATTTTCTCCGTAATTTTTTCACTGCTCGTTACGATTGAAAATGCTTTTTGCAGTGTAAGTTTTCCTTCTAATTATTTACGATGATAAGTATATAAAGTTATCTTAAAATTTTTCAGAAAATAAAAATAACGAAGATGTGCCTTTAGATATACTTTTATTGATTAGGAATATAAAAGCAAAAACTATGATGTTTTGAAACTGTTTTCTTAATTGGCAGTTCAGAGTTTATAATAAAGTCCAAAATGCACCAACTATCATAAAGAACAATCCCGGACATGGCTTTCTATATGAATATCATTTACTGGAATTCGATCTGTCACTCCTGACAAGTAATAACATTATCAGAAATGAACTGTTTGTAACATTCCTATAGCTTATGCAACAAATACAGCATGGATAAAATTAGAAACTAAATGGAATGAGAATCACTGGCCTTAAGGCATTGTTGTGAACAAGATATATGTTGTCATTAGTAGAATTAGAGATTTAAATCGTCTTAAGGTATATTTTCCAAAATTGAATTAAAAAGATATAGTGCAGAAGACAGTACTAACATGGGTTATATGCCATATTTAAGGAATTTCTAAGCAGAAACTTTTTTTTGCGGGGAGAGGAACTGGACTACTGAGTATGCCCCTTTAGAAATAATGGTAGTATTTCACCTGAAAAAGAGATCTTTAATAAACTAAACTTTAAACTAAATAAACTAAACATAATCCGTAACAGTGAAAGTTCAGTTCGAAATACTGCAGAGGTTGTATTGTAAAACCTGCCCTGTCAACTTATCTGGAACTAAGTATGTCTTTCAAAGAGAGTTACTTTGGTAACATCATTAGACATAGTTGCTAGACGGTACACTATGAGCTGGAATAATTAAAACTTCAGATAGGCTCCAAATTTTAAGCTTCTATATGTTTAGTTTCAAATTATTTGGAAGCACATGCCACTTATTTCTTTAAAAAGCTGAACTTGATCTGTTACATTGAAAGTTCTCCAATCAAGGCCTAATGGAACTGAACTCGAGCTGTTGCGATAGGGTTCTCTATCAGGCCTAATGCATTTTTCAGTAGAGTTTCTGATCCAGACCTGATGAAAATGAAATCAAACTGTTGCAGTAGAGTTCTTTGTCAAGGCCTGATGAAGATATGTTACAATTCTGTTGATACAGTAGAGCTCTGGATCAAGGCCTAATGAAACTGAACTCGAGTCGTTGCAGCAGAGTTCTTGATGATGCCCTAATGAAATTGAACTTGAACACTTGCAGCAAACGTTCTTATAAAGCCTAATAAAACTGAACTCGAGTTGTGGCAGCAGAGTTCTCGATCATGCCCTGTGAACGTAAACAGTTGCAGCTAAAGTTCTTATAAAGCCTGATGAAGCTGAACTCATGCTGTTACAATGAGAGTTCCTGGTGACACTGACCTTTACCAGTTGCAGTAACAGTTTACTGTCAATTTGCCACCACTTATTCCTTGGCAAGACTGAACATGACCTGTTTGACATGTGTTGAGTGTGTTCAGTGGGCAGCAGGAGTGTAGCGGCTCATGACCACGAGGTTGAGCATGCAGGCTGCACTATACGTCCGGGAGAAGCAGAAGCAACGTCGTAAGAAGATCCGTCGAGGTCGCATCGAACTTCCTAGCAATGTGGCAACGAAAGAGATAGCACCCTTTCCAAGATATCCACCCAACCAGTGGGTACGCCTCACTTGGGACTCCTAGGTGTTCTACTCTATGTGCTTTACTAACCTTCACGGCTTGCGCTTGCCCTGTCACCTGGTGCAACAACGAGTTGCTGCACCACGTCATCGGGGAGCACAGTATTCTCTATAGCACACCACTCTCCTTCCTGTCTCTTTCTTCTTTCCTTCTCTGTCTTTCTGTATCTCTGTTTGCAGGTTCCAGGACGGTAATCTGTTATCTTTCAGTCTTTGCTTTCCTTCGCTTTTAAATGTACAGCAAGGTAACAAAAGAAATTCTCAGATGTTGTGGCATGCAGTAGTGGTAGAGTAACTGGGTTAAGGATTATCGATCCAGCCAGCGCTCCATCGTCCTGTGGAATCAGAGGAAAAGCAAATGTTACGTCAAGTGCATTCATTCATAGCCTTCTTGTGACCGTTTGATAACTAATACCAAAAACCAATATTGATGGTTTGAAGATATAAACATCTTATACTCACGAATATGAGCCTCTAACATGATGGACCTTCAAAATATATAGCTCATTCTACATAGATGATTCTTTCGCTATTGAAAGTTATTTTAACCTTTACTGGTAGGTATTACAGTGCATGAAATCACTAACATGTACAACGTACCTTGAATTCTACCCAAAGGTTCGATATCTTGATTTTATATATTTTGAGATACAGTGACCCTAGACAGAAAACTTTAGAAAAGTTCCATGTGTGCCTCTGTGATCAACATAACTAAGAAACTAAATTTAGTATTTCATTTCATAATATTCCAAAGATTTGCTAAGAAATTTTTCAGTGTTCAAATTGCCTTTTACGTAGAACATTTTTCTTCGTGATTTCTTGAAGTCGGCTGTTATGATTTTTCTATAAATGCTATACTTTTAAGATAAAATATATACAACATGTAACGAAAATATATGTCAAAAATTTGAGTAAACATTTCTTGCTATAGAGAATAAAAAGGTAGTACATGAAAGTAGATTCAGAAATCATTTTCTTTCTAGAGCCCTTTTTCTACAGCAGAACCCCATAAAACAACATTCAATCGCTGGCCCCTTAGCTCAGTTGATAGAACACCTGCCTTGCTAGGGGACCTGGATTGGATTCCCGACGGTGGGGGTGGGGATTTTTCTCCGACCAAGATAATTCCTCATCTTCCCCAGAGTCTGGAAGTATGAATGAGAGTGTGAGTGTGTGCATGGCCTAATGATTAAAAACCAACGAATACCAGTTAGCACCTTCGATATGTTCCAAAGGAAAACAACTGCCGATATGACTATTGGAGTTAAAGGCGGGATATAAATGGAACAAATAAAAGACACTCAATGACTGCAGTATGACTGCAGTGGGGACACAGGAAGTTACAAACCATGTTCAAAATGGCCTCAGTTCCAATGCATCCGTCAACCCGTCGCCGCAAGGATTTCCTAATACATTGAGTTAGGCGTGGAAGAATTTCATATTGTCTGGCAGCCTTCCACAATAGGAGCACCAAGAGTCTCAACATCTGGAACTGGCGCTGAATAAAGGAGAGATTATGAAACAAATGTCCTCACAAATAAAAATCAAATGGTTTTAAGTCAGTTGAGTATGGAGGTCTAGGAATTGGTCCACCTCTTTCTATCGAGCTACCAGAACATCTACTATTCAGAAATCGACAGACAGAAAGCCTGAAATGAGGAAGAGCTCCATCGTGCATGAAGTATGTCTCGTCGCAATTCTAATGGAGTATCTTGCAACAAGACAGGTAAGTCATTCTTTAACTTCGTCTATTAAGACATGTGGTTCCACTAAACAGTCAAACATTAATGCAGAACGATGTTGATGGTTTGCTGGAACCACTGCATGTAGATTCACATCAGCCTGTACATGTTGATTGTGAAAATTCACAATCGTATCCTGGTGAAACGCCATCTGTAAACAACACATTTGCCGCAAAGCGTATGTTTACTATTGTAAAAATAAAGCACTGTTCTATTATGCAGTTGTACGTATTACACATCGCGCTATGTAAGCAGAGTTGAAAAGAAGCTGTACCAGAAACAATTTCCTGACCTATGTTCATATTATATTTTTTTTTATCCTCTATATGCAAGAAATGTTTTCCCAAAGTTTTGACATATCTTTTTGCTATATTATATTGTCAACTAATAGCTTGTGAAGTCTTCTTCATTCAAAATTAATTTGTCTAATTGATAAATCGAAAGAGATATACAAGAGTACAGTAGGTAAATAAACTTATAATGGCCTGAAAGTGCACAATTTATGTCTAAGATGTGTATGTGACATTAACCATTTTCAAAATATTTGTTGTTATTGATTTCAATTTTCCGAAACATTTGAAACCATTGTTTTGTTACTCGTGAAGCCATACAGATAGAATAGAATTTCAATGTCAGCATATAGTTGCCTACATTGTAAGAATTTTTACTTCGCTTCAGAACCATCAATGAAATATGCAATGAAAGTATTTTTGTGAACATTTAAATTATTTAACATGAAATAGAATATTTGTAAGAACATTCTATTTCATGTTAAATAATTTAAATGTTCACAAAAATACTTTGTAAGAACATTTAAATTATTTAACATGAAATAGAATATTTGTAAGAATATTTTTTAGAATATTGAGAAGAAAAAGTGATTTAAGATATTTCCAAACCCTTAAAATCACTGGATTTAGAGAGAGAGAGAAAAACAATGAAATAAAAACCATTAACTAAAACTGATATTAGTGGACGCTTTAATTACATTTTCTTTTGTAATCTCATGACATGATGTGAAAATTTCCATTGCTCATCAATAGAGGAGTACTTTTGGAAATAATGTAAAATTTGAAATTACATTTTTAAAAATTCTTCTTTTCTTTTTACGTTAAGAAAAATCTTTAAATACATTCGTAATTTTTATCTCTATTACATTTAAATTCTCTTCTCCAGCATAATTTAAATAGTGAGTTCATAGGTAAATTTACAACTAAATTCTGTTTTCCTGACAAACTCTTAATTTCAACTTTTCTTTATCATTATAAATGTGTCTTACAATGGAGTTTTGTTATGTCTGTTTGAAAGTCTCCTGAAACTCCAATTTATAAATATAAGGATACCCTTTGTCTTACTTAAGTAGCTAAGTAGTTATTACTTATTATTCTAGTATTAAGAATATATTTGTAATTTGTTATTCAAGTGGAACGGCACATTTTGTACTTAGTTTTTCTAGAAAAGTATACAGAATACACATAATATAAAACTAGCTTTTAAGAAGAGCTCTTGAAAATCGATCCTTATATTTAAAATTTAGGTTGTTTAAACTCTCAATCGCAGGAAGATCTTTACAGACATTTTGGATGAACTTTGTATCTCAAAAGGTTTAAAATGCGTTGAACTCAAATTTAAATTAATTTGATGCAGAATATTCCAGAATTAACCGATTAACTTTAAGGGATTTAAAAGGGAGGTGTTATAGGAACAGTTGATGATAGGATACTTACGGTCCAGGGCACATGATTTTGTGTAATAAACCAAAGTGAAATTGAGCCAGTCCGCCACTGATAGAATCTCAATGGTATACGAGGTGCAATTAAAAAATAACGCGAATTTGCTTTCTTCTTAAACACTTTTCTTTCATCAACGTCAGCTTTGTCCCCTTCAAAGTAATCCCCCTCAGATATAATAATGTTGTGCCAGCACTTTTTCCAATCTTGGAAGCACTTCTGGAACTCAATGTTTTATGGTGTGCAGCATCTTCAGCGATTCTCTTTTTATCTCATCATTAGGTGCAAATCAAATCTTTTCATGGTTCTCCTCAAGCCTTGGGAATACAAAGACGTTCCTGGGGAGCCATGTCGAATACGGTGGTTGAGGCAATACTAAGGTTATGTTTTTTGCTGCAATCATAAACAAGTATTGACGTGTAACCGGGAGCACATTATTTGTGTACAAACATGTGTAAATTATTAGACTCAATTGTGGATTTTTTAACATATACCGTCTATTTTCTATTTATTTAGCAGATATAATATTAAAAAATATTTTGTCAACTCTTAGTATTTTGTATACATTCCTTTAGCCTTTATTACCATTTTGACGCGTTTAGGCATGCTCTCTACAAGGGTGGAGCACTTTTCCTGTATTGCTTCATCTCTATGCCAAATGCTTATCAGGCCCTCAATAAGCTTAACTTTTGTTATTATTTTCAATTTTTTCAGCCTCTGTTTAACAGTACCCCACAGATTCTCTGTTGGATTTAAATTAGGGTTATTCTCCGGCCATGGTAGTACTTTTAAATTGTTTTCTTTGAGGAACTGGGTTACAGATTTTGCTCTATGGCAGGGAGCACTGTCATGCATGAACACAAAATCACCATTTGGAAACTATTCTCTACTTTCCGGAAATAGTCTTCTTTCTAATACGCTTTTATACTGTTTCTGCGCCATAGATCCCACAACTATGTATAATCTTCCAGGTCCATGGACAGACATACAGCTCCAGACCATTTTTGATGTTGCGTGCTTTACTCTTTGATCGACATACTGAGGGGAAAATGCTCATTTATCTGTACTTCTCACATATTGGCTGCTCTCTTCACATATTCCAAACATGGATTCATTTGAGAAAATTACCTGAAACATTAAAAACCTCTATTAATATTAAACAGTTTTAAAATTGCTCAAAGATAGTATAACAAATCAGCAATGAGAGAAACAGTTTAGGCTGTTTATTTCATTTCCATAAAATTTACATCCACATATTTTAATGTTATGCTATATACAACTTTTATACTATTTGCCTTAATCCAAAATTCCACTGGATGTTTCTGCATCTCTTTGGTCCATTCTAAACGTTTTTTGCCATTGCAGGTGTCAGTTTAGCCTGCCTGCTGGTAAACCTGCTTCACATAATCTTCTGCGAACTACTGAGGCTGATATTTCTGTACCGTACTGCTTTAGTTGATTACTGAGGTCAATGCTGGTTGCGCTTCTATTTTGTATTGCCACCTGTACAAGTTTTCTTTGCATCCTTGGTGATAACTTTCTTTTCCTTCCGCATTTTCCATCCCTTTGTGAGGTCAACGTCTCACCGAATGTTAAAGCTTGATTAATGCGACTAACAGAGTTTTGTGAAATACACAATTTCTTAGCTATTTCACGTTGTGAATAAAGAGTTTCCTTCAAAAGACTCTCAGTTACAGCTACTTTCCTTGGGGATAAGTCAGCAGTTTCACCCATAACCTCACTTTTGAATCAATGTGAATGCTAAGGATAAGATACACGATGTTAGCTGGCTTGAGATCAATTAATAATAAATACTGCGGATATATTAGCCATAAAACACAATAAAGGCAAATATTAACAATCTTCAGTTACTACATTCACCAAATGAAAGCAATATCACCAAACAGTTGGATAAACAGACATGAAGAAAATAGCTGCTCTTAATTCAGAGCTACCACCATATTACTATAAGTAAAATAAAAATCCCCCAGCTATTGTTAAGAGAGAAATTTCATTGAATATGCTTCATATTATAGCAATGAAAAGAATTACGACAAATTGAAATAGGTTACGATGGTAAATAACTGTTATTTTGAATGCTAACCTGAAGCAAAGTAAAAAACATGAATGAGTCTAATAATTTGCACTCGTTTGAAATTTCTACGGTTCGTTTTGCCATAATTCTCTCTGATGGTGATTCGGTGACTTTTCAGAGAGGTTTACTTTGATTACAATGTCTTCAGTAATTGAATGACGAGTGACTCCAGAGCTGTCTTTGTCGTCAAAGTCTTCTCGACTCTGTTTGAAACATTTATACCAGTCGTAAACATTAGTTTTACTCTTAGGAAATTCGCTAAACGCCACAGTCTACTCTTCAGATGCAGTGCTGCATTTTATTCCATATTTACGCAAAATATGATGCAAATTATGCAAAAATTCGCCGAGCATCGAAAACATCTATTAACCTTTTGGACTGTCAACAATAAACTAAATATTCAAAACAGCTGAAAGTGCAAACATACATGAGGAACGTGTGTACCAACATCATAAAAAAAGTTTTGAAAACTGGATGTAGGAAGCCCTCAAAATTTAAAAAAAAAAGTCCCGTTATTTTTATCACCCCTTTTATGTACATTAATTTGCTAGACAGCCGAAAAGTGTACATGTGTGATCCTATTCAGGGAGTTTACCGAAAACATCGTGCGCCATGTTCAAGTCCTGCCAAGTATTTCTTTTCTTCTTCCTCTATTTGTTTTCTTGGAACTGTTGATTATGAAAGATACGGAATACTACACTGCTACATTTGTTATTACTGCTGCTGTCAAATGTAATCAAACAAATCAAACAAATGAAGCTCTGAACATAACATACTGTAATGTTTTAAACTCACAGAATCTTAATGGAAATAAAAAATGGCAGTATCACTATCTAGGACTAAAGCACTATCATACTTAGGGATTTAAAGAATCCGTTGTAGCTCTGGAAGACAGAGTCATGCAACGAAGTCAGAGTCATTTTCTCGCATAGGTTTTACTTGTTCTTTTCAAGAAACCGTAAAAAGGATTCAGATTTACGGAAATAATTAACAGTCAGCATTACCATTTGTGAACCTTGATTTTCTGACATGGTTTCCTGTTAGGACGTATCAGTGGATCACGAAATAGATAGCACTTCTTTACATTTACTGAAAGTAAATAGATATTTGGATCATTCCATATAAGTTTCCTTTTTATTTTTTGTGTTAAAAGCTTTAAGATTTACGTTTTTATTTTAAGTATAAAAGTTTTAAGGTGAGAGATGCATGTATACACAAATAGGAATGGTAATTTTAATTTCTCAATAATCCAGAGATAAATAACATATTTAGTTTCAGTTTAATAAAGTCATCTCGACACGTGGTTTTATCACGCAATGCTCGGCATTGTTTTTGTTCAAACACCACGCCTGCTCTTTTCTTAATATCAGTGTAATTTAGATAAACGAAGAAACCTGAGCAACAGTTTTAAACATTGCGTGACAAAACCAGTGCGGATGAAAGGACTTTATTACACTAAAACTATGTGCTTTTTCCTCTGGATTATTCAGAAATTTAAATTACCATCGCTATGTATATATGCACCTCTTATCTTAAGCACAAAAATAAACACAATTATTCTACAAAATATGTAATAGAACCCAGGCCATTTCACTTTAGTTAACCATATTACTAAGTGAACTATCCGTGCGAGTGGCAACATCTGCTTTTATAAATATGCTTGAGTTTCTGGTAATGTATATGAGTGCTATCTCGTGATACACGAATGCTTCCTAAACAGGGATGTGACTAAATTGCCTCACACTTATTTATTTCCCAAAGTTAGCAATGCATTCTTTCAATTCGTAAGCACAATAGTGTTTTAGTACTAGGTCATCGTAATGCCATTTTAAATCTTCCATGAAGGACTCTGATTACATAATCACGTGTATGTTTGAAACATTACAGCATTGTTTTTTGTAAGTACTATATTTTAGTTGAAAGTTTCATTTGTTGTTTTGCTTGATTCATTTAACTGCAGGGGAAATAATAACAAATGGAACAGTGCAGTATTCCATATCCTTCACAATCACCAATTTTAAGAAACAAACTAAAAAGGAAGAAAATGCAAGGAAACACTTGGCAGGTTTGAATTTGCCAAATTTCCTTTTGTTAATTACACAAAATCATGCCCTCTGGGACCTAAGTGTCATATCTCGAATTTTTCCCCAGCACATTTCTATAATCCTGTAAAGTTAATGGTCAATGGTCTGTATACAGA
Organism: Mantis religiosa; assembly: GCA_030765055.1. Taxonomy (NCBI): domain Eukaryota; kingdom Metazoa; phylum Arthropoda; class Insecta; order Mantodea; family Mantidae; genus Mantis; species Mantis religiosa. The sequence continues at coordinate 134,080,112 of CM060954.1, read as the reverse complement.
AGGTGATATAAACTTCAATTAAGTAAATTGGAATTTATCAATTTCAAGAATTTCCTCGAAGGTTTAAAGGATATGTTACACTGTTACTTTTAAGACATTTCTTTCTCTAAAGTAAAAAGACCAGAAACCTGCCGTTCATTCCAGAATAAAATATTAATAAACTCTTCTAATAAAAATACATAAATATATTGATATAAAAGGGGCTTTAAATACACTTCAACATATAAAGATGGAAACATTTTAAAGGAAAAGAAAACTGAAAATAAAGAAAATGAAATGCTGACACAACAAGATTATAATAAGTTTGGAGCACATTGTTTTGTGGTAAAAATGGTATTAACATGCATTGTAATACTTGTAGAAAACACTGTTTAATACTTCAATTGAAAAGAAAGACTTTAAAATGCGTTATTTTTGAAAGTTTTCATTAGTATGTAGGATGTATTTTTGCCCTCGTCTTCCATTGCAACCACAAGACACATTTGTTCCTATTTGCATAATTCTCGAGGTCCACAACACTGGTATTAATAATCACCATAGCATTCGTTGTCTCGCAGAATTGACTCTGTAATCGATGTATAGTTATCCAGTTCCCAGATGTTTCTTCGTCCGAAAAGATGTAATTCAACCAAATAGCTGTTTATTGCTATGTTTTGCAACAATGGCTCCGATATTATTGCGCGAGGCTCCCTTGTTACAGTAATTATAATGAATTATAATAATGTTAAAAAATGTGTTACATTCTTTTCTTGTATTACATATTTTTTAACATGAAACATTTTTTTGAAATGCTTAATATTTTATTGTATTTTTAACCAGTGTCCGCTTTCAAAATGTTTCGTATTCTAGTTTTATTTTGTCATTGATTACACACACACACACACACACACACACACACACACACACACACACACATATATATATATATATATATATTAATTGAAAGGTTTCAAAACGATTGTCCTACATATAAGAGTAATGCCCGATTTCACCAACAGATGTTAAGAATTAACACGGGTTTAACAATAGTTATAAAAAAATCGCATTTCACCAAAAAGTGTTAGTTTAACGCTCGTGTTAAATCTCTTGTTAAAGGCAGCGCCGTGGCTCAGTGGTAAGACCGCTGGGCTCTCACCAAGGCGGCCCGGGTGCGATCCCAGGCGACCGAAAAGTGAGATTTGTGGTGAACAACACGGCGCTGGGGCGGGTTTTCTCCGGGACCCTTGGTTTCCCCCGCCATCTCATTCCACCGGTGCTCCATCTTCATCTCATGTACCATCAGTGTCACCGCCTGCGATGCCGTATGTAGTAAAAGCGGGCGTTAAACACTACACATTTCACATTTCTCTTGTTAAACTAACAAATCAATATTCTAATGTTAAGTGCTTAACAATTCTAAATAGTCAAGATGGCGGGCATTGAACTCAGCAGTTGATGTCGATTTGCGATATTTAAGACCGTCTAAATGATATTCGTAATAAAGTACGGCCTATGAGGAGAAATGTTTTTGAGGAGCTATCAGAAGAAAATTTTCTACCGAGGTATAGACTGTCGAAACAAGTTGCTATGAAGGTTACTGCGGAAGTACAAGAGAGGTTAGAACATGCATCGAAAGGAATATGCCCATCTTGCCTTTGCTTCAAGTATTAATAATTCTGCGATTTTATAATTAACTGAATTGTGTGGATAATACACTGTCCACCTCCCGTCTTGAAACGTACAAGTCACTCGTCACTTGTCCTTCTTCCTTAAATGTACCTAATACGGTTCGTGTTTCTAGTAATGACACATGCATTTGAATTAAACTTTTTTCCAATTTTTTCTCACGTGACAGCCTCTCTTGTACATTCACCGCATCCGTCCTCTTATTTTCCACGATATCCTTACACTTCGTCACCAATTGAATTAACAATTCTTTCTCCATCGATGAGAAATTTGTTTCACGGCTTTTGTTTACGATTTTGTTTATCCGCCATTTTTTAGCTGTGTGCAGACTGTGGTGCGAAAAATGAAAACAAAATCGCATCGCAGTACTTTCAGAAAATAATACGACTCATCCATAGCCTTCTATAGCTGTGATATTTACAAGTTTCTTGACGTTAACACAGGTTTGTTAACATTTTCAGAAAACATGTTGGTGAAATGCAAGAAATTTAACAGCTTTGTTAGCGCTGTTACATTTGTTAACGTCGATTTTAACATCTGTTGGTGAAATCGGGCATAAGTGTGTAATATAATTTGCATTGCGTATAATCGTCCCTATTTAATGTAATTTTATAGACAACCATTTATAAAGTAGATATTATTTAGTTTGCTTTGTTTTGTAAAATATTTAAATATTTTTAGGATGCAGGCGTTGTGTTCGAACTTTGGCTTGATTTTAAAACATACTTATAATAACTTATACTACTATGAAGTCCTTATTGAGGTAATCTGATCTTTGAATATATTTATAAAAATTAAAATTTTATTTTTGTAATAAAATTTAATACTTTATTTAAACTAATTAAATATAAGATGCAAGTGAAAATACTAAAATTGTTCTTAAATATGAATAAAAGTTCATAAAATGTTTGATATATATTAAGGAAAACACCAACATTATGATTTCACTTCCTGTTTTGAAGCAAAACACTGTTTTCAAAATATTGTGACTTTATCCACTTTTGCTCTAATCGCACTTTAGTTTCCATGTAATTAAGCGCTCCCTTCTGGTCGAACGCAGAACGCCTTTAGCCCCGCGTAGATAGAATTTGCTGTCATCAGAAGATACCACAGAATTGAATCTCACAATATTCTCGCGTTGGAGAACGTTACCTACCTTTAAGTTTCAGCGAATCCTTGAGGAGGTTCGGCAAAAACGGAGAGAAGAGGAGGTCTGGAAGCTCTAGCGTTCCGAGAATAGTTCCGAAGTTCTCTTTTCCTCCCTCTCTCTCTCACTCCAGTCAATTATACGCCCTCGCTCTGAACGCCCAAGGTGTGGGAGGTTCTGTCACAAAATCGTACACTAGTTGGCGTGCCCTTATCTCATAGATGTCTCTCTTAGTCTCGAAAGATAATTTATAATTTCGTTCATCTTCCAGCTGGTTCTATGAAACTACTGTCTGTGATTCAGAAAACGTTTTTCCTAGTTTTGTCCCTCACAACTTGATATTTGGAACAATAAACCATTATATTCATGAAAATATAATGGTATACAAACTTCCAGCGACGTTTATATTTCTGATTTCCTTGACTATCCCCTCCCCTCTTGAGAATATTGCAAATCCTGGAAATACTATATAATTAATTGTTCTTACACACTGGCCGTGTGTAGGCTAAATTGTGGAAACGTAGAGCCAGACTGAAATATTCAATTCCATAGTCGGGATCAGAACCACGGATCTTCTGGCCTCCGTCCAGTCGCTCTAACCATTGAGCTACTATGGCCAACGTGCCGATATGACATTAAGTTCTCCAACTGACTCGTTTTCTTCCCGGTAAACCACTTAGGAGTTCTCATAAACATATGAGACAACTACCTTAATGGTGACTTATAGCGTGTAAGTACTTTAAGACCCGGGCCCCAGAGGATCCGCGGTTCAAATCCCGGCTGTGGCATTGAATTTTTCAGTCTGGCTATACGTTTCCACATACTATATAATTTGTAAACAACTTTCAGCACCAAAAGAATTCTACCAGTCGTTCCAATACTTAGGTAAAATATTTACTATGCCGTTGTGATAGAGTAAAACTGGACAGTTCTCAGCATTGAACGTCTTAAGGAAGCTACAGGTAACACCTACGGCAGCTTAGCCCAAAGGCCTATTTGGTGATAAGACTGTGGAAGTCTCCGTTCTAACTTTGCTGTATCATATTAAGATAATTACAATAAAGTAGAAACACTTGTATCTTTCCTTTGGTTTCATAGTTATTTGGTAACATACCGATTGTAAGTATAATATTAACATTAGACAAACACACTCCTCCAGTGTCAATATTCAAGGAAATATTGTAGCGTATATGAAAATCCCCTATTCCAATGCAACAACAAAGCAGTTTGAACTTCATTGTTATTTATAACCCTCAAAAGGGCAATCTTCTCCTATGTAAAATAATAACAGCTGAGTCATTTAGGACACTTTTCTTTTTCTTGCTTTATAGGTAGTCCAATTACCTGAACCTTCACGTAAGCAGTGGGTTAAAACCAGTGGCGTAGGGTGGTATGTAGACTAGGGTATGCACTTTAAAATCTAATATAAATAATAATAATAATAATAATAATAATAATAATAATAATAATAATAATAATAATAATAATAATAATAATAATAATAATAATAATAATAATAATAATAATAATAATAATAATAATAATAATAATAATAATAATAATAATAATAATAATAATAATAATAATAATAATAATAATAATAATAATAATAATATAATAATAATATAATAAATAATAATAATAATAATAATAATAATAATAATAATAATAATAATAATAATAATAATAATAATAATAATAATAATAATAATAATAATAATAATAATAATAATAATAATAATAATAATAATAATAATAATAATAATAATAATAATAATAATAATAATAATAATAATAATAATAATAATAATAATAATAATAATAATAATATAATAATAATATAATAAATAATAATAATAATAATAATAATAATAATAATAATAATAATAATAATAATAATAATAATAATAATAATAATAATAATAATAATAATAATAATAATAATAATATAATAATAATATAATAAATAATAATAATAATAATAATAATAATAATAATAATAATAATAATAATAATAATAATAATAATAATAATAATAATAATAATAATAATAATAATAATAATAATAATAATAATAATAATAATAATAATAATAATAATAATAATAATAATAATAATAATAATAATAATAATAATAATAATAATAATAATAATAATAATAATAATAATAATAATAATAACAACAATAACAATAACAATAACAATAACAATAACAATAACAATAACAATAACAATAACAATAACAATAATAATAATAATAATAATAATAATAATAATAATAATAATAATAATAATAATAATAATAATAATAATAATAATAATAATAATAATAATAATAATAATAATAATAATAATAATAATAATAATAATAATAATAATAATAATAATAATAATAATAATAATAATAATAATAATAATAATAATAATAATAATAATAATAATAATAATAATAATAATAATAATAATAATAATAATAATAATAATAATAATAATAATAATAATAATAATAATAATAATAATAATAATAATAATAATAATAATAATAATAATAATAATAATAATAATAATAATAATAATAATAATAACAATAACAATAACAATAACAATAACAATAACAATAACAATAACAATAACAATAACAATAACAATAACAATAACAATAACAATAACAATAACAATAACAATAACAATAACAATAACAATAACAATAACAATAACAATAACAATAACAATAACAATAACAATAACAATAACAATAACAATAACAATAACAATAACAATAACAATAACAATAACAATAACAATAACAATAACAATAACAATAACAATAACAATAATAATAATAATAATAATAATAATAATAATAACAATAACAATAACAATAACAATAACAATAACAATAACAATAACAATAACAATAACAATAACAATAACAATAACAATAACAATAACAATAACAATAACAATAACAATAACAATAATAATAATAATAATAATAATAATAATAATAATAATAATAATAATAATAATAATAATAATAATAATAATAATAATAATAATAATAATAATAATAATAATAATAATAATAATAATAATAATAATAATAATAATACTGAAAGAAGAAAACAGATGCTTTAACTAAACAAATCTTTCTTCTATGGTTTATCCGGTTGTCACATAGCAGAAGGTAGTCTAAAACAGTGACTTTTTTCTACATTCAGAAGTTTCATCTAATAGTAGAGAAACTAAGGATGCCTCAGAAGCTTTTCTAATATTGTTGTCATTGCTGTGTGGATGCTGGAAATAAAATCCTTCTGTGTATCTAGCGAGGTGGCACGAAATACAGTGCACTTCTCCAGGTACTCTTTGAGAGATAAGTCATACTCGTTAGTTCATTTATATATTCAGTAAAATTCCCTGTGTTAGATGATTCAGCACTCTCAATGTGACTACGAAACGCAAGCCGTTGTTTTCCCGAAAATCAGACAGCTGGTATGAAATGTGACAGTATTGCTCTGTTTTTTCTAAATTCCATGTTATACTGCTCAATTGATAATTTATATTGGTCATATGTTGTTCAAATCCTCATATCCTCCTGCAGTCCAAATTGACTTTTCTTTAGAAAATAAGATATGAACAACAAAACAATTTATTTAGGGTCGTGCACCACAGAGCCATGCTTCACTTTCATACACTTTATCATTAAAATTCCTCAAACGTTTTTTAATGATGGTGGTTATATTTAAAAAAAAAATTCGGGGCTACTGCTTTGTTTTTGTTTCTTTTTCAGTAAAACTTAAATGATGGAAGTGTCCCAACTTCAGTTTGTTGATTGCACAACATTCAGATTCCACGTTCGATACACTTGGTTTACGAGAAATGCAGCAACACGTGTTCCCATCATGGTGACTCGTGCAGATGTACTTCAGCAATGCACATACTCCGCTCTCAGTTGCTTGACGTATTTTCCTATTGCACTACAGTCATAATTATCTCCCAAAATGCTGCTTGTTGTCGTCTAACATGATCACAAGATGCTAGAAGCACGGAATTAACCTTTACTGCTAGGCAAAGTACCGAAAACTTCAATTTAAAGCACATTAACCATAAAGAGTAATATGTGTTGCATCCAATGCGCGCGCATCGCCTCCTGAGGCTGGCAGTCAACAGGAACAAACCTATTCACCCGCTCTGCTTTTCATGACTGACGTGATACTCCAATAGCAATTCATGGAAAATGACCCCGTAGGGGAGGGAATCCGTCCCCTTCAGCTGCCGTGGTGCGAGCGCTGCAGACCCTATATAGTCCAGCAACGCAAAGAAGGTCCCTCAAAGGAATGTCCTGTGTTACACGTGGGACAAGGACAGCGAATGTGTGTGAGAGAGAACGTCTGCTACACAAGGAGCAGAACCGTTAAAAAACATGCGCCCTATTCACTCTGTACACTAAAACCGAGAAGATTCATTTACAAAAGTGGAAGCCGTTAGAATATTTTTGAATGTTCTGTAACTGTACTGACATGGGGTGTCATAAACCTATCCAGGGAGGGTGTGGGAACCTTCGCCATCCTCCCTGCGTCTCAGGCCTCGGAGACTTACTCTCCTGTGGAGGAGTATCTGACGTTACTAGAGGAACCTCGGGCCGGACATTCGAGCCCCTCCCTGAATGGGAGTTGTTCGGATTGGGTTGGACTCGAGGGGGCACTGTGTTCCCGACGCCCGTGGGAGATCGGGTACGTCTCCGGACGGGGTTGAAGGAAGACATATATTCCCGCGTACTAGCCTGCATAGCTAGTAGAAGGATATCTAGTTTTTTAATAAACGAATTTAATTCGGAGTATAAAAGTTATTAAATATTTTTATTTATTTAAATATATTTTGGTGTGCTACATCACCGGGTAGCCTACCCAAGGTCTAATCGGTAGCCTTCCCCTTTGGGGTTGGCGCGCGTAAGTGGCGTATCCACTTCGATCCCGTCTTGAGTCCATAGGCCCAGATGGGGGAGCCTGTTAGTCTCTAAGTCTTGTCCTATGGAAAGCTCCACGGAGGCGCTGGGCGCCCTTTCGGGACAGCTCAGTAACTCCCTGGTCATCAGAGGGGAGGTCAGTCTTCACTTTGTGTGGATTGCCCTGGTAGATACTGTCGAGCTTATATGGAAGATGTTTGTACAGAACATACTCTTCAACAAGGATTATATCAATAAGATTAATGTAGTAGGGAAGTGTTAACTAAGGAAAATTGTCAGGATATGTAATACATGACCCACATTCACTGACGCTACTCCCCTGGTAAAAACAGTTGAGTCCAGAGGTTCTACTCCCATCAGTCCTGGACCCGTAGGACCAAGAGCCGGGCCTCTTAAAACCAGGGAGTTATCCGAGCTGCACCAAAGGGCGCTCGGCGTCCTCCGTGGGGCTTTCCATAGGACAAGACCTGGGTTACTGACCTGTGCCCCCCATCTGCTCCACTTACACGCGCCAACACCAAAGGTGAAGGCTACCGATATGACCTCGGTGGGGCCGCCTGGCGATCTAGCACACCTTCTACTAGCTCTACAGGCTAGTACCTGGAGATATTGATGGCTTCACTCAACCCCTTCCGGAGACGTACCCGATTCCCACGGGTATCGGGAACCACTGCCCCCTCGAGACCAACCCAATTCGAACAACTCCCGAAGGAGGGGCTCGGCTGTTCGGCCCGAGGTTCCTCTAGTAACGTCAGAGGTACCACGAGTGCTAAGGGTCCGCAGCGCCCGCACCACGGCAGCTGAAGGGGATGGATCCCCTCCCCTACGGGACCCTGGTTAAAACAGTTGCAGAACGCAACGGGGAAATTCCAGTTAAACGGGCGGCGCTGGTGTGAGCGGGCTAAATAGGTTAGTTCAATTCTGGGAACTGCCTCCTTTTCTTTTTTTTACCGTGGAGGGGATAAACCCAGTTACAGGCGACGGCCCACGTGCGATGGCCGACAGTGTGAGGATCCCTGTGCCCTGAGGGGGCCAGGCATACTCACTCTAAGAACCCCTCCACGTGTTAGTTTCGTGTATCTTAGATTAGTTTACCTGCATTTATTATCAAGCTTCCTAGTCGGGTCCCGCATAGCTCCCGGGTTAGTATGTGGAATCTATTAAGCTGGCATGCACGGCATGCGAGCGCGTTAACGTTGCTTCTTGATGAAACCTGGGCACCACCAAGCGTTAATCATGCGTAATTAGATTGTATAACTCTGGCTCAGGCCGGGTAGAACTGTTAGTCAGTATTAAAAGTTTAGAGCTAATTATTCATATAACTTATAATTGCTGCTTAATCATATCTGTATTGTAATACTGAAGCTCAGGCCTTGGTGACCTGTTAGTCAGGAATTAGAAATGCTATGGTTATTAGCTATCCTACTTATAGTCCTAGTTTCCTAGGTTTGTCAGTTGTTGGTATGTGGCATGCTATGCAATGTGTTTGGTCGTCCTTTGTTCCGGCGTGGTCTCGCGCTGCGTCGTCGGAGTGTCCTACTCCATATGCAGTCACCCGCTGTCTCTGCGCCTGTAGGACACTGGTGGGATGCCCTCGGACTCCCGGGCCTCCTTGACTGTTGTCAAGGGCTTGGAGGGCTCTGTGCGGACAGCGTTCTGAAAAGATTCAGTATAAGAAAAAGATTAGTGATGGGATTATATGGAGTAACAGCCTAACTGTCTGTGTCAGTCATCTGCCTCCTGTCGTTCGGAGCAGAACCAAGTCCGCTCACGTGACTGCCGTGCGTTTAACTGGAACTGCCCCGTTTCTTCTGCAACTCTTATAACGCAAGAAGGGATATTTGTTTACGTGAAGGACAGGGGAGTTGGGCCACCTGGTATATTAGATATAATGTCGATTACTACACAAAGTGTAATAGTAGCAAAAATGTCTTATATGAGAGTTATAAAAACTTCTTAGCACAGGAAAACTTTATTTTATACAACTGTGGAATTACAATAAATATTACTAGGAGGCTTTGATACTGATTTCTATACAAATTCCTGTAGTATTCAGTAAAATGTACCTAACTATAACATACAAATGTGACATTATAAGTGAGGTCGATTGCCATTTGTTACTGTCTTCCTGTTTTTACTTGGAAAAGTCGGTGGTTCCGTCATTGTAGATTTGTGACACCAAAAACAACCTTAAGCCTAAGGCCTTTGAACACATTAAGCGATCTTTCACATTCAATGTCGAAATGGAAGCTAAAATAAATCAAAACTCATTTCTTTTCCTTACTGGCTACTTAGGTATACATGCTTGTAATAAAATTCAATTACGTCTTTTTTTTTTAGGGGGGGGGGCAGGTTTGCTCATTGGCTAGAGCTGACCTGCGGATTCCAAAGTGGCAGGTTCGCACCCGGCCTAGGCCTAGACAGATGATCTTTTTGAGTACTCTAAGGTGTCATTAGATTTACTGAGACGTAAAAGAACCCCACGCGGGACAAAATTCCAGCACACTGGTGGTGTAGGACGTTCGTGGCAGTTGACAACTTCGTTAGCAAATATTTTATGTTTACTAACTTTCATTTTTACACGTGTTCTCTGTGGAGTATCAACAGTTTAAGAAGCTAATTCCATTGCAGTAAGTATATTTTATTAAAAATCCAGTATGTCCTTCGGGAAGAATGGAACATTTGAGTGGTGAAAGAATTATCAATATGGTTTTTCAGATTACTTTGTACACATACATACAGAATGTTTTTACATGTTTATAATATTATAATGGACCAAATGAGGTATTTTGTATCAAGAAGGCTGTGTTATAATTGACCAAATTAATCTTATAAAAGTTGTATGTAGATGTGAGTGGCATTGAATGTTTTACAATTGCATGTTATTTGGTAAATAGTTAGACATGTTACAGCGCTGGCTGGACCGAGAAGTCCACATTGCCTGCCGTAGATGTCGCATGGTTCGCTCCGTACCAAATAAGCTAGCTCACAATTGTTGCCCTCAAAAAAACATTGTTGTTGTATAGGGGAGAGCGGCATGGCAGGGCGAGAGACGCGTCTCCCTGACGGAGGTAGCCGTCAACCACCGCATCAAGGCCACAGAAGCGCATCGCAGATGGATGAAAAGGAACAGGGTAAGTCTCCAGCTTACGTTAAACGAAGATATTATTTGTAACATATATTCAATATTTAATTTCAGCATAACTCAGACATCAAAACTGTCTTATTAGTAATGTATACAGTAAGTAGGTACTCTTGATAATTATGGTACCAGTGAATCCTTAACGAGCATCATACTAAAATTATTCCTGAGTTCAATAGAGTAGACGCAATGTTAGCATTATAAATTGTAGGTAATAAACTAAGAAATATTTTGACATCCATAGCTGACATAAGTGACAGTAGGTTCATATTTTTGTAAATGGGAGCTAACTTCTCTCCGCATATTTCATTTGTTATTACCTTACGTGTTGAAGTGAAAGCAAGACATTCCCTTTCTAGGAAAGAAGTGAGCAAGTGTTACGGAGTGTGATATAGCACAGAATGGTAACTAATTGTAAATTCAAGTATTATTGTATATTTAATAATGTACTGAATTTCTTTCATCTTCATTGTTCAGAAAAAAAAAAAAAAAAGAATTGAAATAAAATGTCTCTCTATAGTCCACAGAAACTTGAAATATCGCTATTACGTAATTACTATATGAAACACGCCATTGTTATTATTAGCACGTGTGCCATAATAAGGCCATGATGCACGATATTAAATACAGTAAAAGTACATTTATAACGCTAAGATCGTATAAATACAATATAGTTAATAGTTTCAAAGGTGATGACCGTAAATGTATTCATTGCATAGGAGGGGCCAGAGAGGAACCGTAATTATTCCCTCCTTAATTACAGAAAAACAAGCATACAAATAGGGTTACTATGATAGTCAAAATTGTTATTTTTATTTCCACTTAATTTACTTAAATTAAATATCAGCTGTCTGTTCACAGTTAATGAGTGAATTTATCACAGTAGTGGACTGTATCCAAGATGTTCCATTAACTATAAAAGAAAGGAAAGAAACAGTTTAACGTGTTATATGCTCCTGAGAAACATGAAACTGTCAAACAATAAAAATCAACTTTCAGTAAAATTTTAGTAATTAATCTACCTGGGTAAATATTACGTTTAAAATATATCTTAATAAGTTATTTTTTAAGTTGTCTCAAAATTTAAATTATGTTTGCATCCAAGGAATGATCCTGGATATGATGATTAAGGCTTGGAAAGGTAAGATGCTCTATTGTTGACCACATTTTTCATTTTTAAGGTATGTGTTAACCTTTCATTAAAGGCATCAAGGTTGTGTGGACAATATTATTCCCAGGAGCTGTGTTAGTGTATTGAGACTGTTTCTGCCACCGATAGCAGACAGAAGAACAGCCTGAGGTTTGTCATGCCTGTCCCTGCCCAAGATTGGGCTTCGTCACTCTAATGCCTGATTTCACCAACAGATGTTAAGATTTAACACGAGTTTAACAATAGTTATAACAAAAATTACATTTTACCAACACTCGTGTTAAATCTATTGTTAAACGAACAAGTCAAATTTGTGATGTTAAGTCCTTAACAATTGTAAATAGTCAAGATGGCGGGCATGATCTCAGCTGCTGATGTCGATTTGCTATATTTAAGACCGTCTAAATGACATTCGTAATAGAGTACGGCCTATGAGGAGAAATTATTTTGAGGAACTATCAGAAGAAAATTGTTTACAGAGGTATAGACTGTCGAAACAAGTTGCTATGAAGGTTACTGCGAAAGTACAAGAGAGGTTAGAACATGCATCTAAAGGAATATGCCGATCTCGCCTTTGCTTCAAGTATTAATAATTTTACGATTTTATAATTCACTGAATTATATGGATACTACACTGTCCACCTTCTGTCTTGAAACGTTCAAGTCATTCGTCACTTGTCCTTCGCTCCTCGTTTTAAATTTACGTAATACTGAGTTAGAACATGCATCGAAAGGAATATGGCGATCTCGCCTTTGCTTCAAGTATTAATAATTTTGCGATTTTAATATTCACTGAATTATGTGGATAATACACTGTCCACCTCCCGTCTTGAAACGTTCAAGTCACTCGTCACTTGTACTTCTTCGCACCTCGTCTTAAATTTACGTAATACATTTCGTGTTTCTAGTAATGACACATGCATTTAAATTAAATTTTTTCCAATTTTTCCCACGTGACATCTTTCTCTTTAAATTCACCGCATCCGTTCTCCTATTTTCCACGATATCCTTATACTTCTTCACCAATTCAATTAACAATTCTTTCTCCGTCGATAAGAAATTTGTTTCACGACTTTGGTTTACGATTTTGTTTATCCGCCATTTTTTTTAGCTTTGTGCAGACTGCGGTGCAGACGAAAATGAAAACAAAAGCGCATCGCAGTACGTTCAGAAAATAATACGACTCATCCATATCCTTCTATAGCTGTGATATTTACAAGTTTCTTGGCGTTAACCTGTGTTTGTTATCATTTTCAGAAAACAGGTTGGTGAAATGCAAGAAATTTAACAGCTTTGTTAGCGCTGTTACAATTGTTACGTTACATTTGTTAACGTCGATTTTAATATCTGTTGGTGAAATCGGGTATTAGAATAACAAGCAACTATTGAAACAAGTGGTCTGTATCATTTCCATGCCAAACTCTGCATTTGTATACTAGCGATATTGTTATTATCAGTATTAGTGGGGTTGTTAATTTTGTAAAACTGCAATGTGCTGAACCACAAGCGAAGATACACGCTCGATATTTCATCATCAAACTTCACTCTGTGATTTACAATCGGTTTGCTGCATCGAAATATAAACCTATATTACAATATGCTTGGCGACTTGCAGGTTATGGCATTGACATACCCCTATCATCATTTACTTATGTAATTCATGTGGCTGTTCGCATTGTTGCGCGACTGCGAAAGTGATTTCGAATGTGATAACGTTGCTTTGGTAAGGTGTGAACATTATCTTACTTTTCGCTTTAACTTGTCATTGACATTCCTCATCTACACTTTGAGGACTAGTTTAAGCACTGTCAGGTGTGTTGTAAGGTATTGTGTGTTGCGCTATTATAAGTTCCTTAAACGGAGGGTTTTTGCCACTGTTGATTGAAACTAATCATACATTGACGTTCTTGAATTACGTCATCTTGTTTCTTTGCTTCTCGCTATTAAAACGTCACTTGAGACAGAATGCAACGTTTAGCATGGAAATGACACAGACCACTGTTCTGTTTATGATCGATTGTTATTCTAAGCATGTTTCGTGCGTTTCCGAGCGTTCGTTGTGACGAGATGTGGGGTTTACAGGATGGCGGGTGAAAGTGAAGTAAGGGAAAAGAAAGGGGGTAGCATATATGCTCCTCAACAGCTGCAGTCTCCGGTGCAACAGCCCTTGTGCACCGCTGATGGATTAGATGTTTCAAATGTTTAATTTTGAAGTCTACACAAATTCTTGGATGGATTGGAATTCTATTATGTGTTTCAAATAGGAAGAGTTCACTCCTGTAGCCAATCAGATACGTTAGAGCCTTCGCCGTTGTCAGCTCGTCTTCCCCACTACTTTTATATGTCCCTCTCTCTCGCACACTTGCGACTGTTCCTGCCGCTAGACGTAAGGGAAAGCAAACTGAATTTTCCAAAGTTTTATAATAATGCAGTTGTTGAAGTCACAATTGCAACATAAATATTCGTATATTACGCAAATGTTTTAAATATTTAGTTTAAAGTTAATTATAGTTTATGAATTACTTATTTTTCTAGTCCAACGAAAATCCCAGCGGTGCATACGTATAGCTGGGAATGTTACTTACGTTAAGAGATAAATCGTCATTGTCATTGTCTTCAACGTCTGAGTACGGCAAATTTATGATGATAGGTTCCAAAATCTCGTTACGTGCTATTTCTTTCCAAAAGTCGTCTTCTTGTAGTATATCTGATGTCTCACGCAGTTTTCCCAGTCTTGTTGCGTTCCTTATCAATTTCTTCGTGAATAAGTAATTCAGTTTAAAAATATTATTTCTGTTTGCAACATAATTTGAGCCCACATTAACTCTATTGCATTGTTCTAGCGGTAGTAAGGGGGGGTGTATCGTGTCTCATTGGTCCAGCTGATACACCTTTTCAAGGAAGAGAAACTGAATAATGATGCTTGGAACTCTGTCTACATAAACAAAGATATAATGTGACCAGACACGTTCTGCCACACTAGCAAGAAGTGTATCGTTTCCTCTCATCGAATTTAACAAACATCTTGGCTTACTCAAAGTACATATTTCTTTTACCACGTCATGTCAAATGTTTACGTTTCAGTTCTGAGTAATTTCAAATATACATACATGCATACATGCCAATCAATAATGGTGTTCAATACAGTGCTTACGTCGCAATTTTTGTTATAGTATAATCGTATCTATTTATTTGTATTAGGAAAACTGTTTGAGCTAAAAATATGGGTTTTTCACGGTTATGTTAAATACATTACTCTCTCCTTCCTCATCGATCAGTTTTTGTAAAATCTGAATTTTTGTGTTAGCGCAGATAGTATTTATTAGAGATCGATTAGTTTGGCGCTCCTCACACACCACTTAGCGGGAATGCAATACGACAACACCGCAGGACTCCGATGGTTGCTCACCAAGTAGCGCTCAAGGACAAACACCTTCCTATTTGAAACACATAATAGCGGCAGTTTCAGAGGTTGCTGTAAGTGCTTTATGGTACCAGTAATACTTGTAAGTCATACGAACGATAATCCCCCAAGAGACTGAACCGAGGTACTCTGATAGTGTGGCAACCGATCGTAAAATTTTGGGGCGCCGGCGCCTAATTTCATCTTCCACAAATGAGAAAGATGAAGCTTCGTGATTGCTCGGACACATAGCAACAGTATTATCTAAGAGGTGATGCTCTCCAACGACCGGTTTGTGAGGATTTCAGAAATATTTTTCTTCACTTTAAAAATTTCTGGCAGCAAATTAATGGACAGTTAACATCCTGAAAGAAACACAGATATTAGAATCTACGGTTTTTACGAATAAATTCATGTTTATATCTTTTCAATGACTTTTAAGGAATGTACTCTGAAAACTTAAAATTCAATAATAATTTCGCAATGGTAACTAACATTTTAAACTTCTGAAAATGTAAAAACACTATTTTAAAGTATTAAATTTTAAAATTAGCCGCGCAGTTTGCATACAATAATAACTCGGTCCTGTTTCTGCAATTTTGAATTTTCTCATGAATATCTTAAAATAGTAATTTTTGAATGATTTTGAAAATTCAGTGTTGTGTATCCTTAACGTGCTGAGTAGCACTACTGTTTTGGTGCTGTTATAGAAACCACTCAAGAGATGGTAATGGTCTGAAATTTTTAAACAGTTGTCTTTGAATATAAGATATATAAGGGGTAAAATAACTATGAGAGAGAGAGCATGTTGGCAGGCTATGGAACAGTCCGAAGGGGGTCAAATCGTGTACCTGCTCTGGAAACATCTTAACCACGTAGTGACGGAATGTGGATGTTGCAGGATGTCAGGTGAAAATTGTGTAGGTGGAAAGAAAGAAGTAGCATGATGCTCCTCGACGATTGAAGATTCGGGTGCAACGGCCATCGTGCACTGCTGGTGGATAAGTTAATCAACTAGGAAGAGGATAAACAGAATTTAAGTATCCAGACAAGAATTCTGGGTGATTGTAATTTTATTTGGGCAGGAATGGGGATCTTATGGTTACCGGTAGTGTCCGCAAGCCATGCGGAGTAGCCGGTATCGCTTTGAGCGACGCTCACGTGCTACATAGTCCCCAAGAGATCTAACTAGGGCGCCTGGTGTTGAGGCAAACTCTCGTAAAATTTGGAGGCCCAGCGCCTAATTTCATCCTCCACATAACGGAGGGATGAATCCTGGTGAAATAATCTCACGGGGAACCTTGTGCATACAGAATAAATAATCCGAAGACATTTATTCTGTGCACTGGAGCAGTATCAGATTTGAGCCTGCGGCCATGCCCCAGACTTCATACGCGTAGAGCATGATAGGGAGGACTAGAGCCTGAAAGAGGTGTAGCTTCAGGGGAACAGATATCACAGACCACCACACGGGGTACAGCGTTGCCGAGGCACCGCACGACTGATACGATAGCTCCGAAAAGTTAGGCCATTATCTAGCTTGATTCCCAAGTATTTGATAGAATTCTCCCACCGAATCCTTTGCCCAAAATAGGTGAATCTGGGGAAGTTGGCGGAAAAGCGGCACTTGGTGAACAGAATCGCTTGGCTTTTCTCCGTGTTGATGGACAATCGCCAAAGCGTGCACCATTCTTGGAGGAGATTGAGGTTTCGTTGTATGGGGTTGAAAAATAACTATGTACGAAAGTCATGTTTATATGGATATACAAATTATATTTTGGAATCTGCTAGAACCAAATTTCTGTGGTCATTGAAAGAAGTATATTAGTATGTTTATATACTCTTATTAAAGAAGAAAAACGAAATACGTTTAAAGAAGACCATGTAAGAAATGACATTTTATTGCACGTCCGACTGTAAAAATTTTGGTCAATGCCAAAGTGTGCGATGTTTATTCAAAACAGGATATGGATAAGTGAGATCTTCATTTGCTACAATCATTTCTTAAAGTTTGTTCCAACATTGTCTTGTAGTATGATTTGCTCTTTTTATACCAGATTTGACAGTTCGTTTTAAATTCTTTTTTGAACAGTTCATGTACCGGAAAAAAGAAACTTATTAGTGTTTATTACGGTTTGAAACGGATTTGCTAGCACTGTTGAGTCTCTATACTAATTGGTGGGAATAAATATATATGACAATAATCGACAAAGGTTGCGGTCTCACATACCTCATTACGTTTATTAAAGATTAAATAGTTCTAAACAAGAGAAAAACCTTGTTGTGGTCTTCTTCACGCATTGGTTGATCCATCGTTATTAAGTCTTCATATTTTGTTCCATCCATGTGGTTTATAATACAAGAACTCTTATCGCGTATCTTTCGCTTGATGCTCGATGTAGATCTTTTAAGAACTGATTTCAAAATTTGCTTATTCTTTCGTTTATATTCTATATTTCTAGTCCTGTTTACTGTTCCATTCCATCTTGTCTTGTCACCCCCATGATTGACCTTATAATCTCCTCTCGGTTGCCTTAGTTCAACTCTCACCGTCATATGAACATAAAAGGGTGCCATGAGGAGAGCTGCATGTAAGATGCAATATTGCTAAAGCACGAGTGGCAGTTAATTGTCCCACTGAGAAGTAACTTCGACTGTCTGACATAAGATTACATAGGATTCAAGTCTAAATCAAGTAATAAAATATAATTTTAATTTAATTTAAATGAAAATAAACTACTCTCTAGCGGATACATTAAATCTGGGGTTAATTGCAATTTAGGTTTCAACCCCAACTCCCAACTACCCCAGTTTGAAATGTCAAATAATACCCTTAGATTATTATGCTTATTTCTTTGAGTAGGTATATCATAGCCTTTCTTTACTTACTTTTTATCGTGTTGACAAATAGGAACCGTTTGAATTTGAAAAAAGTAATGAATACTTAAACTGGATTAAAACGTTTTTTGGATAGCTGTCTTCTTACAATTGATTAAATTTATTACTTAAGTATTCAAAATATTCTGCGTTGTTGTTTAAGAAACACGGGCAATTTAAGGACGTCACTGGAATGATTCTTTTTCTATTCCGTGCTCACTCCCTGGTTTTTCTGTTTATTTATTTTTATTATTTTTAGTTCTTCAATATTTCAAAAGGAGGAATATAAAACAAATTATTTCAAATGTCCTCATTAGGAAGAAGTCAAGAGACATAAGGTCTGGAGATGTTGCTGAATACTTCTCCACCAAATCCATTTTCAAAAATCATCTACACATCTAGACATTGTCGTATATCTGCATAGGTATTGGGGGAGCGCCGACTATTGAGTGAGTGATGAGTGAGTGAGTGTGTGAGAGATAGAGAGAGAGAGAGAGAGAGAGAGAGAGAGAGAGAGAGAGAGAGAGAGAGAGAGAGATATTTAAGGGCCCCTCAGGTCATTATGGCAGCTTTGTACATCCAACCCTATGTTCCAATCCTCATCTTCCAAAGTGTTCAAACTCATTTTAAATGAAAATCGAATCAACATATCATCCACAAGAATGCCTGGCCAGATATAGATTTTCTTTTAGGACATTTTGTAGGATCGTCAGAGAAAGGTGTGGAGTTTTATTGTCCGGATTGTCAACTGTAGGCAAACCCATTCAAGAAAATATGCTCGTATTTGATGACTGGAACGATTGTTTTGTGTGAAATGTCAGTATTTTCAATTCTGTAAGTCAATTGCTCACAAAACTCTTCTTCAGTAAAATTCATCTTCACTGAACTCGTAGTAACTTTGCCTTTCATTGGGGATGAATTTATTAATTTGTACACTTTATAAGTGAAAACAGTGAAACGTTTGTACTGTACTGCTTTTTGGAATCAAGAAGGTTTCGGTGTCTCAGTGTCCCCATCTGTATGGTTCCTTTGAGTTTTCATTTGTTTTATTGAGCCAGTTTCCTGAAATTTCATTACAAGAACTATCATAAACTGATGACTGCATTTTTCTCAGAATATCTCTCTTAAAGGAACCAACAGTTTTACATAAACAAATATTTTGACCAGCGTTAAGACAATTTTTGTACTTTCTTTAGTAGCATTTTAATAGCTATTTTTATTTGTTCCACTTAAACTCCGCCCTTAACTGCTATGGTCATATCGGCGGCCGTTCATACATACCGAGCATACCGAAGATGTTAACTCGTATTCGTTGGATTTAATCATAGACTACACACACATTCACACTCTCATTCATACTTCCAGACTCTGGGAATTATCCTGGTCGGAGAAAAATCCCCACCCCCATGGCCGGGAATCAAACCCGGGACCCCTAGCACGGCAGGCAGGTGCTCTACCGACTGAGCTACTGGGCCAGCCATTTAATAGTTATTTATGGAAATAATGAGGTATGAGCTTAATTAATTAATTACCCCTCTAATGTATTTTGTCCAGTTCTGTATTTTCATGAAAAGGACAATTACGTAATATTTTAAACGCAGCTATTTCATAAAGCTACTTAGTTTATCTGTGTCATGGTAAAATGGTTGATTTATAAACAACACAGTAAAATGGTTCATTGCAGGAGGGTAAATCCATTAGTTTCCGGCCTAACAATTTTCTAGTTATGGTAAAAAGAAAGCATTTCTACTTTTACATATAATCATACTTTATTACGATATACTTCTCATACCTTATACTTAACTTTTTAATCCCCCTAAAAATAGTCAGAAATCTTCTCTACAGAATGGACATAAACAGCATATAGCTCTTCCTTGAAATTCCTTACTGAGTTTTGAAAAGAATAAGTAGTCACTGGGACTTCTGGATGGTAGGTCTTCGCGAAGACACATTTTCTCACACCTTCCTATGCAATAAGAGTTGCGTAAACGGTGCATTACCCGTCTACCTCAGCTTTCTTTACCTTTTCACTTTGATGAAAATGCATAGTCTGTGCAGAAGTCACATAGTACTCCCCATTTGCTGTGAAGACAAAGAAAAGTATTTCTTCACTTGCCCAAAAGATGGTGGCTACGATCGTCTTGGTTGATTGTGTGCCCTTGGCGTTTAGTGGTGGTGCTTCGCCAGGTTACACATTAATTCTCTTTGCGACAAGGGATCATAATAACCTATCATAGTTTCATCTCCTTATAACTTAAGTTTGCAGAACTTCTCTTTCTTTCTTAGGGCAAGGCTCCAAAAATGCCTGACTCGGTATTCCTTTTGAATTTAGGAAAGTACATAGTCTAGGTACCCATCTTGCATTGACCTTATTAATATTTACATTTTCATGAATAATTCAAAGTATTGTTCTTTCAGAAAGGTCCAAACTTGGTCTTATTTCTTTAATTATGAGCTGCCGGTCTTCCATAATTTCTTCTTCCACAAGAGAGATGTCTTCAGGAATGAACATCTCGAAAGGCGATCTGCACGCTCTTCGTCTTCGGTGCTTCCTCGAGACATTCGAAAATGTTTGACCCATTCTTTTACAGCGGAGTAGGAAGGGAATGCTTTCCCAAATATACTCTCCAGTCGCCATTTAATTTAATTTGGAGTAAGACTTTCTTTTGTGAATAAGTTAATAAACGTTCGATTCTCAATTTTGAACATTCAGTAGCTTCTACGTAAAGCTTTATTTATGCAACTATATCTGAATAAATAAGGACAGAGAAACGGAAATTGCAGCTGCAATAATTTACTTAAATGATAATATATGTGGGCTACCACATTCAGTGCAGGAACCAATCCCTATCGGCGCAGCCTCTAATCTTATGGGTTACCCTCGTAAGCCAATGTTCAATTAATTATAACTTTTTTTTTTTAAACGTACGTTACTCATCCTCATAATTTTGATGGCCCTTCTCAAAATAGTCTCCCCTGAATGCAATGCACTTGTCCCAGCGTTTCTGTCAGTCTTCAAAGACATGCTGGAAACCATTTTTGAGAGAACCTTCAACATCGCCTCCGCAGTCTTCATCACTGCTTCTGATGATGGATAATGCCTCCCACGAAGGCGTTTCTTCTAGTTAGGGAACAGAAAAAGTCACATGGCACTAAATACGGACTATAGGGAGGGTGAGGGATGCACTTCACGTTGATTTCTGCAAAATATTCAGCAACAACATTGGCAACAACAACGTATTATTGTGGTGCAGCATCCAGTCTGCTTCATGGATATGTGGTCTTTTGCGCCTGATATGGACTTGCAATATTTTCAGCACATCCCTGTAGTATTGTCCAGTTACTGATGTGTGTGCAGGTACAACATGCTGATAAACCATTCCATGAATATCAAAGAATGAGATGACCATAACTTTCCCAGCAGAAGCAACCACTTTTGCTTTTTTGGGGGGTTAGTGATGAAGGAGATTTTCACACTGAGGTTTGCTGTTTGCTCTCAGGATCAAAATGATGTAGCCAAGTTTCATCAGCAGTGATTACGTTTGAAAGAAACTCCGGATCTTCCATAACATCAACTTTAACTGCGTGTTACCTCCACTGCAGCGGTAGGCGATACTGAACATGTCTGAACTTGCCTGGTTCTCACAGGCGGGAACCAAGAGTACCAACAATGAAACTACTACAGCGTGTTTGTTTCACATTAGACTAACAGAATATAATAAGGTTGAATTTTAGTGTGAAAAATTATGAACGTAAAAAATTATGATCATTCTGTATTGAAAAATCCTCGTACATTGATCATTCAGTAATTAGCGGCAACAATGCTTGCATGTGGCACTACAAATGGTAAATGTTGCAAGCTGAAAACAATAAGAAAACAGAGCATCTGATGTGTGTTATCTGCGAGTTTGAAGACAATAGTTTTAAGATGTTTTTACTGAATTTAATTTGCCGGCTTTACCGAATGTATGCTATCAAAAGTTTAGTAAACACAAATAAAAAAATGCGCTTGGCAAGAATGCTCAAGAATGACATGTAGCACTACTGGAAGCTTGTGATATAGAGAGTTACCATATCGTGTAGTGGTTGACTGATCACGTGCTATTCGCAGAGAAAGGGAAGGTGTTCATCTAAATCGTGGAGCTAGAAGACCACAAGTAATTTATTTCCATGTGAACCGCTGTTGGGCTTGTATAGAAGTAGAGAGGGAAGTTGGTACGATTCTTCATATACTTAAGAAGTTAAAGATGAGGAGGATGTGCGTCCAATAGATGACACACATTCTTGAAGAGGAAAAAGTGTGGCAGATAATAGAAACAGCGTTAAACACTTAGAATGCTATAGACGTGAAGGCGAGCGCTTCCTTCGAGGTATCAACTTTGGATAAAACCCGAGTTAGATGATACCAATCAAAAGTAAAGGTCAAATAATGAGTGGCGGCACAATCATTCCCCACTAAAAGAACAAGATCCACTTTGAGCCGCAGTTCATAGTTGCTTATGATTTTGACGATGTTCTTGCCAGTCTTCAGTTGTTGTAGGAAAATCGTGTGAATATCGCTTACTGCAGTTATTTTATGGAGCATCATTTGTGAATACCTGTGCGTCCTCAACGTCCAAGTCTGCTGAATTTTCATCCTAATGTGCTGAATGATGGTTCTCGCTCTTACACAGCTGCTTCTGTGATTAATTTATTTGCAGATGAAACTTTGGAGTATCCTCTATACTCCTGAGATATAAACCTATGTGATTTTATTTATTTTTTTTTTCTTCCAAAAATGAAATTGCCACTTAATATGTGTTTCAAATGGGAAGAGTTTTCGCGTGTATCGAAACGGATGCGTTAGAGCCTTCACCGTTGCCACCTCGTTATGCCCACTCTTTTTATACCTCTCTCTCTCCCTCTCTCTCTCCCTCTCTCTCCCTCTCTCTCTCGCACACTTGCGAGTGTTCGTGGAGCTAGACGTAAGGGAAAGCAAACTGAATTTTCCAAAGTTTTATAATAATTAGACTTAGGACTTTTAGGACTCGGCTTGTACGTACGCTTGCTGTGAGTATAGGAAGAGGGGCGTGGTTTAACTCCAGTAGTAAACAAGGTCGGCCGTCTTAGGGGTATACAAATGTGCTAACAAACTGTTTTAATAAAACAATATATAAATTATGTCACTGTTTTCAGAATCATCCAGTAGAAGTAGATGTATAACAAAACATATTTTGAATAATAAAGTAAAAAAAATTACTTTTGCAATACAAAATAAATGCTTACTCTTCAATTGTTCAACTTATTACAGTGTATAACAGCATAGATTTTATACTTTTCGAAGTTGAATCTCCTTCTGTCACTCAAGCAATATTTTTAATTTGAAAAACTTCTCTCGACATCAGATGATGTAACAGGTGCAAACATAAAATACTGCAGATCACACACTCTTTCCTTGTGCGCTTGCATATTATTTTTAATTTTTGCTATTTTAAAATAGCCTGGGTTTTTCTAAAGTACGGTTTTCATTTTCTTTAACCATGACAGGTCCAGCAGCTGCTGAGTCTATCTGTTGAGGTAGTTCTTCTATGAGCCTTATGGCATGAAGCATTTTATTACCTCTCTTTTCTAGCTGAACAATGGTTTTGGACAGGTCTGAAAAACTTTCTGATAAAGAGCAAATTTTCGTGTAATTTGCTGTAATGAGGGACTGAGCGGCTCGTACTACAGAACTATGCTCGTTATCTAGTACACTTATGCCCGATTTCACCAACAAATGTTAAGACTTAACACGAGTTTAGCAATAGTTAAAACAAAAATTGCATTTCACCAACAAGTGTTCTCGTGTTAAATCTCATGTTAAACTAACAAGCCGAATTTCTAATGTTAAGTCCTTAACAATTCTAAATAGTCAAGACAGCGAGCATGAACTCAGCTGTTGATGTCAATTTGCTACATTTAAGAAAGTCTAAATGGCATTCATAATAGAGTACGACCTATGACGAGAAATGATTTTGAGGAGCTATCCGAAGAAAATTGTTTTACGGAGGTATAGACTGTCAAAACATGTTGCTGTGAAGGTTACTGCGGAAGTACAAGAGAGGTTAGAACATGCATCGAAAGGAATATGGCGATCTCGTCTTTGCTTCAAGTATCAATAACCTTGCGATTTTATAATTCACTGAATTATGTGGATACTACATTGTCCACCTCCCGTCCTGAAACGTTCAAGTCACTTATCCTTCTTCGCACCTCGTTTCAAATTTACGTAATACTGAGTTAGAAAATGCATCGAAAGGAATATGCCGACCTCGCCTTTGCTTCAAGTATAAATAACCTTGCGATTTTATAACTCACTGAATTATGTGGATAATACATTGTCCACCTCCCGTCTTGAAACGTTTAAGTCACTTGTCCTTCTTCGCACCTCGTTTCAAATTTACCTAATACTGAGTTAGAAAATGCATCGAAAGGAATATGCCGACCTCGCCTTTGCTTCAAGTATAAATAACTTTGCGATTTTATAATTCACTGAATTATGTGGATAATACACTGTCCACCTGCCGTCTTGAAACGTTCAAGTCACTTGTCCTTCTTCGCTCCTCGTTTTAAATTTATGTAATACTGAGTTAGAACATGCATCGAAAGGAATATGCCGACCTCGCCTTAGCTTCAAGTATTAATAACTTTGCAATTGTATAATTCACTGAATTATGTGGATAATACACTGTTCACCTCCCGTCTTGAAACGTTCAAGTCACTTGTCCTTCTTCGCACCTCGTTTTAAATTTACGTAATACTGAGTTAGAACATGCATCGAAAGGAATATGCCGACCTCGCCTTAGCTTCAAGTATAAATAACCTTGTGATTTTATAACTCACTGAATTATGTGGATAATACATTGTCCACCTCCCGTCTTGAAACGTTCAAGTCACTTGTCCTTCTTTGCACCTCGTTTTAAATTTACGTAATACTGGGTTAGAACATGCATCGAAAGGAATATGCCGACCTCGCCTTAGCTTCAAGTATTAATAACTTTGCAATTGTATAATTCACTGAATTATGTGGATAATACACTGTTTACCTCCCGTCTTGAAACGTTCAAGTCACTTGTCCTTCTTCGCTCCTCGTTTTAAATTTACGTAATACTGAGTTAGAACATGCATCGAAAGGAATATGCCGACCTCGCCTTTGCTTCAAGTATTAATAACTTTGCAATTGTATAATTCACTGAATTATGTGGATAATACACTGTCCACCTGCCGTCTTGAAACGTTCAAGTCACTTGTCCTTCTTCGCTCCTCGTTTTAAATTTACGTAATACTGAGTTAGAACATGCATCGAAAGGAATATGCCTATCTCGCCTTTGCTTCAAGTATTAATAACTTTGCAATTGTATAATTCACTGAATTATGTGGATAATACACTGTCCACCTCCCGTCTTGAAACGTTTAAGGCACTTATTCTTCGCACCTCGTTTTAAATTTACGTAATACTGACAAGTTGTTTGGTGCTTGTAGTAGTGACACATGCATTTGAATTTAACGTTAGTTTTAGCGCTGTGGCAATTGTTACGTTACATTTTTTAACGTCGATTTTAACATCTGTTGGTGAAATCGGGCATAAGAATTTCAATAACTCTGTCGTGATGTTCCGCAATAATACATAGCGGCCTTTACCCAGGTGCCCAAGCGAAATGCAACCGGCTGAAGAGGTAAGGCGCCATTTCTTTATATTTACTTTTACTGCTTGGAGCTTTCAAAAATATATTTTCTACGTTTGCAATGAAACTGTCTACTCACTGTAACTTCTGCGAATTCTGCTACACGATCTGGCACAAGTGCTGAAAAAATCGGACTGATGCGGTGAAGTTACACTTGCCCCTCATTGTTCCTCGACCTCTGTTCTTGCTAAAATCCTTGCTTAATGTTTCTTAGTGTTACAGTGCTGTCTCAGCCATTTGGGTTTAGTGCCCTTAATTTCTACATAGCATACCTAGCATTGGATTTTTTATCCCTTCTGTGTGAAAATATCACCTCTTGCTAACTCTTCGTCCATCGTGCTTCTGATATGTTCTTCACTGTCGGCGAACAAATGACTGTCTCTAAACCAGCCACTCCTCCACTATCGGCAGGGCGTGTAGTATTTGTACGGCCCTGAGCGTTTTGACGTATGACGTTGTAGATTGTATTACGTCGCGTAGCATTTAACTGTTCTCCCGCGGGGTCTTAAAAGTGCCAACTCTGATAATAATGCAGTTGTTGAAATCGCAATTGTAACATGAATATTCGTATATTACTCAAATGTTTTAAATATTTAGTTTAAAGGTGATTATAGTTTATGAATTACATATTTTTCTAATCCAACGAAAACACCACCCGCCTCGGTAGCGTGGTGGTAGCGAGTCTGCCTCACGTTCAAGAGGTCCCGAGTTCGAATCTCGGTCAGGGTGAGTTACCTGGGTACGGTTTTTTCCGGGGTTTTCCCTTATCCTGAAAGACGAATGTCGGGTAACTCTAAGCTCTATGGACCCTGGGTTCATTTGAGCATCATTTCACCCAATTCATTCATCGTCCGATATGACTTAACTTTGGAGGACGTAAAATTACACAAAAAAAAAACCACCAGCGGTGCATCCGTATAGCTGTGAATCTTACGTTAAGAGATATTCGTCATTGTCTTTAACGTCTGAGTACTGCAAATTTATGATGATAGGTTCCAAAATCTCGTTACGTGCTATTTCTTTCCAAAAGTCGTCTTGTAGTATATCTGATGTCTCACGCAGTTTTCCCCGTCTTGTGTTCCTTGTCAATTTATACGTCAATAAGTCGTTCAAGGTCAGTCAGTTTAAAAATATTATTTCTGTTTGCAACATAATTTGAGCCCACATTAACTCTATTGGATTGCTCTAGCAGTAGTAAGGCGGAAAGGTGGATCGCATCTCATTGATGCAGCTGATACACTTTATCATGGAAGAGTAGCTGAATAGTACTGCTTTGAACTCTCTAGAGTAAATATAGATTACGAACCATTCATAAACAAAGATATAATTTGACCTGACACGTTCTGTCAGACTAGCAAGAAGTGTATTGTTTCCTCTCATCGAATTTAACAAACACCTTGGCTTATTCAAAGTACATATTTCTCTTATCACGTCATGTCAAATATTTACGTTTCAGTTTTGAGTAATTACAAATATACGTTCCCGCACACATGTCAACCAATAATGCTATTCGTTACAGTGCTTACGTCGCAATATATTGTTATAATATAATGGTAACTACTTTATTTATTTGTATTAGGAAAACTATTTGAGCTAAAAATATGGGGTCTTTACGGTTATGTTAAATACATTACTTTCTCCTTCGTCATGGATCAATTTTTGCAAAATCTGAATTTTTGTCTTAGTACGAATAGTATTTATTAGAGATTGATTAGCTTGCCGCTCGTCACACACCACTTAGGGGGAATGCAATGTGACAACACCGCAGGACTCCGATTGGTTGCCCACCTAGTAGCGCTCAAGGACAAACACCTTCCCATTTGAAACACATAGTAGAGGGGTTTGCTTTTGAACCAGACAGCAGAATTGTCTGTTCAAAAATTTGTGCAAAATGCGGTAGATGACATCCTACGTCTCCCTGAAGTGTGAATGTGAGTTATTTCATGTTGCGTGAGATCACTTCTCAACACAACAAGAATGTAAGAATTCGAAAAATATTAATTCAGATGTTGCCCCTAATTATTGAATCAATAATGTATTTCTCCGTTTATCACAGTAAAGTTTGTCTAGAAACAAAAGAAATATTAATGGAAATTAATTGTTCTTTCACACTGGCCGTGTGTAGGCTAAATTGTGGTAACGTAGAGTCAGACTGAAAAATTCAATGCCATAGCCGGGATTTGAACCACGGATTTTCTGGTCTCCGTCCAGCCGCTCTAAACATTGAGCTACTATCGCCAACGTGCGGATATGGCATTAAATTCTCTCACTGACTCGTATTTTTTATTTTCGGCCATAGTAGCTCAATGGTTACAGCGGCTGGACGGAGACCAGAAGATCCGTAGTTCAAATCCCGGCTATGGCATTGAATTTTTCAGTCTGACTCTACGTTTGCAAAAGAAATACTGCAACTATTTTAATTTGTGTATGATAACCATCCATTCATATAAAGTAAATGCTTTAAAGAAAAATCAGTTAATTTATTCTGAAAATGATGGAGAATTTTGAATAATGAGTCATTTCCTATTCGATAGTGTAGCGTAGTTTTGCGAAGTAAATCGAAGGTAAATGATGAAGTGCTATGTGAGGTTAAGAGAGTGGATGGTATCCTACAGAATGTGTGTGTATAGCAATACTCCTCATATGGCAACTACGGTCTTTGGGGTTACCTGGCTCCACGACGTGATGACTGGACCCATTTCTCAGGTGGGTGGTGTCCATACCTCCAATGACAGGATGTTAGTGAAAATGAGGGTGAGGCGAGTGTACCTACAGTTTTTGCCGTGGACTCCGAACCACGTTTGGCATAGGGGATACTTCACATGAGCTAGACAGAGGTAAAGACGCGGATAGGGCCGACTTAAAATCGACATCCCAGAGCCGGAAATCGAATTCGGACCCTCCGCACGAGCGTCGTGAATGAAGCCACTGCGCTACCCCGCTGCCGTCCTGCAGAATATAGCTTTGTATATTTTGAGCGATCTTAAATATTACAATGTTAAAAAGTTTCTCTGTTAACAAAATACTCTGTGCATGTACTTCAGTAGATAGTATATTAATTCATTACGGGCTGATATAACAATAAATAGTCATTATTAAATGGCCCCAGTCAAATAATAACATCCAAACACAGCTATATTTGGTTCTATTCTACTTAAATATAAATCAATGTAACGATAATTTAAGTTAACATAACACAGAAAACAAAATACCCAAAGTAACCCAGAAGCGTCGTTTGAAAACTGGTTTTAAATTTTCGCTGCATTATGTAAATTGATGTACTTTGTGTAAATTATTATTAAAGATACGTACTTACTTGCTTATATGGGAAGTATTAAAATGAATGCCCTGTATGCAGTATTATTTTTCCCAATGAAGCATGGACGTACTTTGGCGTTATGCCACAAGAAATTGCCTGCGAAGGTCTATAAACCACCTTTCTAAAATTATTCCATCAGATAAGGTTGACCAGCTCGGCTATATTTCATATCGATTTCGACCTCTCACTCGTAACCCTCATTTTTATGGATTTCTCCCGTTTTAATACAATCTAGTTAAAATTCAGGTGGGCAGCAAAAATAATAACTGCGTTCTACGGGGATAGTGATGAAGACTGCAAACCAAAGGTATTGAGCGCTAGAACTGATCGTTATGTACAGTAAACTTTACGTATGTTACCTTTTCTCAAGAGACTAAATCATTCGACTTGATTATATTTCGTGACTTCATCACGGCAGGAGTTATTAGCAGACATTAAGATTTCTAAACATTGAAGTAGGGGTGTCCAAGTGAAAGAAAGATAAGGGAGATAGAAATCACCTCCTTCTACCCGCTGCGACAGAATGACCCGTTTACCCCTGGTTACCGAGTTCCAGTGACGGTATTGCGGTGTCGCTCTTACGTACGAGAAATCTAAGGTGTACACATCCATCCGTCTATGTGTACTAGGCTTGTCTCTCATTACCTTGGTCACTGGTGGGGGTAAAATAATGCGAAATAAGAAGCGAGCACGTGCTTAAAGCTGAGCACCCCAGAACGAAAGGAAATAAAGCTGAACGATTACGAACTTGATTTTGCAGACTGCAATCACCAGACTATGTTTACCACCGACAATGACTAATGGCCGCTGTTATTTTTATTGAAAGTCAGTAAGGCAGCTGAAATTGGGTTAAATATGTATTATTATGCCATTCCTGTGCATACCACAGTAAAAGATGAAATGTAAATTCAAATGTTCAGTGCTACAATGAAATAATCCATTTCTTTATGTCCCCCTTCTTCACCAATGGAATCTTTTTTTTTTTTTTTTTTTAATTTACGTCCTCCAACGTTAAATCATATCGGGCGATGAATGAAACGGGTGAAATGATGCAAAAATTAGTCCAGGGTCCATGGAGCTTAGAGTTACCCGACATTCGTCGTTCAGGATAAGGGAAAACCCCGGATAAAACCTTATCCAGGTAACTCGCCCTGACCGAGATTCGAACTCGGGACCTCCTGAACGTGAGGCAGACATGCTACCATCTATGCTACCGAGGCGGGCTAGTATTAGGAATCGCTTGGGTCCCCTCAGAGCGAGGAAGCCGAAGTATATTAACCTGACAAATGAGATAAGGGTTGGGGGGGGGGGGGGTCGGCCCAACGCCTGGAATGAATGAATGATGGAGCAAGTGGTGGAATGGTGGTGGGGAAAACCTGAGGACCCGGAGGAAACCCACCCCAGTGCCATGTTGTCCACCACAAATCCCACTTTGCGGTCACCTGGAATCGCACCCGGACCACCTTAGTGAGAGCCAAGCGGTCTAACCACTCAGCCATGGCGCGGCCACTGAAATAATATATACAATTACATAATCATAGCGGTAGTAAAATAGTAGACTTTAAAGTCATATCTCTGAACTCATTTAATACCTTTTAATGTAAATAACTCTCACACTAAAACCTAACGGCATTAAGTTTCTACAACATGTTTACTCAATAGTGAGCTACAAAGATAATCAGGATTGTGATTATAATTCACATGGGTTTCTAAATACAGCCATTGCATTAAAACATCCTTTTGGAAGAATATAAAGGCTGGAGCGCTCCTCGTCTTCATCACTGCTGGCTGCGAGGTTCAACCTGTTGTCCAATCTGAATAGGGTTTTACCGTCGATATGATTATTGTGGGAAATAAGTATTTTAGGGTATATTTTGTTTGGCTTTAGGAGAGTAGAAGAACGTGACAGAAGCATGGTGCTCCTCAGTGCCTGTGAGTAAGAGTACTGGACCCATTGTACCAATCAAATGGTTTATAAAACTCTTCTGTGAATGGAGAATAGTAGAATTTAAGTCAGTTACCCCTTAGAAGGATTAAATACGGAACTCAATTATACAGCATATTAGGAATAGTTCCGTTATCTGGGAGGCTCATTCGAGGAACCCAATGTAGAGTAAAGGGATGCCCTTTGGAGTCATAATTCCCAAAAGACCTAACCAAGCACATTGGTTTGCGATTTCCTAGAAAACGTGTGTCTAATTGCCTCCTAATTTCACTATCCAGTTTCAAGGGAAAACAATGGCCAACCGAAAGATAGTTCGAAGTCCTCTATTCTGTGCTCATAGTATGTATACTTCAGATCTTACAGGAGAGAAATTTTGAGTGGTCGGGAAAGGCATAGCTTAAGGAAACGGGCTCCCAACGTAAGTAAGGTACAGTGAGGCAGTTAATCTCTGTGCTCGTGCTGAGAGTTTCCTGTTGCTCTTGAAAACTTAGACCCTCGTCCAACTTCACTTCCAGGAAGGTGTATATCTGAGTAGAACAGAGGCAGTCATCAGCGTACTAAGCTATGTTGACGTTCGGCTGAGCCTGGAAAATCCATTGTAAAGACGCTGAAAAGCAAAAAAGATAACACAGAGCCTTCCGGAACTCCGCCTCTATAGGTGTCCTCCCCTTGACTGTCATTTTGAAACTGCCATGTCGAAGAAAACTGTGTAGCTCTATTTGCATTAGTAGTCCTAATTGGATGAATTTATACAGAGGAACCGCGCATGAGGTTACTGAGAACACCTCCTCAAGAACCTGAGATACCGCAGTAGTGAAGGCAGCCTGCTCCACCAACCGCAGGAACTGCTAAGAGGTTGGGTTCCCAGGATAAAATCCAACCCGACAGTCAAGGATAGCTTGACGCCCAGTAGTGGGAAGAAGCGGTTTTCGATCAATCCTTCGACCACTATTGAGAGAGTCGAAAGGAGACCGATGGATCGGTAGTTGAAAGATTATACATGGCATTTCGTGCACTTTAAGATGCAAATCACGATGACCTCTTCCCTATCTCGTAAAAAGTGCCCCAGAGTAAGATACGTATTGAACACTGTGGTCAAAATGAGCATTGAAGGGGAGTTGGAGAAGCATGTGGGGCGTCTGCCCATCAGGTCCCACAATTGTTTTGGTTTTGACACGCTGGATTGCGCCTCGTACCTCGCTTGAATAGATCACCGAGAGTTATGCTGCCTTATACGGGGTGTGCTTCTAAGAATCGATGCACCTCCCGACAAACAGCTTCGAAAAAGATGTCCTTTAGTTCTTCTCTTGAGCACATAGTCAACAAATGCATTTTTCTTGGCTTGGAGATGGACTGTGAGCACTCTGGAGAAATTAGATATATCTACTGTCCTGTACGGTTGCGAAGGGCTTTAGCAAATTCTCAAACGTCGCCACCCTCGATGCATAGCTGGCCCTTCCTCCAACGCAAGTCATATCGGACGATAAATTAAATGGGTACAATGATGCTCAAATGATTCCAGGGTACATAGAGCTTAGACAACATTCTTCTAAGATAAGGGAAACCCCGGGAAAACCGTTATCTGGATAACTCACTTTGACCGAGAATCGAACTCGGAGGCAGACACATTATCCCCACACTAAAGAGACATAGGGTTCTGGAAGGGAAATGTTAGTTTATAGGCAATTTGTGTCACTATGGAAGTGAAGGATGAGACCGAAGCCCGTAGGGATAGCAATTGTGATTCTGGAGTTTGGCGGAATAAAAGTGAGAAGGCAATTCCGTGCCCCTTGCCAATCGACCTCTCGCATTTGAAGCGAGATGTCATGACTGGCAATCATGACAGGGTCAACACGGGGTTTTGATCAGAATGGAATGCGTTGTGTCAAGTAAGTTTGAGATGAAATGGGAAATGTTTGGTGATTACGAACTCGATGACTGAAGACATTCTTCTACCTTGCGGATTATGTGTTGGTGCAAGCGACTCTGAACTTGAAGTTGATGCTCGCGTCAATAAGGTGGTATACCTTCTGGTCCTGCCCTGGTATATGATGAGTTACTGGAATACCATCGTTGATGTTTGGAATTGAGGTCGTCGGCCATGGTGATACTAGGGTAGACCAAAAGGACAGAAAGATAGCCTTTGTACACAAACTGCCTACCGTGAGCATGGTACGCGGAAATTACCAAGACCGCACCACCGATGTCCAAGCAAACACCTGTAGCCTATAAGGCTTAAAGAGATATGAGATTCCTGGGGCAGTATACCACGTCCTATCATAAAAACACCGGATGCGCTTTAGAAATGAAATGTGCAGTGTTTAACGCCCGGTTTTACTACATGCGGCACCGCAGGCGGTGACACTGATGATACATGAGATGAAAAGGGAGCAGTGGTAGAATGAAATGGCGGGGGAAACCGGAGATCCCGGAGAAAACCCGCCCCAGCGCCATGTTTTCCACCACAAATCTCACTTGTGACGCGTTCTAGAACACAAAATGAAATGAGGTACGAGACTTCTTTTTTATCTGCCATCCTCCGCGCGAGGGGCGAAGGAAGTCAGGAGAACAAGTCTCTCCATAGCGACTGGCGTTTTTCCCGCCAAGTCGGTGCAAGCTCACAGAATTAATCTTCACCATTATCTTAGGATTATATTTTACAGATCTACAATTATATGAATATTATGGAGCTCCATTTACTATTGCAGATTCAGTTATCGGATCAACCTTCTCTGTAGCAACTCGGCACCTCTGGGATTTTGGGTGGGTTTGTAGGAATATGGTTGGGTGTTAGTATTGTAGCAGGCTCCTTCTCGCTATTTGGTCTCTCGGCTGACATTGAGGCAAGAGAGTTTCACGTGTCCCCTCGCCTTCTATTGTCGATTTGAATCCCTGACCGGTCCTTGCACCTCCTCTTTCCAGAACAGTGGGCTGGAGTGGGTTGCTGGGTAATTGGGATCCGTGTTGCGTTTTGGTAGGATGTAGTTGATTGTTTATTACCGAAATAAACCCATTGAGCATGCGGAAGCTCTTGAACAATTCGGGCAATCGTAGGCCTCTATGGCTCCTCTCGTTGAGATTGTGGGCCCTGATTTGACGTCTGCCAAATCTTGGGCCAATCCTTAACAGTGCAAGTGGGAAGATGCCCTTGTAGGAATAGGCCATTAGCTAATCTTACGTTAGAGGTTTCACTTTCTCTGCAGTATACTCATAGTAGACATTCCATCTAAATCCTTCATAACAAGATATCAGCGAAAATGAATGTTTTGAGCACCAAATTACGTGTGTGAATAGCACCAAAAGTTGCATATTGAACTTGGTATTTAAGTTCAGCATTATTCGCAATACGGATTTAAAAATTAGCCAAGAATAGCTATAATTCAAGCTACCTTTACATGGAAAAGTTTTGGAAATTTCTGTTTTCTTAAAAAGGGATATTTCTTTTTCAGGAAGTGCTCTCTGAAGCTCTTTTCGTTTTTCATAATTTCACATAGCTCTTAAGCTTTAAAAATAAAAAATACCATTTATTTCAAGTAAGTTTTTTCACGTCTACCATATCTAAGGTATTTGTCGCCATTAGCTTACATTTGTCTATACCTCCTCATGTTATGAAGTACTGTCACCATTCAGTTGTTTATCATGACGTGGAAAGAATAGATTTCAAAGTCAGCATGTATAGGTGCACTTTGTCAAACAGGACAATAAAGTATTACTCCTCATTCCGCAATGAGCTCAGCCTCTATTGTACCTCATTGGTTAACATAACTTCTGCGCGTGCCCACGCAAACAGCAATGCCGTCACCGGAATTTAACTGCTATCTTAGTTCTTAATCAAGTAGTGCATTTTTGAACTTTTGAGAGTCATTGTTCCTACTATATTTACTTTACGACGGGGGGGGGGACCCAAAAGAAACCGGACTCCAAGGGTTCTGCCACTCGTAGACGTAGTGCAGGGTTCTCACGCTAGATGGTGTTAGTAGAGACCTTCATGAAACAACTGTGCAGACGGCGTCAGTGTAAAGCTGAACGTGCAAGTGTGGTATTGTGCTTCTCTGACTGTTGGCGGGTTACCTCTGCGAAGTCGTTATGGCCACTTTAAAGAACAAAGAGTGTGTGTGAAATTTTGTTTCCTGCCTAAAGAAACTGCAACGGAGACACACCAAATGCTTCAGGAAGCTTTCCAGGAAGACGTTATGAGCCGCACACAGGTTTTCGAGTGGTTTGGAGCTTTAAACGTGGTGAGATATGTGTTGAAGACCAAGCTCGTTCTGGATGCCCTTCAACATCGCAAAATGAGGAGAACACTGAAAAGGTCCGCCAAAAGATCAACGAGGATCGTCGCTAAACGATCGACCAAATTTCAGCAGCAACAGGAATCAGTTGGAGCTCGTGCCAGCAGATTTTGAGGGAGGATTTGCACATGAGACGTGTTGCTGCTAAATTTGTTCCGCGCCTTCTCACACAGGAGCACAAAACCATCCGCATGAATGTGTGTCAGGACGTGATCCAAACTTCATGAACAAAGTCAATACAGGGGATGAGAGTTGGTGTTACGAGTATGACCCAGAAACCAAGCAAGCGTCAAGCCAGTGGAGGACTCCCAACTCTCCCAGACCAAAAAAGGCAAGGCAAGTGAGGTCAAATGTGAATACGATGATCATTGTATTTTTTGATGTTCATGGAATTGTGCACCGGGAAATCGTACCCCCTGGCCAGACTGTTAACCAGCACTTTCGCTTGGATGTTTTAAGGCGTCTGCGAGAGGATGTGAGGAGGAAACGTCCGGAACGTTGGCGATCAGGTGACTGGTTTCTGCATCACGACAACGCTCCAGCACACACGGCCTTACAAGTGACTCACTATTTGGCATCTCAGAGGTGGTCTGTCGTTCCCCATGCTCCGTATTCGCCGGACCGAGCTCCATCCGACTTTTTCCTATTTCCACGAATGCAAAAAGCGCTAAAAGGGGAGCGTTATGACGATGTTGAGGCGGTAAAAACAGCTTCGCATAGGGCACTGGACAATATCAAACTTGAAGGGTTCCAAACATGCTTCCAACAGTGGGAAAAGAGACTTGACAAGTGTATCGCATGCAATGGAGAGTATTTTGAAGGTGACTGAAGTAATTTTGTAAAAAGGTTCATCAATAAAGCTTTTATGACAACAAGCCATTTTCTTTTGGGTCCCCCCTCGTATAACGTTAATTTTGTATCACAACAACTTGATTATTGAAATCAGGTAAAGCAAGAAGCCTAATAAATCACGGAACTATATTGTGGAAGAACACGGGGGTATTAAAACACAGCAGCCAATGCAATTCATTTCCGGCACGTGCTTCTTTAACATTTACTTTATTCTCTCGTTGGACAAAGTGTAGCTTTGTCCGCCTCGGTAGCGTGGTGGTAGCATGTCTGCCTCATGTTCAAGAGGTCCCGAGTTCGAATCTCGGTCAGGGTGAGCTACCTGGATAAGATTTCTTCCGGGATTTTCCCTTATCCTGAAAGACGAATGTCGGGTAACTCTAAGATCCATAGACCCTGGGCTCTTTTGAGCATCATTTCACCCATTCATCGGGCGATATAACTTTAAAAAAGTTAAAGGACGTAACTTACAAAGAAAAGTATAGTTTTCTGGTTTCTAAAGAGTTGAACATCGTTTCAGTCCACTAAATCCCCTCGTATTTAAATAAATTGGGCATTAAAATAATTATTTCTCCAAAAGTTCTCAATTAACATGAAGTATATTCTAAGAACACTCTTCAGGCGTTATTCTGTCAGTGCGGCCGGCAATACCAAGGTTCCACTTTGACAGCTATGTTTTTCAGCAAGTTAGTGATATCAGCACGTCGCAATATACAGGATTGCTTTAAATCACTAAAAAACTAAAAAAGGTTTTCTCTTAACGTTGTCTCACTGTGCCACTTCCTATCACTTTGCAATTCGTTCGCATACGTTGCAGATGACATTTATTTCGATCGTCGTCTCACCTAGCATTCTCAGATAAATTGCTTTCTCAGATTGAGCAAGCTGTGTGTCGTTCAAATCCGGATTATCTCTCTTTTCTACTAGTCTTTAATTCACTCATTGCTTGTATATGCCTAATCAGTATAGGTGGAATTGCTGCGTCCAAGATTCATCGACTTACACGTGTTACAAATAAAGTCTTCCTGGTATGCAACTCTCAGTTACCATGAACTTGTATTCAGTATTACCTCGGAGTATTCATTTTCTCGTTGCGTCCGCTTGGTACTCGGCGCTGTGCATTTCATCTTAGAACTGGAAGGTTTCTCGGATCAGAAGCCATTTTCCTCGTACTGGGAACAAAATACTTAATGCAACGATGACTTATGGTTTCATCTGTACCGTCCAGTGCCAGAGGTGCCCCATATGCGTCACCTCAGTTTTTGCAATGATTAATTATGTATTATTTCTTCCTGCCTTTACTTTGGGATACGTGAGGCACTTTCTTGTTCTTATAGAATCTATAATGAATAATAAATAAATGGATAAATAATAAAAAGAATAGATTGCAAAAACCAGTTGCTCATTATTAACTACAGCGGTTCGCAAACTAACGTTAGGTAACCCAACAGACTTTTGAATAAGAGTTCCTGCAGCTCCAGTTCCTATACATACCTCCTACATGCCTACGCGTCCCCCCAGCCATCTACCTACTTACCTAACCACTCTCACCTGCCACCCTCCAACCCAACTGCCACCGAGCCTCCTAAAGCCTGTTTAGTTAACGCATGTACAGTTCCGGGTCAAAGGAACCTGAGCCGCCCACCCACTAATGACCGTCATAAATCTATCTCCACACTTCAGAAATGGAACACTGTCGTTGGGGACCAATAGCAACCCTGATTTTCTGGAAGTGACAGTCGCATGTCTACCCCACGTGCAGTCTCAGTTGCCAAACTTCCTACTTCCAGTTGATCTGTTTCATTACGTGCAGAAATTCGTTGTGTGTCACGATGTGGAGACCGTGGGAGGGAAATGCAGTGGTAAATGCAAATGAAGTAGAGATAACTTTCAGTCAAGTGAAAATAATCAAAGTGATGACAATAGTGTGAATAACTGGGCCGAGTTATATTACTGGAAAAGCCTCAAAAAACAAAGTTATAACGGGAACTGTTTCTAAGCAAATTCAAGCGCTTGTTTTGAACACATATAAATATGTGCTGACAAATAATCTTGGTAAGAGGTCGTGCAATGAATCTGATGATAAATTCTGGGTATTCACAGAAATACAGTAAGAAATATTGTGACGAAAGGAATACCAAAGACGCCGATCAAGTGCGAAAACAAAAGGAAACGTTTCTCTAAAGTAGATAATTTCACATGTGATTTAATTCGCCGAGAAGTTTATAGATTCTATGCGAAAGGGAGAGCGCCCACCTTAGATGAATTGGTTGCACATTTGCAAGAAATTTGCGATTTTCCTTATGGGTACTGCACTTTGCGCGGCCTCCTAAAGGAGCAGGGTTTTTCAAATACCGCACTTTGAATAAGATAAGAGTTATTATGGAATCCAGTAGAATTGTAGGTTGGCGATATATATTTTGTCAAAACTAAGGAAGTTTCGCAGTAATGGACATAAGATAATTTATTTAGACGAAATCTCGTACGATACCCATGACGTATCCAGAGAGGTGGCAACCTTGCAGAAAAGTCTGGGAGAAGGAGGGTCTGTCTGGTAAAACGATTATAAGGGTTCGTCAAAGGCAGAGGCCGACGTGCACGCGCGTTAACTAAACAGACTTTACCTATCCACCTACCTAATTCTATCTACCTATCTACCCTTCTATCTACCACCTACCTATCCATCTATCTATCCACTCATCCACCTACCTGCCTGCCTGACTACTTACCTATCTACCTACCTACATATCTATCCACCTACCTATCTATCTACCCACCTTTCTACCTATCTACCACTCTCCCGCCTAGCTACCTATCT
Organism: Mantis religiosa; assembly: GCA_030765055.1. Taxonomy (NCBI): domain Eukaryota; kingdom Metazoa; phylum Arthropoda; class Insecta; order Mantodea; family Mantidae; genus Mantis; species Mantis religiosa. The sequence continues at coordinate 134,040,836 of CM060954.1, read as the reverse complement.
ACCAAGCTGCCTGTCTACCTGACTAGGCACCTATCTAACTATGTACCTACATACTTATTCAACTACCTCCCTGCCTAACTATCCATCTTTCTGCCTACTTATTTATCAACTCACCGATCTACCCACTCTCCTGTCTAACTACTACCTGCCGACTTTTCAAATTATCAAATACATTCAGGAGTATTTTACTATTTAAGTATAACCACAGTTGTCCCATTCATAACCGTTCATGAAAAAATGATCCCTGAACAGTTAATATCCTTATAACAATAACTTTTAAGTTGTTCGTGTCTAGCATGTACAGGCTGTGAAACTCCGTCTGATCTGTTTGGCTGAATTTGTTTACCGCAGACTCACTACACAGTATGTTACTATTCACTATGATTTCCGCTACCAATTAGACCAGGGGACAACGAATTTCAGTCAACATAGTTGGACTTCAGATAAATAAAATTGTTCGCTGCACCATTCGGCTTAGATACTTGAATCTAAAAGTTGTGACTGAAAGAAAATGTGTACATGTTAACCTTTAATTGCAGAACTGTAAAAATATGTGTTAATTGTTATGGTTGGTAGGATTTGGTCGCTTTGTCTCAAAGACTAATTCCTTCACATATAATGGAATTTTGTTACGCTTGGCAATTCTGCATAACTGTAACTGACAAATAATAAATAGTGTTGGCTGCTCCCGTAGTTCAGTCGGTAGAGCACCTGCCTGCCGTGCTAGGGGTCCCGGGTTCGATTCCCGGCTGGAGTGGGGATTCCCCATCTCCCCCAGAGTCTGGAAGTATGAATGAAAATGCGAATGTAAGAGTGATGTAATGATTAAACATCCAAAGTACCAGCAAACCAACGTCTACGAATTAACACCATCGCCAACAAGGAGAACGGCCGCCAATATTACCACTGCAGTTGAAGGAAATGGAACAAACAAACAGAAATATGTTGGCTTCTGTTGTTTATTTGACTTGGAATTTCTTATTAAGTCTTCATTCTTCGCTCCGTAACGAATGTTGCAAGTCGATACTCCCCTCCTCCATTCTATGCCCAGCCAGGAACGTGAGAATAAGTAACACTGCTAACAATTACATGTACATGTATTATTGCAATTATTCACATTAATTCACTTTAAAGTAATTTTCGATCATCATAGAAATAACCATCTTCTTTCAGTTTCATGTGAATGATTTTAAGTTCCAAAACGACATCTGGAGTAGTTACCCTTGGCATGTATATTACAAGGGCTCATTGCCACAGTTAAATGTGATTATAATGGGTTTCTCCCTGCAATGGATCTTCAAAGCAGGAACAAGTCCAACTCTCACATCATATGCGTTCTTCTGGAACTGATTATACAAATATCTGAACAACCACTTTTAGAGCAAAGTTGGAGAACTGCTTTTCTTAACTGCAGCTACTCATAAAATTATTATTTAATTTCTCTTAACCTTTGAGCTACCATAGCCAACGTGCCCTCCTGACATTAAATTCTCCATCTGACACGTATATTTCCCCGGTAGACCACTAGGGCCTCACGTATCCGAGATACACCGTTTGTGGCGACTTACTATCGTAAGTACTTGAGTCCCAGGCTTCATCCTTTAACTCTTATTATTTTAGTTAATTGATGGAAATTAATCATTTCTTCACACTAGCCATATCCATGCTAAGGTCTTTGATAGATAGAGTCAGCATGAAAAATTCAATGCCACGACCCGGATTCGAACCACGGATCTACTGGTTTCCGTCCAGTCGCTCTTAACCTTTGAGCTACCATGGCCAACGTGCCGTCCTGACATTAAATTCTCCATTTGACTCGTATATTTTCCCGATAAAACACTAGAGGCTCTCGCATCCGAGATACACCGTTTGTGGTGACTTACTATCGTAAGTACTTGAGTCCCAGGCTTCATCCTTTAACTCTTATTATTTTAGTTAATTGATGGAAATTAATCATTTCTTCACACTAGCCATATCCATGCTAAGGTCTTTGATAGATAGAGTCAGCATGAAAAATTCAATGCCACGACCCGGATTCGAACCACGGATCTACTGGTTTCCGTCCAGTCGCTCTTAACCTTTGAGCTACCATGGCCAACGTGCCGTCCTGACATTAAATTCTCCATTTGACTCGTATATTTCCCCGATAAAACACTAGAGGCTCTCGCATCCGAGATACACCGTTTGTGGCGACTTACTATCGTAAGTACTTAAGTCCCAGGCTTCATCATTTAACTCTTATTATTTTAGTTAATTGATGGAAATTAATCATTTCTTCACAGTAGCCGGATATATGCTAAGGTTTTGATAGAGTCAACATGAAAAATTCAATGCCATGGACAGGATTTCAACCATGGATCTACTGGTTTCCGTCCAGTCGCTCTAACCCATTGGGCTACCATGGCCAACGTGCCGTCCTGACATTAAATTCTCCATTTGACTTGTAAATATACATACGAGTAAAATATACGAAAATATTAACAATGGGTTAGAGCGACTGGACGGAAACCAGTAGATCCGTGGTTCAAATCCCGGCCGTGGCATTGAATTTTTCATGTTGACTCTATCTATCAATGCTTTTTAAGTTTTATTTTCTCAAAAATAGTTCAACTAATTTGATTAAAATATATTTTATTTTAAACGCATATAACAAATAAACAAAATTTCACTAGGCAAAAAAGGAGGAAAAAGGGCAAATAATTGTACCGAATAGTTTTTGTCTTTAACCATTTTTAAGATATTCTTTTCTATCGGTACGTATTCTCGAATACTGTATAGGTGCTTCAAGTAAGTCACAATTTTTTAATCCTTCAAACGGAGACTCGTTTTTAAAAGTTTGACTATCGCTTAGACTTACTTTACTGTCCTTGTACTTAAAACAAATGTGTAATAAACGCTTTCTTCTGCAAATATTTACTGCTGTTAATATAACATAGGGCAACAAACCTATGTGAAAATAGCTTTTACATTTTTATGCGTGTTTAACGCCCTTATTGCTGCATTTGGTACCATAGGTGAAATAACATGGTAATTGGAAAATAAAATTTGGAATGGATTCTAAGCCTAAGTTTGAGGTACCTTCCAAACATTTGGCAGAAAATCTGGGAGAGATCGCAGTCAGCAAGGATGCTTCTAATCTCTGTTTCATATAACCTTGTCCCGCTGACATGTATCACTCCGCGTGCAACTGCCTTTCCCCTCACCCTAATTGGCTAATGCTTTCGCGCCATAGGCTATAGGCGGTGCCTTCCCGTCACATTTAAACCTGCACTAAATGTCATAATAATTGCCGGGAAGATAGATAAAATCATACAAATAAGAATATGAAGGCGTGCAAAAATAATGAAGTTTATAATGAAACTGAGCAAGTTGAAACTGAATGAATAAGCAATGTAACTGAATGAAACTGAAACAAGTTTATAATGAAAGGCCTTTGGCCTTTTCCACTGGGATTTTTAAAATCAGCATACATACCTTGCAAAAATGCTTGTCTTTCAGTCTTAAAAGCCGTGTCATACCATACTTGTCGTGTGTCCTTCATTCACCCAAGTCTCGTCAAGGTAGTATATTTTGCAATTTGTATCCCGGTACAATCTGATTGTCCTTAAATAACGTCTTCGTCACACAGCAATATCGCCCCTGGAGTGATAAGTTTTCCTGTTGTCTCACAGCTGTTCGACTTCTCTCACTGACAAACACGGATTCTTCTCTGTTAGTACGTTAAATACATGCAACACAATTCTTTTTTTGCCGCTTTGTAAAGATTTTCCCTTGCGATGCTTCAGCGAAAAACTGGCGGTAGACTCTGCCTTTATACATATAATAAGTACACGCGCAATAAACGATCAATAAAATAATTTATCTCTCGCACTTGGCACAGCACACCTTCGAATGGGGATATATGACTAATCCAGTTCAAAACAAGGTCAGTGACAAAAGTCATAAACAAATGTCATCACTACCGCTGAATCACGTGCTATTGTGCCCTGTGCTTGAGAGCAAATGAACCTCCTCTTTACTTCGTTTAAGAATTAACATGCATTTCAGATAAATCAACTCTGTTGCGTAATATATTTAATTAAAACAGTTACGAAAATATAAATTTTACAATTCTCTTCCAACATATAAAGATATACCACCATGTTAAATAACGAACTCATTTTTACCGCAAAACAGTCTATACTAGAACAGCAGCCAATGAGAGGTGATAGGTCACGTGACCGTTTAGAGATACGGGGCAAGCTCATGTGAAACAAGGTTTAGTAAGATATGAACTGCAGACTCCCCTTTCGTGATTGCGTAGCTTATGTTAATAGTTTGTAGATGAGTCGATAGAGAAATGTGTGCTTTACAATATTAAGTAATACTTATAACTTTGTCCAATTATTCTACCGAAGATATAAACTTGAATGTGGTCCCCATTAGGACTGGGATACTGTGAGTAGACTCTGAAACATTAACGATACCAAGTATTTGTCGTCAACCAATTAGTAGGCTTCATCGTGATGGTGACGTCGGTAGGTCGGTGTCATTGATTAGTTAGTAGGCGTCGTCGTGGACTTCATCTAGGTAGTCGTATGGAAATAACCCGCTTTTACAACTTCCATTTAGAATTCCAGAAAATGGGAAACCCAGTTTCGTACTTATTCATCATCTGTCTGTAATGACCACATAACCAAGTGTATGAGGGCGTTAGCTGTATTAAATTGGTTACAGAACCTGAGAGAGAAAACGTGAGTTGTGCCAAAGATAACCGTGCAGTTTTTATGGAATTATCTGTTTATGAACAGAACGAAATGGCTCTGCGATAGCGTTAAGTCTTGCTTTCGGAAGATATCAGGTTCGACCGACTGGGTTGGTTCACGACTTTTCCTGACTCTAGACATTTCCTAATTTGCCACGAGTTTTCTTTCCTAACCCCCTTCATTGTATCCTTGCTATATTTCGAGTGTGCTTCGAGTTCCGAACAGATGTGAGTAGGGTCCTCGAGTCAGGAAATGTTAGGGACTTACGCGAGACTGTGGCCTACACCCTTCTATGGTTTCTTCAGTTCATCACTTCCTCCTAGCGAGCTAGGCGCAATAGATCTCACGTAGAGGTGCACCCATATTACCTGTTTGAGTTACCTAGTACCAGAAAATAGAACAATATTATACAGAAGACCTTTTCAGATACGTGAAGTAATTTGTGACCAGTTATTCGCATCACAAATGCACCTAACTGTTGAGTCACTGTTCTCTTTTGTTTGTTTTGTGTTTTGGTTTCCCTTTTTAATTCTTGGCCTTAACGCAGCGGTAAATATAGTTTGACCTCATAAAATGTTGACTGTACAGAAAAGAAGAGCGGAATGCGTAAAATCGTTTGCTAAATAAGACCTGAGGCTTTCCTGGCGACGAATACACTCACTTTGTTCTCGGGCAGCCAGCCAGGTGAAAAGATGATTAGATATCAACGTTTCGGGAGTGTGCATCTCTCCCATCATCAGGATATTTATAAAATGTTATAACCACAAATGAAACACTGGCTATAACACAACTATAAACAAAGACAAAACACTATCAAAATTCGCATTACTGAACAAAAGAATGTTTTCAGTAAGTTAAATGCCAGGTCAGGAGATAGCGTGAGTATAGAAAATTGTGTCAAAGAAATGTAATTACTTAACTTGATTGTCAAACTCTATTGATCGTTGCTTCTTAAATCGACGGATTTCCATTTTTAAGGCCGGTTTCCAAGAGGAGCTCAACTGAAATCCAGCATCACGATTAAGAGTGCTCCTTTCAGAGGAAATCGCCAAAGCCTCCTTAATTCTCCGCTCCCAGTAACTGTTGCACTTTTCCAAGAGCATTGTTTTGATAACGACGATAGGACCAGTTTTCGGGAGACGACCATCTTGGCAAAATACAACTCTATGAAGTGATATTTTTTTAAAAAAAAAAGCTGTAAGACATTAACATGCCCTCACATTGCTATGATCATAAATGAAGGGTGTGTGTTTCTTTAAATAAAATGGCAAATTTTTATTTTCCTGCTCTCCTGAAGTCCTCAAGTCTCAGAACGTACAAACAAATAACCTTTCAAACCACAATTTAAATTTATTGTGACCTTAGTGTATGTGTACTGAGGAAAGGAAAAAGCACCATTACTTCAAACTGAGTAGGTTGGAATTAAGCAATACAACAGGCTACTTAAATATGTGACTTTGGATTGAACAAATACAGAAAAAGCTAAGCTAATAAGGACAGCAATGCTTACTTTGTTGCCAAATCTTCCTGAAAGTAATTAATCATGGCACAACTAACACAAAGACAACGAATTGAAAAACTAATGATGATAAGGGGACCCAAGAAGAGATTTGTGTCTTATTTAAAGAAATGCATCCAGAACGAATGATTACTCATTCTACGGTAAGCAAAACTGGAAATGTTAAAAATAAGGCATAAACTACAGTTGAAAAGAGCATCGACCGTATACGTTCCGAGACCTAAGGACCAATACGAGGGTGGGTGAAAAAGTAATGCCTCCTATTTTTTCTCTTTTAGTTGCCAAGAAAATTGAATCCAATTTAAATAGCTTTAAAACTACAACATTGACCATTAATTTGTCACTATTCAATATAATCTCCGTCCTTTTCCACAGTTTTGGTCCAACTTTTAACTAGGGCATGTATTCCAGTGTGGTAAAACACACGGTCTTGCTTCCTAAGTCATTGACGCACGGACGTTTTCACAGCCTCCTCATCTTCAAAATGAATCCCACGATGAGCTTCCTTTAGTGGCCCGAACAGATGAAAGTCTGATGGTGCCAGGTCAGTGAGGTAAGACTTGCCATCCCAATTTAATTTCTGCGGTGGTGTAACGGCTGGTGTGTGGTCTTGCATTATCATGCAAAAGAAGAACATCCGCCATAGTTTTTGTTGGGTGAACTTGGCGAAGACGTGCTTTCAGCTTTTTGAGAGTTCTGACGTATTGGACAGAATTTATTGTGCATCTCTGCTACAAAAAGTCAATCATAAGCACACCCTCTGCATCCCAAAACACTGTCGTCATAACTTTCCCTGCCGACCGCTGAGTTTTGAATTTCTTTTTTCCTTCTGTGACGTTGTGTGATGCCATTCCATTGACTGCCTCTTTGATTCAGGTTCAAAAAAATGAACCCACGTTTCGTCTCCAGTAACAATTTTTTCCAGAAACTCCTCTCCCTCCAAATTGAAGCGCTGCAAGTGTTCGGAGGCTATTGTATTCCTTCTTTGTTTTGGGCGGTCAACACTCTTGGTACCCAACGTGAACAAACTTTAGAGTAACCCAGGTGTTGAATAATCGTCATCACACTGCCTTTACTGAGGGAGGTAATGCAACACAATTCACCTGTTCCGCTTGGCCCATCACCAAGGCGGCCCGGGTTCGATCCCAGGCGACCGCAAAGTGAGATTTGTGGTGGACAACATGGCGTTGGGACGGGTTTTCTCCGGGACCTCCGGTTTCCCCCGCCATCTCATTCCACCGGTGCTCCATTTTCATCTCATGTATCATCAATGTCACCGCCTGCGGTGCCGTATGTAGTAAAAGCGGGCGTTAAACACTACACATTTCATTTCACATTCACCTGTTGTTACCTGGCGATCACCAAGAATGATGTCATCGACTCGCTGAATGTTGCATGGTGTCACTGCAGTCACCGGCCTGCCGCTTCGCTTTTCATCTGTCAATGGTGTTTGCCCTTCAGCTTCGTTACAGCGACGAACCCATCGTCTAACAGTGCTGACATCCACCGTTGCATCACCATACACATGTTTTAACCTTTCGTGAATGCGAATTGGCGTTTCACCTTCCGCAGTCAAAAATGCAATCACAGAACGCTGTCTAATACGAATGTCGATGTCAGCCATTTTGCAAGAGGATGCAGTGCTGCCACCTGTTGACTTAGGGAGTTACTACTGCAGGTGATTGGAGAAGAAGGTTTGAGGAATTGTGTCAAATTCAAAGTTTTCACATAACTTACTTATTTAAGAAAAAAATAGGAGGCATTACTTTTCGACCCACCCTTGTGTGTGTGTGTGTGTGTGTGTGTGTGTGTGTGTGTGTGTGTGTGTGTGTGTGTGTGTGTGTGTGTGTGTGTGTGTATTGGTCCCCTAACATCTATATGGACGAAATTGTGAGAATGGATTAGCAGGGTAGGAATATATACCTCAAATATTAACGTAAAGAACTTTGTAATATCCCTTATATTCGCAGATGACCAGGTTATCTGTAACTCAGAATACAATCTTCAGAAGACAATACATGAGCCAAACAAAATTTTAAAGGAGTTTTATGTGACTATATCTCCAAATAAAGGTAAAGATATGGCTTTTAAAGGTAAAGAGAGTATTAAATCCAAAATTTTAATATAAAATAATAATATAGATTAGGTAAATGAGTTCAAATAATTGGGTTATTACATGTCATATAAGAAAGAAACAGACATAATTAAAATGTCAGAAATATTCAACTATATAAATGGAACAATAAAAAGAAGTCTAAAAGATAAGGCAAGTAAAGATACCATTCTAAAATTTTACAAAGTAATGTCAGTGTCTCTAGTCTTGTTGAAGATTGTGCAGCAGAATATCATCAGTACTCCATTTACACAGATGGCTCTCGGATAGCTGAAGGGCTTTGTAAAAATGCCAAAGTAGGATGTGCGTTTGTAGTATTCTCTCGCTCCATAGAATGTCATTTTTCCATGTTCAGACTTGCCAAGGATTGTTCCGTTTTTCAAGCTGAATTATTAGCAATTCGTGAAGCAGTGAAATGGTGCAACAACTTACAATGTACCGTTCGCCTTTACAGTGACTCACAAGCAGCAATTGCAGGTTTGAAAGATACCAAAAACAGCAGTCCTATTGCAGCTGAAATAAGAAGTCAATTATTATGTAGTTCTCATCTGTGTAATAAATGGGTCAGAGGACACGTGGGGATTGCCGGAAATGAATGTGCAGATGAGCTAGCAAAGAGAGCTGCGACTTCAAATCTTCCAGAGACATACACTCAATGCCCCATTTCTTATGTGAGGCCAACATTAAAGGAGATTATCATCAAGGACTGGAATGAATACTGGTTAAAAAGTGGTTGTGGTGCTTTGACTAAGGATTTATATTTCCCTACAGTTTCTGACAGACATAAATGTAAATTCATTAATCCTAACTATATTCTCACTCAATTCTTAACTGGACATGGTAAATTTTCAGCTTACTTATTTCGATTCAAAATCAAATTCACAGGTGATTGTATTTGTGGAAATGCTCTTCAAGATGTCCCTCACATTTTATTTGATTGCCCGTTTTTCTGTTTTGAAAGATACGAACTTGAATTATTGCTTCAATCCTTAGGTTACACTTTCTCAAAACCACTTACACATATTCTGATGAATTACAAAACTTAACAATATTTCATGGCTTTCTTAAACAAAATATTTCTTAAGCTAAATGATTCATCTTGATGTTTACTGTTTGTCAGCTTGATATGGAATTTTGTTATGAATTTGTAAATTGAATTGTATCCATAAATTTGTAAACTACATTCCTAATATACCTTTGGGTAAAATAGGAATAAAAATAGGATAATAAATAAATATATAAATATATAAATAAATAAAGTAATGTCCGTATCTAAAGTACTATATGACAGCGGAGTATGAAAACGATAAAGGAAAACTTCAGGCAAATGAAATGAAACTTCTAAGAAGCATTGCGGGATATAGAAAAATCGACCACAAACGAAATGAAGATATACGTGAAGAGCTAGACATATTTGACCTGAATGACAGACTACAAGAATATAGAAGTAAATGGGTAACCCATGTACAAAAAAATGGAGAAAGAAAGATTACCACGCTATTTTATGGACTATAGACCAGTAGGAAAGAGGAGCATAGGAAGACCAAGAAAACGGTGGAACCAATAAAATAAATTACGTAGACTGCAACAGGCAAGTAATGCCTAAAGCATGAAGGAAGATGATTCTATATAGCCATTAAGAGAGTCACGCCCTATTCAAAATCATAGCAATGTGACTTTCTGAGTTCGTGAAATTAAAAGTCCAATTGCACAAACTAAAATGTTCTTTACTTCCACCGAATTACAGTTGCTACACGTATCACACACAGTTACGTAACACTCGCTAATCGGCACCTTGCCGTACAGCCCTCTCTAGAGCTGACTAAGAACTGCCTGAGCCGTCCAAAGCATCGCTTATATAGGCAGATCGCTGTATCTGGAAGTTTCGCGGCTCAGTGAATCATCACGACTTTCCAGACGACAGGGGGAGGAGAAAGAGACGGTACAGTAACTCGTGATACTTTTCTCCCCACCCCCTCAGCGAGCGCCTCAAAGACATATGGGTAGGCGTGGCTGAATGCTTCCCGTCTAGCCCCTACCTGCCAGCTGGTTCTCTCGGGAATTACGATGTTCGGGTGACAGTAATATGAAAACATGTTTATATCTTATAGCTTTTCTAAAAGATCTTACTTCACAAAACTGTAACAACAAAGCTACTAGCATTGTTCCATACTTTTTACTTACCCCGTATATATTTTTCATTTTGAGGTTTGGTAACATGGTCGAAAACATCCTTTTTTTTGTTTAATGGCTTAACGGCCATTAAACATGTTGCCGATGAATGAAATGGGTAAGGTATTACTCAAATGAGCCCCAGGCGCATAGGGTTTAGAGTTACTCGACATACATCTTTCAGGATAAGATAAACTCTTCTCAGGTAACTCTAGCCAAGATTCGAATTCAGGACTTCTTGAGTGTGAGGTATACACAAACAGATTCATCTATTGAATCAATATTGATAGTCATCTAAACAGTCACATCGTTCCAAAACTAGTACGCATTTATTTATAAGGACCCCAAGAACCAGTAGGTACAGTACAATCAATAATATGACAGCGATTCAAACATTTTACCAACTAGATATAACAATGCCAACATAAAAGTTGCCAACTTTTACGATTTTCACGTAAAATATGCAGGAGTAGATACCTTTTCCCCGTTTTATGGCACAGAATGCCCTTTTTATGACTTTGTGGGGAGATAACAATTTTCACCGCGAACAAGGCAAAGCCTTACATCCTGTTGCATTATATTGTAGCTTAAAGATTACATACTGATGTATGCCCCCATGTGTGGCACCCTCGGTATGAAGGATGAGGCGAGAGGTGAAATGTTGCCCGCTTTTACTACATACGGCACCGCAGGCGGTGACACTGATGATACATGAGATGAAGATGGAGCACCGGTGGAATGAGATGGCAGGGGAAACCGGAGGTCCCGGAGGAAACCCGCCCCACCGTCGTGTTGTCCACCACAAATCTCACTTTGCGGTCGCCTGGGATCGAACCCGGGCCACCTTAGTGAGAGCCAAGCTGTCTAACCACTGAGCCACGGCGCGGCCAGGCGAGAGGTGACAGAGGATGGCCGACCCAAGGAGCCTTGTCAGTGCAGAGGGCAGGGTCCATACAGTTTACTTCGAGACTTCCCCCGACAGGCCTAGTCCCAAATGTCCCTGGCTGGCAGTTCCGAAATGGCCCCATCAGAGGAGCAGAGAATGGAAACCGACCTACCGGAGGAGGAAGTAGTTTACCTCAGAGCATATTGTCGCGCAGCCGTTATCTACGATAGCGCGGCTAGCATACACAAAGAACCAGCAAATAACGATAGCGCCGATAAATAACACGGATAATGTATCACGGGGTAAAGGACTTACCGGCATAGATTAAGTTGCGCTTCTGGAAGGTGATAGAATTTTCGGTTTCTTTATTGTCCCAGAAATCTCTCGAATTTATGAATGAGATATATGAGATTGTGACACGCCAGCGGACAGTTGTAAAACGAGAGTGAGTCGCGAGAGGTAAGCAAAGAACAGCTGAGAGTGTTGTAACGACAGCTGATGTAAACTGAATACTGTTTTTTATTGTCATTGACCTTGGAAGATTGTGTTGTATATGTGATGTAATGTTACGTGAGAATTGAACAGTGTATTTCTAAAGACCATTTAGAATTTCGGCAAATTGGACTTTTAATTCTACAAACCCACAAAGTCACCATATCAACCCACCATGCACCGCCGAGACTCCCGCCGACACTTCTACCCTGAAAGAGACTACCAGGTGAGAGATGATATGAAATGATAATGGAGATGAAATGGAGGGACAAGAAATTGGGGGAATGTATTTAATCTATCCAGCATTCGTCTAGTGACCCAGGAAACCTATGTGTCAGATAGGTCGGCCATGGGAATCGAAACCGGGCCTCCCGAATACGGGCCACAGACGAAACCTCCTGAACCATTTCCGCTTGGCTTGTTTATACTTGATATTATGAAACGTAAAATATACAGTAGAGATATGTATATAGCCTATGAAGTAGTGTTTTGTACTTAAATGCATTGATGCATTTATCATTGTTCAGGGAAGAATTTCACCATGGATTACTATCAGGTCTTTTGAGATTCTTATAAATTCCCTTGTATTTTAGAGGCAATGCCTGTACATTTACTGTACCAAATATTCCATTGCTTCGCTGGACGAGGCAAGTTTTACAGGTGTCAATTCCAAACGTTGGCACTATGTAAGTTAATGTGTCGAAATATGCCACTTGCACGATTTTCGATTTACTCGTGTTTGGTGTTACTGTGCATAAATCTATCCACTCCAGAGATAGCAATGACAGAAAAAAGGAAAACATATTGGACAAATGGCAACACAGAGCTGTACTAAACTCACTTTATTTGTTACCAAAGGAGTACAGCACTAACACACATTTATTTTCACTTTTACAAATGCACAGAGCAAACACATCAGTGCTGATGTTTCATTATACATATGTTCCACACATCGAAATGCGCTGCGCTAAGCTTCTCGACAATCACTGCTAGCAGACTAATACCCGATTTCACAAACAGATGTTAAGACTTAACACTAGTTTAGCAATAGTTAAAACAAAAACTGCATTTCACCAACAAGTGTTAGCGTAACATTCGTGTTAAATCTCTTGTTAAACTAACACGCCAAATTTCTTATGTTAAGTCCTTAACAATTGTTAATAGTCAAGATGGCGAGCATGAACTCAGCTGTTGATGTCGATTTGCTATATTAAAGACCGTCTAAATGGCATTCGCAATAGAGTACGGCCAATGAGGAGAAATGATTTTGCGGAACTATCAGAACATTTTTCACGCAGGTATAGACTGTCGAAACAAGTTGGTATAAAGATTACTGCGGAAGTACAAGAGAGGTTAGAACATGCATCGAAAGGAATATGCCGATCTCGCCTTTGCTTCAAGTATTAATAACCTTGCATTTTATAATTCACTGAATTATGTGGATAATACATTGTCCACCTGCCGTCTTGAAACGTTCAAGTCGCTTGCCCTTCTTCGCACCTCGTTTTAAATTTACGTAATACTGAGTTAGAACTTTCATCGAAAGGAATATGCTGATCTCGCCTTTGCATCAAGTATTAATAACTTTGCGATTCACTGAATTATGTGGATAATACGCTGTCCACCTGCCGTCTTGAAACGTTCAAGTCGCTTGCCCTTCTTCGCACCTCGTTTTAAATTTACGTAATACTGAGTTAGAACACGCATCGAAAGGAATATGGCGATCTTGCCTTTGCTTCAACTATTAATAACTTTGCGATTTTATAATTCACTGAATAATGTGGATAATACATTGTCCATCTGCCGTCTTGAAACGTTCAAGTCACTCGTCACTTGTACTTCTTCGCATCTCGCTTTAAATTTACGTAATACGTTTCGTGTTTCTAATAATGACACATACATTTGAATTAAGTTTGTTTCCAATTTTTTCCCACGTGACATCTTTCTCTTTTACATTCACCGCATCCGTCCTATTTTCCACGATATCCTTCCATTTCGTCACCAATTCAATTAACAATTCTTTCTCCATTTATGAGAAATTTGTTTCACGGCTTTGGTTTACGATTTTGTTTATCCGCCATTTGTTTAGCTGTGTGCAGACTGCGGTTCAGACGAAAATGAAAACAAAAGCGCATCGCAGTACGTTCAGAAAATAATAAAACTCATCCACAGCCTTCTATAGCTGTAATATTTACAAGTTGCTTGTCGTTAGCACGTGTTTGCTAACATTTTCAGTAAACAGGTTGGTGAAATGCAAGAAATTGTTAGCGCTGTTACAATTGTTACGTTACATTTGTTAACGTCGATTTTAACATCTGTTGGTGAAATCGGACATAATAGTATAATACTGCTTGCCGATTCTCTGACCAATGTAACTGGCTAATAACTCATAACTAGGGTTAGAAAGTTGAGGATAAATCCTTTACTTCCCTAATGTCTGACCGAGCGGGATGGCTCAGGCTGTTTCGTCTTTTCCCCGCATTCGAGATGCCCGGGTTCGATTCCCCTGGCCGACCTACCTGACCCATTGGGGTTTTCAGGGGTTTTCCCGGGCAGCTAGGCGAATGCTGGGTAGGTTAATCACATCCCTCGAATTTCCTGTCCTTCCATTTCATCTTCATTATCATTTCACATCATCTCTCATCTGGTAGTCTCAGGGTAGAAGTGTCGGCGGGTACCTCGGCGGTGCATGGCGGGATGTGTGCTCTGAGGTCAACTACTTCCTCCACCGGCAGGTCGGTTGCCGGTCTCCGCGACTCTGCTGGGGCCATTTCGGTATCGCCAACCAGGGACCTTTGAGACTCGCTGCTGGGCTCGCCGTCCCGCAGTGGGGGAGCGTGTCCGTTATCCTGGCCTGTCGGGGGAGTCTCTATCTAAGTAAACTATAGGAACCCTGTGCGCTGTACTGCCGTGGCTACTTGCGATGGCCGCCCTCTATCTGCTCTCGCCTGATCCTTCCTCCCGGGGGTGCTCCATTTGGGCGCATAAACACAATGGGCCCAGCATGATGGCCCACTTACCGAATCCCCTCAGCAGTGAAATCATAATCGTAATCCCTAGTGTCTGAAGATGAGGTCCAACATAATATTTGTAAATTATGGATCAGTATAGGCCACAAAATAGAGGATTTTATTTGTCCTTTTTTTTTTTTTTTTTTTTTTTTGCTTCTTTAACTTCTTTTGAATATTTTTTCCTGTTCAACAGAGTCTAGCTTAAATTCTATTTTCTAATATGCACTCCCAAGACTGGCTGCATTAGTTAATGGGTTACAGGACAGTTTCTTTTGTTTTTTAACTCATTAGTATCGGCAGAGAACCCAGTAAACTCACTCTAAATATCCCGCTAATTCTGACAGCATCGTAACAATGACCTCGACAGAGGGTAGGAGTGAATAGGTTGGTTTCACTGCACTTTCACAGTTTTTGAAAGAAATCCTGGCCGTAAACATGCCAAAAACTAAGCCTAGTAAACCGCCTTTACGTCCTCTTTACCGATCTGTAGATAGTTTTTGCGATCTTTTAGGTCTTTTTAAAGGTCCTTTTTAGATAATTTATAGATCGTCAACTTACTCATAACTAACTCATCTTGGCTTTTGCACTCTCTTTTATAGCCCTTGGGTCATCATGAATCTACTGAATCGAACATTGTTGGAGTCGATTCGTCTAGATTTGCCGAAGTCGAACTATCATCAGCGTGGTAGAACAAAGAAGGTATGTCAAAGGGTAGAGCCAGACTGAAAAATGCAATGCCATAGCCGGGATTTGAACCACGGATCTTCTGGTTTCCGTCCAGCCGCTCTAACCATTTGAGCTACTATGGCCAACGTTCCAACGTGAGATTAAATTCTGCAACTGACTCGTGTTTCTCCCGGTAAACCACCTAGGAATTCTCATAAACACATGAGACAACTACCTTAATGACGACTTACTATGCTGTAAGTACTTTAAGGCCCAGGCTTTATAGTTCGGACCACTATTAGGTACAATTGATGGAAATTAATTGTTCTTTCACACTAGCCGTGTGTAGGACGCACTATGAAAATGCGTAAGTCGCCATTAAGGTAATTGTTTCATGTGTTTATGAGAACTCCTAAGTGGTTTACCGGGAGAAACACGAGTCAGTTGGAGAATTTAATGTCATATCGTCATGTTGGCCATAGTAGCTCAAATGGTTAGAGCGGCTGGACGGAAACCAGAAGATCCGTGGTTAAAATCCCAGCTATGGCATTGAATTTTTCAGTCTGGCTCTACCCTTTCATAGTGCATCCTACACACGGCTAGTGTGAAAGAACAATTAATTTTCAAAGAAGCTACGTGTTTCCGGCTCGTGGCGTCAGCCAGTGGTTGTTCTTGAATATTCCATTATTGCTGTTCTCGGTGGCAAATATAAAAGGTGTTGGGTTGGGGTAACCCAAGTTAATCCCTTTAGAGTAGGTATTTCTGTCGCCGTGACAATATCCTCTAGTGATTGAACCTTTCTGAAAAAAGATGCAATAACTGCTAAAGAAGTGTTTGCGTGGCAAAACACTACACTTCTTTATGTGATATTTCCTTCTTTGCAGACGCAATAATGTCAGGAAAGGGGAAAACTTATATATTTCCTCTCTCAGCGCTTGACATGCATTACTCAGGCTTCAATCTGCATCAATTTGAGAATATGAATATTGCAAACCTCGTTCTAAAGCGACACCAAGCATATAAACTGGCAACTTGATATTCTGAAATTAGAGAACACTTAATTGCATACTGAGGTGTCTGAAATTCACTTACCTTATGTTAAGTTTTACGTTTTTTTAATTGGCCGGCGAGTGAATGAAATTAAGTTCAAATGAACCTAGAAGCCATAGATATTGATATTCCTGATGTTTGAATTTATCGGGTAACTCCACACAGAGATCGAGCTTGGGACTTATGCAATATGAGACAGAAACGGTAACTCCATACCAAGGAGATGAGTTCTTGACGTTGTTAAATTCACATAAGCAGTCTTGTTTTTACTTCCTCTCTATTGCAAATCTCTGTAAACCACACACATTATTTCTCATAAGCTTTTGTGGTATAACACATTTTCGAGATATTCGTTATTTATAGTTGAATCAACACCAACTCCAATACTCAGACCATAATACGAGAATCGATTGTAGGAAAAATGGCGGCGCTCGTGGCCCAGCTTGTTATGTTGTGGTTATATCTACAGAGTAAAGTGTGTGTTTGTTTACTTTGATTGTGTGTTTGAAGAATTAATGTAATTCATATTACAGTGGCAATTAGTGACTAACGAGTTAGTTTATAGTTAAGTATTTAACATAAAGTGATAACGTTTACCTAAATATATACAGTGAAGTATTGTCGAAATGCGTCGTTGTTGTGTTCCCAGCTGCAATCTAATTATGGTAGTATAACTCACACGACATTTAAATTTGCGAAGGAAAAATCGTAATGGGATAAGTGGATCAGGATCATACATCGTAAAGATTTTAAAGTAAATGACAAAACTGTAGTTTGTATTCATCATTTTGAACAGTGCTTTGAGGTTAAGGAAGACATATTTCCCGTAAATGATGGTGAACCAATTCGTGCCCTTCGAAAGGTACAAAAATTAATAGATGATGCCTACCCCACGATTTTTAAGAATCAGCCATCCTATCACACATTAAAGCTCAACCAGAAAATACGAAATCCTTAAGAATGCATCCAAGACATTTTACAGAGAGGGAAGATAATTTTAATATTTGGTGTGCACAAGATGTTATTGACAGTTTTGCGTCCTTAAAAACCGAAGTGGTGAGGAGATTTTAACCCATTGATAGGCATTATTAAAGACGATTAGTTACGTTCTTTTCAATAACATTGAAGATCCCAGCTTCACTGATGTTCCTTCACTTAATAAGTTTCAAAGTATTTCATAACCTAGAAGAAATATTATGAGCCTACCAGTGGAAAATTTTAAATGAATCTTGCAGTGTGAGGTAACTTGACACCTTCAAACGTGACAATTGGAGTAAACTGGACAATCTGGTGAGTTCTCTTAAATATTATGGTATAAGCAGTATGTCCTTGCCAGAAAAGGTTACCATGTAAACAATGTAAAAGAAACCTTAGTACTTGCTACAGACGATAGGATGATACAGTCCAGTAAGATAAAGTTTGCTGTGTTTAATGCTTATGAGTTGTCATGCCTTATAAATTAAATTTTGATTGGAAGTATAAGGTGGAAAATGCATAGTACTGGTCGTGCTACTATATAATGTGATAAGCTCTTAGGATTTGTCATGATGCTCTTTATTTATGTTATTACACGTTTTAGTTGAAAGTATAAAGTGATAAATGCTTAGGAGTTACCTCGCTGCTCCGTAATATGGATTATATTATGTCCATTGTGTATCGTTTCCTATTCTGCGTAACCAGAGTCGCTGGGCTTCGACGGGCGCCATCTTGAAATCTGTATTATGGTCTGAGTATTGGAGTTGGTGTTGGTTGAATTGTACAATACTTTATCATTTTTAATGGCCTGTTGATTTTCATTTCTTTCTCGTAATTGGAAGGATAGTGTGATGCATATAAACCTGAACCATTTCAGTAGGTCATAATTTCCGTTTGAAAGCTCGTAGAATGTAGAAATTTGTTTTAATTGTCTCAGTGGCTCTGGGAGATTTGATGAAAAGGTTGGAGTATGATGCGCGATGTCAGCTTACAGGATCGTTGGTCCCATTTTCTTTGATACGACTCTAGACACTGAAGTTCATGTGGGTATCTTCAAGACATTTGAGGAGCAGCTGGATGATATCGAATTGAGAGAAGGCTATTTCAAGCATATGGCATTTGTTGACTTTGAAAAAGCCTTCGATAGGGTAAACCGATGCAAAATGTGGCAAATATTGGAAGAACGAGGATACCCACAACAATTAGTAAAAATGATACAATTCTTCTACTTCCAAACAAAAATAAATGTGAGGAACAATGGTAAAATTTCTAAAAAAAGTTCTTACTAATCAGGGTGTCAGACAAGGGTGTACTTTATCACCTACACTTTTTAGTATTTATATTGACGACCTAGTGTGCAAATGGAAGCAGCTAGTGAATGTAGGTTTTAAAATTTCAAATAAAAACTTTTTAAATATTTTATTGTTTGCTGACGACTTAGTTATTATACAAAATAGCGAGTCTGCCCTGCAAAAATCTATTTTTAAACTTAGTGAACTTTGTAAGCAATATAACATGAAAATTTCTTTTAAAAATCAAAGGTAATGACATTCATTGGGAAAGAGCCAATTAGAACAAAAATAGTTATAAATAATCGTTGCGTTGAACAGGTAAGCCATTTTAACTACTTGGGAACTGATGATAGTTATGACAAGGAATATGATGTCTACAATAAAATATGCAAATTTCAAAGATTGTGCGGAACAATAAATAGAACATTTAGAAACAGAATACGTAAAGAAACAAAATTAAAGTTCTACAAAGTTATGGCTGTACCTACACTGACATACGGAAGTGAGACTTGGACGTTAACTAAAAAGCAACAGAGTAAAATACAGGCTTCAGAAATGAAATTCTTGAGAAGTGTGAAAGGATGCACGAAGAGGGACTTAATAACAAATGAAAATATAAGAGAAGAGCTGGACACCTTTAGTATGAGTGATAGGTTAAAAGATCTCAAACAAAAATGGAAGGAACATGTTGAAAGAATGCCAGATAATAGACTTACAAAACAAATATTACAGTATCATCCTAAAGGTAGGAGAGCGGTGGGCAGACCCTGGAAACGATGGCTGGAGTACTTCGAAGGCGGAACAGGCACTTGATTGCCCTATGCCATGAAGTGAAGAGGAAGAAGCTATTTCCAGCAAGATGGAGCAACGTGTCATAAGCTAATGACACCATGGAACTTGTAACCGGTTTCTTTGATAATCGAATAATCTCACAAGGTCTGTGGTCCCCCAGATCCCCTCACCTAACTTCGCCGGATTTTTTCTTTTGAGGGTATCTAACAAATAGAGTGTACACGAATATGCCACGTACAATTGATGTTCTCAAGGAATTCATTCGAACCTAAATAAGTAACATTGGCGAGGATACTCTGCGTAAAACCTCAGAGAATATGGTGAGACGAATGCAAACATGTATAGATGCTGGTGGAGAACACTTCCAACATTTTCTCTGAGCTATAAATAGTGTAGTGTAATATCCCAATTGTGCATTACATTCTCCCAAAGTTGTACGTGCGTCCTATTATTAATTCAGAAGTTATGGCCTATTGAAATGGATGTATGCCAACAGTGTCCAGATATTCCCTTTGTATCTATAGCGAAATGTTTAACTTTTTGAAAGTTTATCTCGACTAAAATGAAATAGACTAACTTCATAAGATTAATTTATCTAAATAAACAATAAATGATTGAGAAAATCAACTCCTGTATTCGGTTCCCTACGCCATTCCCAGGAAATACTACTTCTAATTTGCATTGGCGTGGCGTGGGAGATTCATAAGTGTTGCCGGTTGCTTCAGACAAGCTGGGGAGTGGTAGTAGTGAATTCCACGGGTTCTTAGCTTAATATTATATAGGTTGTATGGAACTGTATGACATAAAACCAACACAAATATATAAACAAAAATTACAGTGACATTCCTTATTTAAAATGTATCTACAGTGTCTATTAAAATCCGACCTTGGGATCAGTAGGCCTGTGCCTAGCCATCTGGATCATCCAGAACGCTTGGTGATACCGAATTTGAAAGAACACAATACTTTTGAAATCAGCTCTGAAACAAAATGATTACTGCACCTGATTTGTTCAAGCATATTCCTCGCTTTTGTCTTCACTTAAATTAATAAAACGCTCTAAACTTCTCTCGTGAAGGAATTAACGAAACAAATGTTTGTTTACTGCTGTATTATACAGTCCAGGTAATCATGAAAAATCCAATGCTTTTACTAATTCCGAAATTTTTGGCAGTGGAAAAAAAAATTAGATATATAATACGTAAAGAACGCTTCTTTTCGCTTGTATTAGTCATCACGATATAAGTGTGGTTGGAGCAAGGAGGCTATTTTCCTGACAATCTATAAGATTCTCAAGACTTTGGATCAGATGCAGTTTCAATGCCTCGATCTGAGGAAATCAGACTGTAACTGAACCCAGAATCTCCCGAATGCAAGCGCGCGCGCTACTGCGGTTGTACGTTAAGAGCAAAAAGTAAGTTGCAATGCTGCGAAAGGAGTAGTAGAATTGAGTTAAGGGCGTACAACTGCTGCAGTTATCAGTGCCCTTACAAGGTAAAAGGTCTATACAGTTAAAATCAACACATTAAAACTGGAGAATGGTGTAAAACTGTGTCAATAAAAGGCTAAAAACTATACCATAAAAACACTAAAAGCCTGTGTCGAGCTAGATGCGACTGCCCATACCGCTAAGGCGGATGAAAGCTAAAACTCGCTCCCTTCTGCACTAAGGTTGTCCGCCAACACCTGTATCAGGGTAGCCGGAAAACGGAGGAAATGTATGTGTAGTGTTTAACGCCCGCTTTTACTACATACGGCACCGCAGGCGATGACACTGATGATACATGAGATGAAGATGGAGCACCGGTGGAATGAGATGGCGGGGGAAACCGGAGATCCCGGAGAAAACCCGCCCAGCCCCGAGTTGTACACCACAAATCTCACTTTGCGGTCGCCTGGGATAGAACCCGGGCCGTCTTGGTGAGAGCCAAGTGGTCTAACCACTGAGCAACGGCGCGGCCCTGGAAAACGGAGGGAGTTACGCATGGGCGCTAAAAGCTAGCATTCTGCTAAAATATGTCGGACAGTCAACGGCTTCCGACAGTGGGCACAAAAAGGTGCAGGGTCAGCAGATAAAAAATGTCGGTGGCCAAAAAGGCAGTGTCCAATAAGGAGACGGGCTAAAAGGACTTCTTCGCGACGACGACGGTGCGAAGAAGTTCACCAGGGTACAGGATGTGGTTTGATATCCCGCAGCTTGTTGCCCTGAGCTCCATTCCAGGCTTCCTCCCAACGTGAGAGGATCCGCCGAAATAATAAAAGGTCTAAAACATTGGCAATCTAAAATAGCAGCTTTAGCTGCAATGTTGCGAAGGTGGAAACAAATATGCAAGTGTAATAAGTCAGACGTTCGGTTCCCCACTTTCGTGAGGTGAGAACAGTATGTTGCCCCACAATTAATGTTCCCGGATTCGACCCACCCATAGATACATTCCTTTCAGCACGGATAGTCCTCCAGTCCAATATACCGGACTGCTATTTGGAGAAAGGGATAGTACTAAACCTCTTAGGACGAGGAGCGGGTCCTTTGAGCACTCTCCAATCCACCCTACTACTACTTCTTCTTCTTCTTCTTCTTCTTCTTCTTCTTCTTCTTCTTATTCTTCTTCTTCTTCTACTACTACCACCACCACCACCACCACCACCACCACCACTACCACCACTACTACTACTGAGTTAGCTACGAGTACCATTTTCTTATTCCCAGAAGGCGAATCCCTGAAAGTTTACCATTCGGGTCTCTAGCCAGTAGATTTTTAATATTATTTCTACTTCCCTCTTTGATTATGTGTTACTGCTTGCTCTTTTGACTTCATTTATCTGGATTTTAATTGTTATTGTACATATAATTCGCCGCTATTGCATAATTATTCTTATTCATCCAGCTTTCATTTAGTACAGAAAATGGAATAAAATATAAATAATTTTGGATGTCACAAGCATCATCCATTTTCCATGTTTCAGTCGTTAGCCATACGCAGGTCTCCATTTGCAGCCATAGTCAGCAGCATAACTAGAATCCTTGCTAGCTCATATCGTTATTCGGATCCGGTCCCCTTCACATCTTCCCAGGGGTCACTTTGGAAGCAAAATCGGCCCACTGTAGAGTATTGGTCGTGCTGTGCTCCAGTTACTCAATCCTCCGTGTGCCTACTCCTGACTCATATTCCTTCCATTCTCTTATAGTCTGATTTTTAAAAGAAGATACGTGAAATCCATCTGTTTCTCCACTAGGGTGCTGCAATGTTGCCCAGCAGATCCCCTTTCTTTATTCTCTCAACACTCGAAACATAAACAAGGGTTCGAGTTATCTCACCTCTACAAAAATATGCACACTTAATCTGTATTAGCCTACTTAAAAACAGAAATAACTTGTTCACACATTCACTGCATTGTATATTTTTCACATGTGAGTTTTTTAAATATGTTTGCACTATGTAACTATGTAACTAATATGCACCGTAAGTTGACATTCCTGCACTAGTGCGGTAAGTAATTTCCCCATAGAAACACATATACGCGACGCACGTTCTAAAATCTAAGACTTATCTTCAATTATATGTATTGATATTTCAACTAATATCTTATTTACTAAAATTCATATTGAAATAAATACACATAGTGCCGAAAATAATGTGCATTACACATGTGGTAAGCACATAACGGAATCTCGAGAATTGAAAAAACTGGGTGTAAGCGGCTCCTTTTTTCAAACCTTTCCTCGTTCCGTATTAAGTGTTTATCGCAATATACTATTATTAACGACTTTGTTAATTGACATGTTCATATCAACGTCGCCGATATGCAGGAATTTTGACCCATGTGTATTATTTTACGTGCAAGCTGATACCGAAATTATGGGTTGCCAGAAGCAAAGAATAATGATAGACGTCGAAGGAATGTTGGTTCTTTGTGACGACCAAAGCCAAGGCCAGTTTAGTTGGGGAAACTGTTTATAACAATGCCATGAATGAAAGGAACAGTGTCCTTAGAAGGTTTCTAAAGGAATTGTCACTTGACGTACATGAATTGGGTATTCTTCGGATCGTTTACAATAGCGACCAGAACAGCCACAAAAGGACTTTGTTTAAAAAGGAATTTGGAGAGTGAAAGTTATATATAAATACACACACGCAGTTGTGGTGAGGGGAGCACTCTTCGGCGTTCGCCGATGGACACGGGTCACGGCTATGAAACCATTATAGACATTATCCGGCGTGCAGCCGATAAAAGAGAGGATTCTGAGACGTCAAGCCTACTAGAGGGGTCAACTTATTCGGTCTTGAATATTTGTCGGGTCATCAAAATTTATCGAGAAATATAGTTAGCATTCAGTCACTATAAACCGTGATTGGTAACCCTCGGTCGGCAGCTTCCATTTCGAGGTTTGAAATAAGAAGAAGTGAATAAATAATTTGGAAACGGGCATTCCAGTGTTGTAAAATTTCCTTCTCACACGCATCCACGCATACCCTGAGAGAAACCTCATTGCTCACTATAATATTTGCTTCAAACTGGTGCACAACGTAGAGCAGTGGTAACCTGTGATCGCCACCACTTTCATTTTTGTATCAAAGCATATCTACTGACATGGGACTGTTGCTTTTGGATAAAAGGAATTAGCTGTTTATGGATAAGGAGCAAACTCTCGTCTTCCTGTTGGAAGAATTCTCTAAAAGAACAGACGACTTCTCTAGCTTGGCTATGCAATGTAAGCTAATCTTTACCTTGCACCATGATTCCTCGGTCCACCTCTAATCCTACCGCCACCACGTCTTGCTTATATAAAAACGTTTTTTTTTTATTTATTTATTTTATCCATCGATCAGCAATTATGCTTTACAGATGTTTGGTATAAGATATATAGGAACAGGACACATAACAATGGAGGTAGCCATGAACGACTCCTCTAACTAAATATGGAGGATAACTGTAACACAATTGAGAACTTAAAGTCTGATGGTATTAATCACGTGTCTGAGTCATCTGTGCTGGAGACGTCACTCAGGAGAAGATCTTGGGGTAGTCTGCGCTTCAGGCGAGTTGGCTGGCGAGTGCGACAGCCGAGACGGTATGTAACAGCTCCAGGGACCTCCTGGAGATTGTAAAAGAATGGACGTGCCAGGCGTCGGATGTATTGGTGAACGGGTAGAAGACCAAACTCATGGTGCAGCTGCTGGTTTCGGATGAACCATGGAGCGTTTGTAACTGTGCGAAGCACCCTGTTTTGTAGTACCTGCAGTCGGCGGAGATTAGTCTTACTGGTGCCACCCCAGACTGGAGCTGCATAGGTAAAAATGGGACGGACTAGAGATGTGTAAAGAAGCAGGGAGGATTCATAACCAAGTGAAGTGCGCCTGTTGAGTAGAGGGTACAGTTTTGATAGCCGGGCAAACGCAAGCGTAACAGACCGACAGATGTGGGCGTTCCAAGTAAGTCGAGTGTCCAGTAACACCCCAAGGTATTTCACTGGCACATTGCTTGGTAACCATGAGAGCGGTTCCCCCAGCAGCCGTAGTGAAGGAGGATCCCTATAAGGTCGCAAAGAGAAGATCTTAACCTCTGTCTTGTTAGTATTGAGGGAAATGCGCCAGTGAGAGAACCAATGAGCTAATTGATCTAGGGCAATTTGCAGTTTCTGAATGGCATGAAGAATATTGGCGTGAGAATAATAGAGAGCAGTATCATCTGCGTATAACGCCGTACAAACTGGAGCTATATCAGGAAGATCATAAGTGAATATATTAAAGAGGAGTGGTGCAAGTACTGAACCTTGAGGTACACCTGCTAAAATAGGCCGTCGGGTGGATGTGAAACCAGCAATGCGCACCACAAAGGTTCTATTGGTGAGAAAACTTGCTATGATTTGTATCAGATAATAAGGGAGACCAATGCGATATGCTTTAAGTAGTAGTCCACTGTGCCACACCTTGTCGAATGCCTGGGCGATATCTAGGAATGCTGCTACGGTGTATTGCCTGTTTTCGAAACCTTGAATAATAGACTGCGTGATTCTGAGCAATTGGTGAGTGGTAGCATGCTTCGGGCGAAAGCCAAACTGAAAAGACGGAATTATCTGATTATGAATCAAAAAATGAGAAATACGTTGATGAATAATCTTTTCAAAAAGCTTAGAAAGTGTAGGTAATAAGCTGATTGGTCTGTAACTTGAGGGAAGATTTTTTGGCTTGTTGGGCTTGTGGAAGACTATAATTTCCGCATGTTTCCATGTAGATGGAAAATGACCAATGCGCAGGGCAGCATTGAAGATTGATGATAAATAAGCTAGGGCTTTGTTTGTCAAATTCTTCAGCACAACGTTAGGGATAAGGTCATGACCGGGAGACTTTTTAACGGGAAGACGATGGATAAAGCGGGACAATTCACGTGGAGTAGTGAACGAAATTCTGTTGTGCGCTGTAGGACGAAGTTGGTACTCAAGGAGTTCCCTGTCCACGGAAGAGGGAATATTAGAGTCAAGACAGGTGTTAGGCGTGAATGTACGCTCGTAGTGAGTAGCTAGAGCGTCACACTTGGCAGCAGAGTCACTCAAAAGGGTCCCATCAACCTGAAGAGGTGGAATCACTGTCGGCTCTCGGAGAATCCTCTTAGTGATGTTCCATAAGGTATGATCTCCGGGACGGATAGTGGCTAATTGTCGCTGGTACTCCTGAAATCGGTGTTGCTCTAGTGCGGTCCGTACTTGTCGAATGAGACTATTTAATCTTTGGCGCAGCCAGGGTAGACGCTGACGTTGCCACAGTCGACGGATGCGATGTTTCTCTTGGATGAGTTGAGTAATATGGATAGGCAAGGAGGGGAAATGACGAGGTTGAGGACTGCGGATAGTAGAGGATCGTACACTGGAAGAGAGGGCAGAGGTAAAATGGTGGACGGCAGTGTCTATGGAATCCGCAGTACCCAGTTGATAAGATGTGTGGAGTGCAGCATCCAGGTGTGTGCGAAAGATGTCCCAGTTGACAAAACCATCGATGAGTCGCGGGATTTGTGGCAAAATATCTGGAGTGAGGTTAAATGTGACCAACACTGGACAGTGATCGGAATCGAGCGCTGGCAGTGCAGAAATCGATGCAGGTAATCGTATATTGCGATGTACCCCAATGTCCAAAATGTCAGGAGCTACCTGTGGGTTACCAGAATAGTAAGTTGGTTCTGTGGGAGCCAGTATGTGAAGACCAGTGGCATTAATAGTGTCAAACAGACGTCGTCCATTCGGGTTTGTGACCCTACAGCCCCAAGAAGTGTGCTTCGAGTTCAAATCCCCTAGCAAGAGAGTGCAGCTTTCTGCTGGGAAAAGGAAAGAGAAATAGTGAGTATTAAGCTTACTATTTGGGGGCTTGTAAGCACTCATTAGGACGAGATCGTTGCTATCGCGAAGAGAGAGTTTAACGCCCACTACCTCAAAGCCGGGAATCACAGGTAGGAGTATTTCATGATGAGTCAGAGAACGTTTAACTAGCACAGCTACTCCTCCAGAGGCGGAAGGTGCATTCCGATCAAATCTATAAATCCTGTAGCCTGAAACGGAGAAACGTTCATTCGGGAGAAGATGAGTCTCGGTGATACAGGCAGCATCTATACTGTGCAAGCTGAAAAAGGCAGCGAAGGAGGCACGTTTAGTGCGTATGCCATTAGCGTTCCAGTTCAGGAGAGTGAGTGATGAAAGAGATGGCCTATTACACGCCACCATTTCGGAAAGTAGTTAGAAGAGCGTTTTGGAAACATTGTGTAAATTGCGGTAAGAGAGGAGTGAGGAACGTGGATAAAGAATTTAGAAGTTGAGTGAACAGGCTAATTAGCAGAGCCGAGAGAGATGAAGAGTCAGAGGGATCTTGTTGTGCAGTAGTACGCCTCGTTGAGGAAGCAGAAGTTACACTGGCATAAGTTGCTGTTGAAGAAGTTGGAGGTACTGGTGATGCAGCTGGGGGTTGTAATGGTTGCTGTGCAGGATTGTCTGATTGTTGTAGGGGACGGGAGCGATGAGCATTCCCAGGCTGTTGCCTTGTGTTGCTATTTTGTGTTCTGAATTTCAGTTCTAAATAATGCCGACAACCTCGGTAGTTAGCTGGATGGTTTTCATGACAATGAACACACTGAGCTGGAGTATCTCTCGGTTTAGTGCACTGTGAGAAGTGATGATTCTCTAGACAGCGAACACACCTCGGGGTCAGCTGACAATAGTTCTTTGTGTGACCGTAATTCTGACAGCGGGTGCATTGCGGTATGTCAGTGTTACGACGGCGATGTTCCACCTTAACAACACTGTAGAACAGGCGAGTTAGGTTGAGTATAGCTTTACCATCATCGCTATTTAACAATTCCACCGCACAGAGAGGAATGGGTTGTTTCGACCGATTCATAAGTCGAGTGACCTTCCGCACTGGGTAGTTCTGTAAGCACAGTTCGTCATAGATTTCCTTATCAGTGAGCGAAGGAGGGATGTCTCGGATAATTACCGAGAAAAGCTTATCTGTCGGATTTCTGTAAGTGTAGTATTCCTGTTGTATGGAGCTGAAGTATGTAGTAAGTTTACGGAAATCGTCAGAAGTAGAGGGATGAACCTTAAGGATAGACCCGCGAAGCTCTGTGTGAAATTCAGAGGTAACATTATTTTTTAGATCTTGTAATAGAAGTTGATAGTTATCAATGTTGCGCAAGCAAATTGGTGGAACTTTTTCCTTAGGTGTCTCGGAGTTGCTTGTCTCGTCCAT
This sequence comes from Mantis religiosa, assembly GCA_030765055.1. Lineage (NCBI taxonomy): Eukaryota > Metazoa > Arthropoda > Insecta > Mantodea > Mantidae > Mantis > Mantis religiosa. Next base: position 134,012,391 of record CM060954.1, on the reverse strand, counting down.
GGCTGTGTTGTCTTCTAGTAGTGCGAAGCGGTTGTGCGTGGAAACAGTGTAAGCATAGCGCGAGGCACTTGTTTGTTCTGATGGGGGGGCTGTAAGCGACGTTTACTCGGGCCAGCTGTGGCAGCAGCATGTGTAGCAGCGCGACTAGAGCTGGTTGCAGGTGAACTGTTAGATGGGGCAGTCTCATGCATGATAACGTCACTCGTAGTTTTAGCGGTAACTATAGCAGCAGTTGACGTGGTAAGATGTAATTGTGACGGGCGTAAGGGTGATTGACGCACTGGTGAATTAGGATTAAAAGTATTGGTGCGAGAAACCTGGGTTGGCTGCGTAGACACTGGTTGAGCTTGCTGTAGAGGCACTGGTAACTGTGGAAATTCACTAGTGGTATTATAAACCATATCGATAGCTGAGCGTACTAGATGGCCGGTAGTTTCCGGCGTGAGAGACATAATAGGTGAGGAAAGAAAAGAAAAAAAAATAGAGAAAGAGAAAGAAATACACCTGTACCCAAAGGGCACTAGTACACGTTAGTTGAAGAACACTGCTTGCACTGATTGTGAAAATACAATTCACTAGAAGATATCGTATTCCACAGTTAAACACAGTTACACTGTAACACTCACGGAAGCAGCGCGCACGAAACACGTCTGTCTGCCGCGACTGTCGGTACACGACTCCATATAAAAACGTATTGTCGCGAATCCGATCGCGATAGCGCGGCTTGTGTACACAAAGAGCCTGGAGATAAGGAGTATGCCGGAAGAAATAATGATAGCGCGAGATAAAAGACCTGCCGGCACCGATAGGGTTACGCTTCTGGAAGGTGATAGAACATTCGATTCCTGTTTGGTCCAGAAATATCTCGAATTTACGAAATGGGTATTTAAGGACGTGACGGCTCGCAATGAAGCCTCGGGTCTTCCATACGAGGAGGATGAAATTAGACGCCGAGCTACAAAACTATACGAACAGTTACCTTTGCACAGAAGTGCCCTGGTTAGGTCTCTTGGTGATTATGATCCAACCAGAGGTCGTCGCCGACTATTCCAGGTCCCCCGCATGGCTTGCGGGCATCCGAGGTAACCACGGAGCAATTCCAGCAGCAGCAAAAGCTGGGCTCCCATAATCTACCAAGAGTTGTTGGTCTCAAAATTAACAAAAATCAATCCAAAATCAAAATAAATCCTTCAATGCCAGGGTACTAAAGGAAAGCATTCTATCCTTCTTAGAGGAGTACTAAACTACCTCGAAATCAATCCACCATCCTCAAACAAAAACAGCCATCCTAAACCATCCCGAAAAGAAAATCCTATCTGTGGTTAAACCCTATCCTGGTTGGGCACACAGCAACAATCTTCGGGCTAACACCGCCTGCCAGTACCTGCGATGCGATGTGACGCGAAAGAGTTTATAAAACAGTTGTTGTGTAACAAGAGTAGTGTGTAAAACGAGAGTCAGCTGTGAAGTGTTGTAACGAAAGCTAATGTTTGTTATTGTCAACGACCTTGGTGCTGTAGATTGTGATGTGTGATGCAAAGTTGTTACGTGAGAGTTGAACAGTGTATTGCTACGGAAATAAAGAACATTTAGAATTTCGGCAAATTGGACTTTTAATTCTACGAACCCACAAAGTCACAGTATTCTAATTGTGTTTTAACGAAGTAGGCTAAGAATACACAGCGCAACTGAATACTCAAGGAAACTCTGTTCCCCGCATATAGCTAGCGATAACGGACCTTAGGAGTGCGTGATTCAACAGTATAAGCAATCTGGCAACCTTTGTTTAGGTTACCATAGCAACGACCTTTCCTTCTTACCCTTCGCGTCCCTTGCTTGATGACCTTCACGTATCTTCTTTTAAAAATCAGACTGTAGTCTTGCGTACCAAGTTCTTTCACGTCCTTGTTATATCATATTAGGGCTGCCAACAAATTAAGGGTCGCATGTATTCATGACAAACATGTACACTGAATTTCCACTAATAATAATAATAATAATAATAATAATAATAATAATAATAATAATAATAATAATAATAATAATAATAATAATAATAATAATAATAATAATAATAATAATAATAATAATAATAATAATAATAATAATAATAATAATAATAATAATAATAATAATAATAATAATAATAATAATAATAATAATAATAATAATAATAATAATAATAATAATAATAATAATAATAATAATAATAATAATAATAATAATAATAATAATAATAATGTAATAAAAGTACAATGAATGATTTTGAACTGGTCGTGAGACTTTTCATGTAAAATATAAACCTACCTTTTGAAGAGAAAATCAAGTTGCATATGCTTACTGAGAGCAGAGTTTTTAATCGCCCTTTGAAATCAGGTATCTGCATAAATATTGTGCCACTGAGAGCCTACCTTGACTCAGACGTCGTGTTGGGCTGAATGTGTTAATTTTCCTCCTCTTCACATTAGAGACACGTTCTGCTTCGGATGTATCATATAGAGAAAGCGGTTAATAGAAGATGGAATGTAGATAGAATGAAGACGATTAAAAGGAACGACTATTTCAGTTGAAACCCTTCTCTCTCTTCCTAAGTTTGTTTGCTATAATGTGGCCCAGACAACACATTATTATTGGTGAGAAATTCTTATGATTGACGATCCTTCTGTCATCTCAGTGCGCTGTTGCCATGTTTACTTGCTACTCATCAGCAGGGAAGAAAAATTACCACAAGATACACAGTCTGGTTTTTAAAAGAAGATACGTGAAGGTCATCAAGCAAGGGACGCGAAGAGCAAGAAGGAAAGGTCGTTGCTATGGTAACGTAAACAAAGTTTGCCAGATTGTTACACTGGCGTTATAGCCTTTGCAACGCTGATGACATTTCTCTGACGGTAATGCATTCTTATCATCTGACTGGTCAGCGACCTGACGAGCCCCCATCAGCTGATAACACAACACAAGCGTCAATCGAAAGATAATTTCTCACTGATTGTAAGAGAGCTGTTCAATAAAGAATGATCACAATTTTTTTTGACAACGTACCTTTACTCATCCTCATAATTTTGATGGTCCTTCTCAAAATAATCTCCCCTGAATGCGATGCACTTGCACCAGCGTTTCTGCCAGTCTTCAAAGATATGCTGGAAACCATATTTGAGAGATCCTTCAAACTCGCCTCCACAGCCTTCACCATTGCTTCTGATGAGGGATAATGCCTCCCACAAAGGCGTTTCTGCAAGTTAGCGAATAGAAAAAGTCACATTAGGCTAAATCTGGACCATAGGGAGGGTGAGGGATACACTTCACGTTGATTTTTGCAAGATATTCAGCAACAACATTGGCAATATGCAGCCGCGCATTATCGTGGTGCAGCATCCAGCCTGCTTCACGGGAATATGGTCTTTTACACCTGATATGGACTTGCAATGTTTTCAGGACATCCCTGTAGTATTGTCCAGTTACTGATGTGTGTGCAGGTACAACAATGCTGATAAACCATTCCATGAATATCAAAGAATGAGATGACCATAACTTTCCCAGCAGAAGCAACCACTTTTGCTTTTTGGGAGTTGGTGATGAAGGAGATTTCCACACTGAGCTTTGCTGTTTGCTCTCACGATCAAAATGATGTAGCCAGGTTTCATCAGCAGTGATTACGTTTATAAGAAACTCCGGATCTTCCTCTAACATCAACTTTAACTGCATGTTACCTCCATTGCAGTGGTAGGCGATACTGAACATGTCTGAAGTTGCTTGGTTCTCACAGGCAGAAACCAGGAGTACCAACAATGAAACTACTACGGCGTGTTTGTTTCACATTAGGCTAACAGAATATAATAAGACTGAATTTTAATGCGAAAAATTATGACCGTAAAAAAATTATGATCATTCTTTATTGAACAGCCCACGTATATAGCAGTTTTGATACCTCCTTTCCGCTGGGTGTATACACGTCCTATAGGCTTGTGCTGACGAAGTCACAGGTCCAAATTTCTCCCTCCACACCTGCTCCTTGAAGTTATACAGCGGCTTTACTAACATGGTTTGCACATGTAAGCATGTTTATGTATTAAATGGGCCGCAGATTACATGTTTGGGGACAACACTAACTTGCTACTCCCTCCTAGAACAGCCCCTAGTATTTATTCAAATTTAGGCTTGCCTATTCCCTTGAAGTTATCGGTCTTATACTTTCTTTATGTGGCAAAATCATGTAGTATAATAAGAGAGAAACGCCTGTTGGTGTGCTGCTCTTTTCCCCTTCTCTATATTACAGCCTTTCCATACTTTACAATGGGGAGAAGGACTTAACATCCACTCAATTTGTGTAAACGTCTTTGATCAAAATACAATAAAATATTTTTGATAATGAATTCTGTGTACATGCCAAACGGAAAGAGATGAAATGACTCAAAGGTGGTCCAGAATGCCTTTAGGGTGAGGCTTACCTACACTTTTATAACACAGTTTTCAAATAAAACGTTTTCAATAATAGAGCATTTAACCTTTCTTGGTTTTAAAACATCATATGTGATCCTCTTATCATTATTTAGACGAAACTTTAATTTAAACATTGCAAAACAAACTGCAATATGAATTAGCTAAGATATATTTTAAACATAACATATAGGTCGTTCTGAGTACTCAATTTTACTGTAAGCTTTTACTGCCTTGTTTCAGAGGTTAATTCTTATTCAGAAATAAATGAAAAGAATGTTTGTTTCAGTTTATCTGAGTTAGTGGAACATGTTTCGAGATACAGTCCACCACACAGATAAATTCACTCGCAGAGGTGACTTAAGTAAACAAGATAGTAAAAAAAATATATGTTAGTTTTGACTTCACCAAAGCAAATTATAAGGAGGGTGTCGCAACCTGGGCAGATCACCACACTTAGGCATTGAGGTCTTTTGTGCTTCTAATACGAGGGAGGTATGACGGGAGAGACACGAAGGGTTATGACTTGTGTAAACACGGACCGAGTTCCTAACGTTCCCAGAGCGAACGTCGACTTCGCTCAAGTCCTTGACGCCCCGGAGGTCCCCTGAAAGGGAGACTGGAACTAAGCAATCCGAATGACACACGTCAGGAAAAAGCCTCCACAAAGCGGGCATCCACCGCCCAGCTGCAACCCTGAAACATATGATGATGAAGCAAATAAGGGAGAAGAAAATGTTGGTACAAGAGGATACACCACAGCATCCACCTACCGACCACGAAGTCATAGTTGGCGGTCGCTGAGATTCGATTGCTTGCCTCACATACTACTGTGGAGCCACTTCATTCGGTACCGGCTATAACAAATAGCATAATATTTTTGAACTAAGAAGAAACTTCAGCTTCTTCCTCAATCGACCTATTAAGTACACAACGTTAGTGAAGACTATTTGAGTTTGAACACTTATTTCAATGGGCTAAAAGCTAAAACAAAAGCCTTGTGTATTTATTGGCATTTTATTGGACTATGGAAGAATAAAGCAAATCTTATTGCAGAATTTGACAGAAGAGGTGCCAATTGTGTTTAGCATCGCTTTGTCCAACTGTTGGTACATATGTAGGAAACTAACAAATGATCAAGCAATGCAAGCTCAAGATTAAAATGTTACAAACAAAAGTCTGTCGATACGTTATAAATGTAATTGAAGTCAGTACAACATAATTAAGACAAAGAACCATAATCAAGGTTGCAGCTAAATATATCTGAACCTAGAGTACGAAACTAGAAAAGTTGCTAGTTGAAATAAATATTGAAGTGAAATATATGCGAAGATAAATTGGCTGCAGATCGACAGATGAAAATACACGGTCGCGCAGAATGAATAGCAAGATATAGGCAGAACAAGATATTGACACATTTATTGAAACACACACTGAAAACACAGAAGGATTTGTGCCATTTATCACAAAATACTGCAGTACTTTGTGAATATGACACGAGGTAGATATTCGCCATCACGTTCAACGCATTCCTCCAGCCAGCGAACGAGAGCTACCATCACCCGATTCAGCATATTCATTACATGTCCTCCAGGACTCTACGTATCCTTCCCTTGAGATAGCCACATTACGAGGATCTGTAGTGTACCTTTACCCTTCAAGTATCCCCACAAGAAGCCAGGGGCAGTCAAAGTGGGCGAACGAGCTGGCCAATGAATGACTCCAAATCAATTGACAAGGAAACCAATTGACGAGGAAAATGACGTCGGAAGACACGATGGACTGGTGGGCCGTATGAATTATTGCCCCGTCCTGTTGGAATCATATCTCGTTCTTGTTGTCCAGCCGTGGAAGGAGGAATTGATTTAGCATTTGCACATAACGATCGCTATTAACCACTACTGCATGACCATAAACGTCTTCATAAAATATGGACCGATGATGCCAAAAGAAGCCACGCCACACCACACCATCACACAATCACTGGCGCCCATTATCTGCAATTCTGTTTATTAACACAGATTATGTAGAACGTTGTTTCATATTTCATATGTCTTGACATTCCCAACGTCAAGGCATCTCTCACAACAGAACGCCGAGGACTTCGGATTGAGTGCTTCACGGGCCTCCTCCATTCGGTGCAAGATCCGCTGTGTCCTTGGACGCTCTAGGTTTTCCACAATATGCAGTAGTCTCGAACAATCGCCAGATGATCTGTGGACTCTATCATGTCCTCCCATACCGAAAGGGCGACGAAAGGGTCGTTATTTTTAAATACGCCTCTATGGCGGATGCGCAAGCTCTGAACTCCATAGGAGCATAATTACAAATGGCAATCCTTCCTCAATACAGCGTACAAACTAATTGTGTGCATGCGTAAGCACCAATGCAGCACTATGTGACAAGTCAGGCTGTTTATTCTGCCGGAACCTCTAAGTACCTCAATTTATTGTTGCTATTAGTTTTGGAATATATCGTCTAGGACCGCGTTTATAGTCCCCTATTGCAACCAGCTGTTGTGTTAGAATTGTAATATAACTATAATAGCACTTACGGTGGTGTTTTTATGTCATATTCCAAACAGTTGTCTGATGTCATGATTTTTGCTCTCCTCTGTTACGCGAGAAATCGGCCTTAGATTCCACCCCAGAGATTAACGTTTTGATGTTCCTCATTAAGCATAAAAGGGTTAAATATATCTTTTTAATTTTCCATTATTCCTTAAGTATGGTTATTTTATGATAAATTGTTAAACGTTGTTGTAATTTCAATTTTTTTTTATAAAAAGAAGTCAAATGTGTTTTTAATTCCCTAAAAATTAACAATGCATTAAATTATTAAAATTCTAAATCCAACGTTGTGCTTAATATCAAGAAAAAGCCCTTTAGATCTGTTCATCAACACTTAAAGAACACATTCTGATAGCATGGAAGAAACTTAATGATCCATTTATTATTAGAAACATTTTAAAATTTCAGGAAGATATAAGAAAACGCCGTTTCAAAAGTGCACATTCTGAACGTCATGTTTGGGCATTTAAGTGATAAGAACAGTCCCTTGCCGGCCGGCGCAGAGGGAAGTTGTGTTGCGATCTCAGCTAGTGTTTACTTTACGGCGATATTACGGCTGTTTACAGTGCACGTTTCTGCGAAGTGACTAAGTTAACGTCGTAATATTAGTATTCTTTTTTGGTTAATACAGTAATTAATACGACATAATCGACATGGCCGACCGTCCAACAACATTGGTGATAAGTTTTGTAAAAAGAGGTATTAGTCGACCGACTGCGTACGAGATACATGAATGGATATTCAACACACTTAAGTTAGAAGAAGATGAGGTTACAGCATTACAAATAAATGGCATTTCTCGACAGATTTTCATTAAATGCAGTTCGCAAGATTTGGTAGAACGAGTGTTAAAACAGACAAATGGGGAAGCTAATTTCACTCTGTCAAATGGACAACGGACCAAGGTGCTTTTTGATGTTGCCGGATTCGGAAGTCGTATGGTTAAGATATTCAATTTGCCACTACATATCACAAATTTGAAAGTAAGCGTGGCTTTGTAACCATATGGGAATATACTACAGGTAACTGATGATGCATGGAATGAAACTTATCGTTATAAGGTGACAAACGGAGTTCGTACGGTTCATCTACTATTGAAGAAACATATCCCGTCATTCATAAATATTGAGGGACATTCGGCTGTGGTTAGTTATTCCGATCAACCTATTACTTTTGCAGTTTGTCATTCAGCGGGCCACTTACGTAATCAATGTCCACGTAAACTCATACCACTTACACCGAACAGTGCACAGGATACCTTTACATGGGCCAAGCTGGCATCTGGAGCCTTACCGAAACCAAGAGTAGTGAATCGAAATGTGGACACCGAAAAAGATGCGCACTCCATTTTACCGTCAGCCGACACGGAGATAGTAGACGACCGGCAGGCAGGCGTAAGCAGCGAGGTTGACAAACCCGCATCGATGACTGGCACGATGCAGAATGACGCGGAAACTCCACTCACTCTGGTCACCGGTGACATTAACGGTTTGGAGTCCCAGCGTTCGACGGATTCAGTGGTGGTTGATGCACCACGAAGTGAATATATAGCAGATGGTGAAACGACAATATTGGACGACAAGATTAGGCATAATTCAGCAGCGGCTACACCAGCAACTTCGGCCCCCCTAGCGGAGGAAATGGCAGTAGCTGGAACTTTGGAAGACAGTAATATAACTATACAGCCCTATGTGCGTGGAGTGCAAGTTAGTAATCGTGACCCTCGATTAGACAAACGTAAGAAAAAAAGATCCGGATACAAAGGAGGAATCACCAACAAAGAAATCTAAAAAGAAGAGCAAGCCGGTAGACCAAGAGTGAATCAGGGGCGGCATTACGAATCAGCAACTTCTTTTTCCGGTGTTGTTGATGGTACTCCTCCTCCAAACCTTGGCATCAGTGAATGTGAATTGTTTGCGGAACTACACGAAGAAAACATTAGTGCGCGACTTTGTGTTTGATTATGACATTGATTTTCTGTTTGTCCAAGAAAATAACGAGCATTGTCTGGATTTCTTTGGGCCCCAATATATCCAACGTGGGAGAGGAACAGCGTGGTACAGCAATTGTGTATCGTGCAACATGTGGAGTGCGCCTCACAGAAACGCATGCGAGTGGTAGAATTACATCTTTATTGACTGAAAATAACACTCTATTAGTTGACGTATACTTGCCATCTGGGTCCCACAGACGAAAGGAACGAGAAGAATTCCTGACTAAGGAATTGCCTTTCTTTTTGCGCCATAAATACGACAACTTGATCCTCGGAGGAGATTTCAATTGTGTCATCAATGCCAAAGGCCAGAAGGGCCAATATTACCCCTCGCCAGTGTTAGATAGTCTGTGTAAGTCCTTAAAACTGCAGGATGCATGGGAAAAAAACATGCCAACTATGTCGAGTTTACCTTCCATCGTAACTCTGCTGCTTCGCTAATAGATAGATTTTACGTAAGTGAGACGATGACATCACAGGTTCAGGACATCCAAGTGAGACCTGTGCCATTTAGCGATCATCATGCATTGATCATGAAAATAATGCACACCGAAAGACCACCTCCGATTGGAAGAGGTTCCTGGAAATTAAACAATGCCCTCTTACAGGATATGATGCTTAAATCCAAGTTTCAACAGAGGTGGATAAGCTGGACTCGAACCGCGAAGAGTAGAACCACCAACAAGTTACATCAGAGGTTGTTTACTCTGAAGCCTGCCATACGCAATTTTTATAAGAGTGAAGGCATAGAGAAGGCAAAGTATAGAAGAAAGTATTTGAATTATTACTATGAACTGCTTAACGATAGATACCAACAACAAAGGAGGCAACAAGGTGAAGAAACTGTGACGCATCACATCGAAGCAATAAAGAAGAAAATTTGTTCACTTCAGGAAGAACTCTGTAGGGGAACACTACAACGAGCGGGAGAGAACTCGCTGCAGAATGAAGAGAAAACCTCGCTCTATCACGTTGCGTCTGAAAAGTGCCGCGGAACGCAGAAATATATCTCTGCTTTGGAATCCGCATCTGGAGAAGTACTGTCCACAACACGAGATATCTTAGCAGAGGCCTACAATTTCTTTTCTTCCAAATTTTGGAAAACGGAAGTCGATGATGCAGCACAGAAAACTGTTTACAAGAACATTGTGGAACAACTATCACCAGAAGATAATGAGGCATTAAATGCTGAAATAACCTTGACAGAACTATGGACGGCACTCACATCAGCCAGCATGACATCGGCACCGGGAGTAGATGGCATCGGCTACCGGTTTTACAAAGAGAACTGGGAGACTGTAAAAGACACACTGCTTGGAGTCATGTTAGAGTTGCAACGGAACGAGAATGAAATGTCTGGTTTCAACGAAGGAATTATTGTTTTAATACCCAAACATTCAGCGGCAAGAACATTCACCGAATATCGTCCTATTACACTACTTAATGCCGATTTTAAGTTGTTCAGCAAGATAATTGCCAATCGTGTGCGGGCAGTTCTGTCAAATGTCATCGGACCGGGACAGACATGCGGTATTCCAGAAAGGATAATTACGCACATTCTCATGACACTTTGGGATACTATTATTGTTTGTGAGCAGGACCCAGATTCAACTGCGGCAATTTTAGTCCTGCATTTCACCAGCGCATTTGACAAGGTTCATCATGGCTATCTTTGGGGAGTTTTAAGACAATTTGGATTTTCTGTGGACTTTCAAAGCCTCATTAAACGCATCTATGACAAGGAGCATTCGAGAATTCAAATAAATGGGTTTTACACGCAACCAGTTCCGATCCTGCAATCTATACGGCAGGGATGTCCATTATCGATGCTTCTCTACACCTTGTGTATAGAACCGCTGATCCGAGGTATGACGAATATCCTTGCACGGAGAGCCCATCCTTTGAGTGGTGAGAGAATCTTCGCTTATGCTGATGATGTCACCCTGATACTTACTCATTCGGGGGACTTTAATGCTGTTACACCATTGTTAAACGAATACCAAAGGGCGTCCGGAGCACAAATCAACTTTGACAAATCCCAGCTACTAACATTGAATGACTGGCCAATGGAAGATACTCTGTTTACCCGCAGTAGGGCGCTAAAAGTCTTAGGGCTGACCTTCACCTCAATGCTGGAAGACCTAATTGAGAGGATTTGGACGCGAATTGTTAATACCTGCATTTACCTCATGCAGTCCCAGTTCACACGTAACTTAAATTTTGTTCAAAAAATTTGGCATGTGAACACGTTTGTTTTAGCCAAAATATGGTACGCAGCGCAGGTAATACCAATGCACCAAAAATACTCTCAGCGTTTGGAACGGGCAATTGGTTATTATATTTGGCGGAATCAGTTCTACAAAGTAGCTCGAACTCAGTTACGCCGGAAATTAACTGAAGGAGGCTGGAATCTAACAGATGTGTACGTGAAATGCAGAGCGCTGTTACTGCGTTCTGTTTTGGGCGCACTCAACGGACAGGGAAGTCGTTAGGACATGGACTTTTGTCATCGCCTGACGTCATCAGATACGACCCCACCTTCTGCATTTTGACAGGTAGTAAAGGACTATCAACATCTATTGCCCTTGATTACAACGGAGTCAGGGCGCCTTACGACCAAACACTTGTGCATCGAGTTGTTAAAGGAATATTTGTCTGTGCCAGCAATTGTTGCAAAATATCCAAATACAACATGGGATCGCATATGGAAAATTTTTCGAAACACTTACGTTCCACTTGATTGGGAGGTGTCCGTGTACTTCTTTGTGAATGAACTAATCCCCACGGAATTAAAGAAATGTAAACATAATTTATCAACAGTCCCATGGTGCAAACGTTGTGGAAAAGTAGACACGCAAATACACAGAATTACCACCTGCAAAATCGTATCTGAGATCTGGAAATGGACTAAACATAAAATCGGCGTGCTGGTTGGAAGCAGGGAGGAACATAAGTGTCAGTAATTCTATCCTGGAATATTAAGAAAGGCAGCACTGCACGGACTCGAATGTGGTTGATAATGGCTTTCTACCATTATTGCCTGAGTGCAGATTATCCTAATTTATTTGCATTCAAAAAGTGGCTCAGAGCAGAGCGATACAAAATGCGTAGATACCATGAGGTGCGGACCGATTTAAATGATCAACTGGATCTCACTTGCTAACTTTTGCGCGAGTGTGCATAAAAGAAGAGAAAATACTAGAGTATCAGACCCAGTGGATGGCTCATTCGTTATTGTAAGAAAAAAGTAAGACAGACAGCTATCACCACAACACAGATGCTATTATTTGGATAAAGTAAACATACATTTGTTGTGCTGCACAACAATTTTAGGCAGCTGGAATTTTATAACGTAATATTTATTTTAAAATTTATCATGACGAAAGTTGGAAGAGAAATGGACTATTGAAAGAAACTGCTTGATAAGAATTATAAAGCAGGAATAATAGAAAAAAAGATCAGCCTCTTATTGCTTTCCATAGATAGCAGCACCTGGATATTTTATCTAAAGGGGAAGAAAAGTTGTAAGAATTTACGAAGTTTTATAAAAACTTTTATTTTGTTTGGTAAGTTATAGTTCAGATTTAATTGTCTTTTACATTTTGTAAACAGTTACTGGCTGTAGTGTATAGTTACAAAATATTGGTCAGATCAATAATTGATTGTTGGAAAGGAAGTCTTGCGAGACAAGTATATGTCCACATGCTTTGGCAATTTATCTCCATTGATTCCTTGTTAATCATAATGAAGTGTTTTATGCTTTTGTTGGAACATTCATTTATATGTAATGAGCAACGAGTTTAAATAGAGTTGGAATAAACTAATCAGTGTCATAGAAAAAATAAAAAAAGAACAAAATCGCGATTTTAGGTTTTTCTTCTTTGACATTTTTTTTAAATAATTTCTTTGGATTGTCCAAAATGCAATATTTATTACTTACCATCTATCTGCTCCTGTAATATCAGGTTCTGTGTACACCGTAAAACAATACAAAAGCTATGTTACGCTGCTCAAATGCTTACTCCACGTGGATATAACATCTATCTGTGATTTGTGGCTACTGTGCATTCCAATGGCTGAAGTGGTATGTTCATTGGTGCTTAGCACAGGTCCGAGAAGCGCGCCAGTACCCCTCTCGCTCTTTCGAGAATCATAGCGTTATCTGAGAGGTTTCTATTAACAAAGATAACGCCAGGGTGACCGTTTGAGCAGCGTGACAATGCCATTAAAAGTAAATAAAATATTGGGTAATCCCCTATATTTACAAAACATTCAATCACACAGTGTAACACAAAAAGACCATTCATGTTTAGTGAGGTCAGCGTTGACAAAATAGTGCAAAACTTATGGCAACGGGTTGCAACATGTCAATGGTTAAGCGGCAGTAGCATTTGTTGTTTTATTCCATGTGGCAGAGAGATTTTGTCATAGTATTCGCCTATTCTCTGCTCTTTACTGCTCATTATTTGCCAATCTTCATCTTTTCTATTTGAACTTACTCCAATGATTAATGTAGCAATTGGGCAACTAACAAGCACTGTACGCATTCGACTTGGCAACACTGTCATGGCTATTCTATCTAATGTGTGGTACTATGTTTTAAAGGTAAATCCGCTTACGAAGAACAAAGTACCAGTTGGATTCTGGATAGCACAATTCTCTTATTTCCCACGGTATCAGACAAAGTGATGTTTCTGATTGTCAGATAAAACTTCAAATTAATTTCAAACTTCATGTGAAGGAATAACCTCAATAAAGATCTGTACTTTGTTAATCGAAACATATTACAATGCAAACTTCACACTGAACTGCAGAATATTGGGTACTATTAAGATTAGAAAGGCGTTATTTCCTAAGGAATGTTAATACATGCTGAATGAATATTCATGACTTTGGTTTGTTTCAAATGGTTAGAAATTTAAGAATAATGTATATGGGAAGTCTTATAAAAGTGTCTCATTTTCGGGATTATTTCCTAAAGTGTCTACTAAATACCTGAACGTAAGACATAAAATGTTATGAACCCACCTGAAATGTAAAGCAATGTTTATATTTATTATGCTGACTTATCTCCATGCATTTAATTATTAGTATACGTTAATTAATAATGTGCTGGCTCAATATAAGAAAAAGTATGTTAAGGCATTTATAAAACAACTTATGTTCTAGGTTGTAAGAATAAATGAGGAGGTAAAATCAACAAATGTTTCCCAGAGACAACATCGTCGGAAATCAGTAAGGCAATATATAGTTGGAATCTTGATGTGTATTTACCATTTCCTGAAGCACAGAGACAAATATATTAGTGTCTAGGAAACCACTAAATTAAGCATGGCCCCAACATCAGCAAAATGACACCTTTAGTGTTTAGATGAGCAATCCGATAGAAGAAACCCAACAAACCCTGTTCGTTAGGCAACATTCACAATAAAAATTAAGTATGGTATAAACTGATTAAGTAGATTATGTGTACTAGGGGCGTTCCATATTGATTTACACATTTTACACTGATACATTTTAATTTTTCAACATATTTTGCATTAAGCTGCATACAGTTGTTTCACAAGTGTGGTAACTTCTGTAAGCCCTGTTCAAGCTGCAGTTTTGGAGTCTGTCGTACCCACCACAGGATAGCCGCTCGCAGTTCCTAATATTCTGCCATATGATGCCCGTGCAGAGGTTTCTTCACAGCTCAGAATAGATGGTAATCAGAAGGGGCAAGTCAGGATAATATGGTGGGTGATACATTGCCTGGAACCCTATTTGAGCACTAGCAGCCTCTTATGGGGACAAACGCTGACATGTTTCAAGAGCACCCCTTCTGCCCAGCGCTACCTCCAAGAGTCTGCACACACGTAATGAATGTCCGTTCCCAACCTTAGATGTTTGTACACTAAGCAATGCAGAGTGAATCTGGTAAATCGTATGGCTGCCTTCAGTTCCATGATTGTAATACCTCTATTCTCTTGAACATACTTTACCTTAGTAAGCTTCCTTCCAACACTGGTACCTTTCTCCAATGATGAGCGGCTACTTTCAGTCAGGTGTACACGGTTTTTCGTGAGAGCTCTCTCTCTCTCTCTCTCTCTCTCTCGCTCTCTCTGACATGGCAGATAGCCCTCTCTGCCCTCGCCCACTGAAGCCAGCACGTAGGACCTCAGCCACCAGCGCCGACCACATCACTACTTCGCCCGAAGTGCTACATATTCTTCAAGATCTACGCGAGGAAATCCAGCACACCAACCGGCGCCTACAACGCAGAGAGGAGCGCTTCGCCGACACCGCCTCACCAAGGACCCCTTCTGATGAGATTCAGGACCTCCATTCGGAAGTTCTGAACATCAACACACGTATAGGCAACCTGGAGGATGCAGTCTCCACCGGCAGCACCAATTATGCCGCCACCTCTGAAGCACTACAGCATCTGAACACAAGACTCGACGCCATTACTGCACACGACAAACTACTTACCGACATTTGCACTGACGTGAAAAGGATCTCATCCACCGCAGCCGCCAACAAGGACAACCTCCTCTCACTTCAACGGAAGGCTCAACACTTAATGACACAAATCGCCGACATCAAGACCTTCGGACCATCTAGATGAGATCCTGGACGAACAAGTCCAACTTCACCGGCGAATCTCCGATATTCATTCCGTCACTTTTGCACCGCCGTCAGCACACCTCAACAAGACTTAACCTGCACTACAAGAAACAAGCTGGCTCCACTTTCACCTTTACTCATGAGTCCAGCTTTACCACCTATCCCCTGACTTATGCCCTCCACTGCCATCCGCTAAAGAGACCTGTCTCTTCAAGTTGCACTAATTCCCACGCGCCTCGATCAGGGCCTTAGTCATGATCGACGCCTGGCCAGCATTCCTTGCTCGCCCGCTACTATCAACAGCTGGCACTGCAACTTTCCCTATAATAATGGGACTGCGCTAGCGGGATCCCGACAGGGTGTTATAAAGGCGCAACCACTTTCCTTTCTATCTTCACCCTTGTTAAACAAATAAATTATTTTCCCAAAAACAGAAAGAGAGAGAGAGAAAGAGAGAGAAAGGGGTCTCTCTCTCCACAGGCTACCATCAATCGCCTATGAATATCCGCAGTGTTCGCCCCCTTGTTTCACAGAAACCACGTCGTCCAGTTCTGTTTTTAATGATCACACTCTACTTTGTCCGCTCATCTAATGACAGCATTTGAGATAACGAGCTATACAGAGCCATTTTTAGAGCTGGCGTTGGCGTAATGTTGCGCAGTAGCTTATGGTTGAGTCCACTTGTCTATTTGTAAGACAAAAGGGATGTCAGGTTATCCATCTGCCATCTAATCCACTAGCTTTATCAGCAATCTACTGGTGGAAGAAGAGATTTTACCCCCACCATCGATTTGCATGTCAAGCGCAAGGTCGCGCGCCAGCTTTAAAACACACCTTGTACTGTGTGGGACTATTGTAGAACTGGAGAGAACTAACCTGGCACTTGATGTTATAGCTGCCGACCGGCCATTCTGTCGCAGCGTTGCCTGCTCTTTCACTCGCTGTCCTTAGCCAATGGTTTCACTGGCCGGGAACAACTGAGGAATGCACGTATATATTGCAACATGGGTGACTACACACTTCTGCTCAAGTGATACGTGATTTATTTGTAACACGAGTGGGTGCGATTAGGCGAGCCTTCTTTCTTGCTCTTTATGTGCTGCCTGAGTTGCGTGGCTGCCAAGTGCCAGGTTAGTTCTCCCAGACTTCTACCGATTGTCCTGCCACCTATGATTAGACCAATGTAGAGTGTACTTGTTATTGTAACAATGTGTCAAATGGCACACTATGAATGGGGGGAAAATTATAAATCAATATGGAACGCCCCATGTAATAGAACCTTCCACGGTGAACCACGTAAACGTAAGCATGAACACTGAGTTAAACGAATACAAGGTTCAAACTTTAAAGGTTATATCTAAGTCGGATGTAAGAAATTAGCCAATCAGAGAGGGCGACTCTCGTCACGATTCATTCTGCCATCTCAAATATGACTTAACTTCCCTTCGGTTTAAGATTAGGAGCAGGAGTCAATGAGATACCTATAAAACTTGAAGAAAAAACAACAAATTTTGATAGTAAATGTTTAGCTCCTTTTAGTGCGTTTAACGGCCTTTAACAGAGTAGCTAACTCTTGTTCATCTATATAACCTCTTTTGCTAAGGTGCGGTAGCATTTGAATGTCCTTAATTCATATTCATCAACTTTCGTTGTGCGCACCTACAGCTTGATTAAAACCTTGTCATGTTGCATATGCGCAAGAGAGAAGAATTGAGAGGAAGTGGTGTGAGAGCAAGGCACTACAAGTGTTATCAGAACTCAGAGACACATTGTAGTTATCACACTCAGCAGAGTGTGGGGGTCACTTCCCTTATGCAAATTGGCTAGTCAGTGCTATTGAGCATCTTCACTTCGAAAGTGGGGCAATGTCAATTCACAAGTTCTATATCGCGGAGAGTTACATTAACCCAACTGTTTATCACTCTCTTATGATTGGCTATTATTGATATTTCTGTTTGCCATTTTGAATGACAAGTTTTCCCGTTATACTCCATTTTTATGTCGTTTTAATGCTTAATTTTTATTGTGAATGGCCCCATAGTCTCTGTTCAGCAGGGTGTTAGAATCACAACTGAAATTAGTAGTTTCTTTAGAGTCATATCCTTTAGGTATAAAAACAATAGAGCACTACACTGTTTTAGAAATATTAAATTTTATGAGTAATCTAGATGTTAATGAAATTAAATAATGTTTCATCTAAAATTTACCAATCTTGCACAAATGCTTCATGAAATATGTAAGCATTTATTAAACAACATCAAAAAATTTGTATATGTATAAAACTGTTTAATTAGATATAAGGGAATCAGGCAATTTAGCTTATATTTTTATCAGATTTATGCAACATAATTATAGCAGAAAATTAAATTGTATGGTCCTATGCACTTTCCCAAGAAAAGTCTTATGATAAATGTTGCATGTGATGGACAGTTAAAATAATAACATTTTGCATACAACAACTGCAAGGGTCCCAGCCCTATGTGGTTGTAAGGAATGTGCTCAAGTTTAATTTGAATAAGAATGGAATTAGAGAGGGGAGAAGAGTGCTAACAGCCAGATGGACAGTGGCATTTCATTTTTCCCCCCAATGAATGCATAAAACTGAACTTGTGCTCTTGGTATCATGTAGCATGACACTATTTAAGGATGGCCTTTCTATTATAGTGTACTGTTACCCAATCGTCGAACATACGATCAGCTGACAGGAAGAGCTGGCGAATAGAGAAGAACATATGGCATCGAGACCACGCCTACTCGTGTGACGGAATAGCTCTTGCTGTGGGAGTGAGGGAGATGAATGGCGCTAGGACACGCCTACGCTAATGCGTAGCGCTGATGACGTGCCGAGTAGAGATGGGGTAGGGAGAGAAGTAACCACAAGTCACTGGGCCGTCTCTTTCCCCTCCTCCTACCTCCCGGAAAGATCGTGAAGCCTCTGATACGACATCTCCATTGTGGAGAATTCTCCAGAACCGATTAGCCACGTATAAATAGGAGTGCGTGGACTTTTAGAGAGTCAGTCTGAGTTAGAGTTTACGGCAAGGTGCCAAGTAGTGAGTGCAGTGTGGAACTGCGAACTGGTGGACTGTAATTGTGTGTTACGTAATTGTGTGTGGTACGTAATTCTGCTGTGATCTGCAAGTGTACCAAGTGTCATTCGGCGGAAATAAAGAACATTTTGAATTTCAGCAATTTGGACTTTTGATTCTACGAACCCACAAAGTCACAGTACATTTAAATTTAACTTAACTCAAAACTCCTAGAATTGACAAAAAGTAAGAAGAAGCATACAGACCGTTATAGCCATTGTTATGTATACACTTTCACATCACAGTGATCGTGCTAGTGAAAATGTTTATCGTCGCTCTGATGGACCTATCATCTGTTGCCGTATTTACAATGATGTAATCTGTAACACAGGACACGATTCCTTCTTCCCCCCTATTGTCAGCTTCTGTTTCCTCGACTTTCTTATTTTTTTCTCGAGCAATGAACTTCCAGAAGGGGCATAAATTTCCTTTCCTCATTTCTTCGTTACAATTAACGCCACGTTTTTGCCAGATATTTTATATATCTTTCTTCATAGGATATTTGGGCACTTTTCAATGTCCAACATTATAACTAAAGAATGTGGTATGTGTGAAATAAACATTTCTTTCAACCACTTCAACCACTTTAGTGGTTCATTGGTCATAATAATCCCCACTAGTGCTTCCTGCCTTATACAGCAGTTTCGCTACATTCACAAACCCCTTCTTCGCAACTTCAAAAACCCCATCATCTGCCAAAACCTCTTCTCGGGTTACTGTCCAACCAAGTTTCATTCAAATAAATAAGTTTGCACCAGATTTCCGGAAAAGTTTAATATGTATACAAGATACTCAGGCCACGTAGAATTTTAGGTTTCTCAATTAAAATCTTCTGTTTGCTTCCACATTTTCTCCACTTTAAGCCATTAGTTTTTAAGACTTATCAAAGATATTATGACCCAAGCAAAATATACCCTGTGCTTAACAATCGGATGGAGCTTTTTTTTTCTTTGCTTTTGTAAATACTTCCTGTATTTTGCAGAATTCTTGAACAACTTCCCGGATAACACACTTAACATATTTACCCACAAACACTTTTCGATTGTCTTTCGGGGTATTTTTATTCCTCCAGTGCTGAATATAAAATAGAATGTTAACTGCAGAGGTACTACTCCAATTAGTCCCGAACCCGTATGTCCAAAGACTCTGGCCTGCTTCAACCAGGGAGTTACCGAGCTGTCCCAATAGGGCGCCCGGCGCCTCCATGGGGCTTCCCATAGGGCAAGACCTAGAAATTAACAAGCTGCCCCCCCTGAACTGGTCCTATGGAATCAAGACGGGATGGAAGTGGATACGCCACTTACGCGCGCCAACTTCAAAATGGAAAGGTTACCGATATGACCTTGGTGGGGCCACCTGGTGATCTAGCACACCTTCTACTAGCTATGCTGGCTAGTACCCGGGAATATTAATGGCTTCCCTCAACCCGTCCGGAGACGTACCCCATCTTCCACGGGTATCGGGAACCACTGCCCCCTCAAGTCCAACCCAATCCGAACAACTCCCAATCAGGGAGGGGCTCGACATGTTCGGCCCGAGGTTCCTCTAGTAACGTCAGAGGTACCACGAGTGCTAGGGGTCCGCAGCGCCCGCACCATGACAACTGAAGGGGACGGATCCCCTCCCCTACAGAGTTATGAAATAGAATATCCATTTTTCTCCTGGAGTTGTTTACGGTTCTTTCTGATCTTCAGAATGAAATTTTTCTGATTTTTCACAATGACCTGCTGCCCGCGCCTGTAGCGTACGTGGTAGCGTGTCCAACTCACGCAGGAAAAAGAATCCTTTTGTTCAACGTATTGCTTTTTTAATAGGTCGCGATTTCGAAGCTCGGTCAGTGTGGATTATTTCGATAAGGTTTCTTCAAGGGTTTTCCCTTATCCTGAAAGATGAATGATAATTCGTAAGCTCTATGTACCCTCTACTAATTTGAACATCATTTCATTCATCACCGATGTGACAACGTAGGAGGTTTTCCCTTATCCTAAAAGATGATTGTCGGGTAACTCTAAGCTCTATGGACTCTGGACTCAGTAGAGCATCATTTCACCCACTTCATTCATCGTCGATATGACTTAACGTTGGAGGACGTGAATTATAAGCTATAGTAACAGTTACAATATATAATACGTTTATATATCATATGCACTCCGCTGTCCCCTTTGTTACCTGCTTGAGTGAAACATTTAAGGAATAACTTTGCCTGGATTCCTTGTGACATTTTCCTATTATATTCCAACTGATGAAGCACTTAAGCACAAGATTTCGTTTACGAATGGCCTCTGAAGAACCGTCATCCACAATAGTTTACAATAGCTTAGCACTTGTAACAAACAAATGCCTACAAGCGAGAGCACCGCCACTGATGCTCATGTAAAGAGCAATAAAACTATCAAGTGATAATTTCTGTTTATGGAAGGTTTCTCTTAGTCGTTAAAGCAAATGCTTCGTATCAGTATTTCACCTCGATACAACCTTGCAAAATGGTGTTATTTCTTAAACTCCTTTTTTAAATATTGTAAATATTATAATATTTGACTTAACTTTTTTGGCGAAACCCATATTCTGTATCACGTCACCAGCTTACTTTTCTTCTCACTGCGCTCCTCACCCCGCAAACACACGGACTTGAGTCCGCAGCAGCACTCAAACATAACCTTAACAACAACAAAAATGCATATTGTCAATATTAAGAATTTTACTGGAGAAAATTAATGTCTGTGATATTTTTATCTAAAATTCAGTTTTCAGTTAAACTGTTAAAACCTCAATTTCTAAACTATATTGAAATTAAGAAAATACTTTCCATATCTTCAGCAATATTCAAAGAATGTTTACTGAACGAAAACTGCATAAATAATTTTGTAAAAATGCAAGAAAACAATGTTATGAAACATCAAAGTACATGGTGGTGTCAATAGCTTGCGTTCGAATATTTTGGGTTCAGATCCCGAGTACCTACGCGAAAGCTAATACACAACTAAGGCTGTCTATTAAAATTTCATCTAAGCATATAATACACTATGAAATGAAAGCCAGCTGTCAAAGATTCCTAGAGCAAATGACACAGAAAGGAGATTACTAAACTAAGACCATCTACCCATATCACAGTGACTATATGCACACACAAAGAACAGCTAATAGTTCCATGATCTCAAAGTTCACATCCCAGTGGCAATAAAATGGATGATGCATAAGGAATACTACCCAAATAGGTCATACTTTATCTAAGTATATGGTACAGAAAATGACTACCCAACTAAGACCATCTATTACCTAATGCTTTACCTTAACTTATGGCACAGAAAGACAACTACCAAACTACGACCATCTATCAATTCTTTACCTAAGCATATGGTATATAAAGAGATTGCTCAATTAAGATAATCAATCAGCAAGTATCTTAAGCAGTTGATGCAGACCAAGATCATCTGCTCAGCTTCATTGCAGCTACTTGCATGCTCCAACAATAATCAGCATTTCCACATTCAATTGAAAATCAGTAGCAACAGAGTAAGTGGTACAGAAAGATAACTGCATAACCTAGGTCATCTATCTGCCAGTTCCATAAGCAGTTGATGCAGACCAAGTCCATCTGCTCAGCTTCACTGCAGCTACTTGCACACTCCAAGAATAGTCAGCATTTCCACGAAACCAATTAGACATTCAATCGAAAATTAGTAGCAACAGAGTAAGTGGTACAGAAAGACAACTACATAACCTAGACGCCTGCGGTGCCGTACGTAGTAAAAGCGGGCGTTAAACACTACACATTTCATTTTTATTTACATAACCTGGATCATCTATCCGCAAGTTCCATAAGCAGTTGATGCAGACCAAGACCATCTGCTCAGCTCCATTGCAGCTACTTGCATGCTCCAAGAATAGTCAGCATTTCCACGAAACCAATTAGACATTCAATTGAAAATTAGTAGCAATAGAGTAAATGGTACAGAAAGACAACTACATCACCTAGATCATCCATCTGCCAGTTCCATAAGCAGTTGGTGCAGGAAGGAGGCTGTGCAACTAAAGTCATCTGCATAGCTTACAGAACACAAGTGAACCAGTGAATCTACAGTAAATTTTGTGATACAACCAAAAAGTTAAAACTAGTTAAATAATTTTAAAAACAAGAGGAGAAAGAAAAAATACTACAAAGATTAACGAGTTTTAAAATTTCACAGGCTATTTGCTCATACTTATGTGTGTCAATTTAAGCAACTGCACCCCTAACAGCACCCCTAACCCCTAACAGCAATAGTCAAAGGAGTACCACTAAACATCACTGAGGAAGAACTCTTAGAAAGCTTGCAAGCAAATTATCCCACAATAGAAAAGATATCCAGAATAATAAGCAAAAACATGCCAACATCACTGATAAGAGTTTTCACAAAGGAAACAGCGACAATCAACAAAATCTTACATGAAGGTACCATAATTGAAAGCCAACGGTTCTACACCGAAGCCTCAAGAAACACAGAAAAACACTCCCCGTGCAAGAGATGTCAACAGTACGGACACCATCAGGATGACTGCGAGAACGAACCACGATGCTTCTATGTGGCAGCCGGAGGCTAACCTGGCAATGCATGCACAGGAACAAAGAAAACGGTCCTTACTGCGCCACTTGTCAAGACCCCGGACACTACACAGGACAGATTAAATGCCCAAATTATCCGCGCAACCCACTAACTGAAGTCACCCAGGTTGCCGAGACCAAGATATTCACAAAAGAAGACACCGACACGCCAAAAAGAAAACCAGAAGAACAATGGCCACCACTGCAATTTACGCACATCCCCGAAGAAAAACGGAAATTATCACCAGAAGAAACCTCTCAAACGATCAGAGACCTCTCACAAAGAACAGAACAAAAACTGAAAGAACTGCAAACGAAAATCACCACGATGCATAAGCACGTGTATGAATACATAGAACAAATAACCAACTACATGGCAGAACAAATCCTTAAAACAATCACAATGACAGTGTATCAAGTAACCGCACCAAAAAGGAGAAACACAGTTATCAGACAAATAGCAGACACTGCCAAGAAAACATTAAAGAAAAACATAAAAGCCTACAAAGTGTCTGGGAAACTTGCAGTCGCAATAAACCCAGAGAAAAAAGTGACAGCTAACCCAGGTATATAGAAGAAGGCCTTTTTAGGATAAATGAAGAAGAAAAGAAGAGAAAGAAAACACAGACGAATACCCTCAAGATAGGACAGCACAATCACATAAAAATCCCACACCTAAATACAAATGGAATAGGCAATAGAATAAACGAAATCAAAAGCACTACACACCAACTCGAACCAGATAACCACACCCAAAGTAAAAAGACGGCAAACAAGAAAAATGGCTGCCAACATTCAGAGATTATATAACAACATCAAAATCTTACACCTCAACATTAATGGGATCAACGGGAGGCTTGAAGAACTAAAAAACACCATCAACCACATAAACTCTGACATTGTAACTCTAAATGAAACAAAACTAAAACCGTACAAGAAGATCAACATAACACCATACACCTGCTTCAGGAAAGATAGAACATGAGCACCAGGAGGCGGAGTTCTAATACTGGCACGAAGAGAACTAAACCCAGAACTTGTTAACACTCCCTCAAGAATTTCAAGAAGAAGAAGCGATACTCAATAAAATAAAGATCAATAGAAACATACTGCACATTGCCACCATATACACACCAGACGAGTTGCAAACGGACCTGTTGGAAAACTTACAGCTACATCACAGGAACCTAATCATCCTGGGAGACCTCAACGCAAATCATGTTGAGCTCCTCGATGAATATACCAGCCAGAATGGCAGAAAACTGAAGAAAACACTCAAAGACACCGCCCTCAGGATAGTATACCTCCCAGGACCAACGAGGATTGGCTCCAGGAACAATGAGAGACCAACATCCCCTGACAAGATTTTAGCAACACCAGCAGCATACAATAAAATAATGAACGCTGAAGTAGAACCGCCAATAAGCTCTGACCATATTCCCATAACCCTGACATTATCCTCAGGCACATGGACCACAGAAGAAGCACTGCCCAGGAAAATATTTGACTACTCAAACGCCGACTGGGAAGCTTTCACACAACACTTAAGAAACAACACGCAACCCATGCAACAGCACAACATAGAACATGCACACCAAATAGACGCCATCGCTGAACAAATAACTGCCGAAATCCAAACCGCACGAGACAACACCATACCAACAAAGATAATTAACACACACCGCTACAGTCGACCGCTACCAAAAGAAATAATACAGAAAATCAAGGAAAAACGAAGGGCCCACCGCGAATACATGAGGACATATGACGCAAACGATAAAACAATACTGAACCACCTACGACAGGAAGTCAAGGGAGCAATTCACAAATTTAATAAGGAAAAATGGGAAAAAACAGTTGCAGAAATTTCAAAGGCAAGAACAGCTGAACCAAAGAAGTTTTGGCAATTTATCAAAAGTATCCGCAGCACCAAACAATTTAGCTACCCACTACAGTTAAACGGAAAAAGCATCCACTCCACAGATGAGAAGCTAAAAATCTTTGAAAACCACTACCGGACTGTCTTCCGCACTCCTGAAAACCCAGATTTCGACACGAAACAACTGAAAACCACAACTGCATACATCAACAACAATAGTCAACTTTTCCTGCCGTTGATACCGGCGCCAGCCTTAAACCCAAACGACGACACAGAAGCACCAATAACCATCGAAGATTTCACCAACACAATAAGACGCCTTGGAAAATCAGCACCCGGACCGGACACCATAACATACACCATGCTAAAAAAACATCCCATATCAAATGATTCAAAAAATTGTCGCACTATACAATATCATACTTCAACACGGGCACCACCCAACAGCCTGGAAACAGGCACATCTAATACTACTGGATAAACCCGGCAAAAGCAACAAAAACCACCAGAACTACCGGCCCATATCCCTAACGGCTACAATGTCAAAAGTACTAGAAAAAATACTAGTATAACGCCTAAACCGATTTCTGGAACACCGCAATCTCATACCAGACACGCAAGCCGGTTTCCGGTCCAGTATTACCATACAGGATCAATTGATAAATGTCATCTCCGAAATAAAAGAGAAAACCAACCGAGGATTCACAACCGCAGCCACATTCCTGGATATTCAAGGTGCATTCGACCGGTGTTGGATACATGGACTACTACACAAAATGACCAACATGGAAATCCCAGAAAAACTGACACGATGGACCTCCAGCTTCCTCTCCAATAGAACCGCACAAACAAAGATCAACGGACAACTATCAGCTCCTATCGAGCTAGAAGCCGGAACACCACAAGGTAGCGCCATATCTGGCCTACTATACATAATATACACCGCCGACACTCCCCAGCCGATCCACCCGACAATCAGACTGGCACAATATGCGGATGATACCCCATATTGGTGTTCGACTGGAAGACTACGGAACTGCAAGCCAAGACTAGAAAAACAGCTAGCAACTTTCAGCAAATGGGCAAAACGATGGAGAATAACGATAAACCCAGCAAAGACGCAATACCTCATTTTCCGGATAAAAACCAAAGATACATACAGAACATCTACCATCACCTACAACAACCACACCATACCGACACAAAGAAAAATCAAATATCTAGGAGTAACACTAAACGAGAAACTGTCCACCAAGGCTCACTACCAAATCAGGATCCTTTGCAAGAAGCAAAGGTAGCAACGTCATGCCTCAGGTTCCTCTCAAAAATTGGAAAAGAAGACCTATCCCCAGGCACCCTAACCCAGATGTATAAAACTATCATCAGACCAACATTCACATACGCAGCAATCGCTTTATGGCCCATCACCTCCAAATATACAAAGGACCGTATCTCCGGGTTCGAACGGAAAAGTTTGAGAATAGCTAGGAAGTTACCACCATGGTCCAGAAGTAATGAAATCCACGACATAGCAAAAACAGCCACAATAGAAGACACAATTAAGAAGAACACCACTAAGTACATAGACAATGCAAAAGACTGACCACACAGGCAGGAGATCATCAATGCTGCAAAGCAATACAAAAGAACACAAATACACCAGGAAAAAAATCCAAGCGACCCTCCCCTGTTAACCATCATCAGACAGCACGAAGAAGCAAAAGAAGAAGAAGAAGAAGAAGAACGGCAAATACAGCAACACCTACGGCAACTCCTGCAATGGCAAAAGTACAGCCAAATGACGACCTCACGGAAACTAAGTAAATGAAAAAAAAAATTTTATATATATATATATATAAATAGAAAAAAATATATAAATAAATAAAAAAAGAGCCATCTCTCCCGCCTCCCATACCAATAAGCATGCTGGCTGAAGAGGGCGAAATAAGCCCTAAAACAGCCGTGGGTGTGATAAACCCAGAATCCCCCTAGTGGTAGTAGTAACTGCACCCTCATTCTACAAAGTTTGTGGTTTTATTTAATAAAACGTTTAATGACTTTTTTTTTCAACAAAGTTCTTTAGGTCTAGGTTAGGTCTGATCTGCTGGTAATTTACACTGGTTCGCTGTTGCTTCACAACTTTTAGAGTTGCCAACATATGACTAACAAAATCGCTATCCTGGCTGACAATAGCTTCCATTACTTCTCTCGCTTTTCCATAGGTAGTATTCAAATGTTACATTACTTATTGACTACTTGTGTCTTGAGTTAGCAACTACTGATCATATAATAAGACACACAAGTGAAACAAGCACAATATCATAATCATTCACTATATGTAACCTTAGGTTTCGGAATAATATTCAATTCAATTCAATTTATTTTATCCTTTCGAGCATACACTGATATCAGACACGTCATAGTATAAAAATTACATTAATGGCAATTGTCATTATTTACAATCACTTAAAACTAATTAACATTTAAAAACACATTTACAGAATAAAATGAATGTTGCAGTAAAAAGAGTTTTACTCCCTTTTTAAAATGTATAAGGCTCTTCACTTGTTTAATATTTTCTGGTAGTCTGTTGTAGAATTTTATACCTTTATTGATAGCACTAGACCTGAAGATTTCCATTCTACAACTCTGAATGTGAAAGTCATCATTCTGATGTGTATTGTATTTGTGAATATCTGCATTTTTGTAATTTTGTATTTGTAGTTTATTTTGTTTTACATGGATCACTAATTCCAAAATAAACATACATCCTAGAGGTAATATTTGATGTTTTTTGAATAATGACCTGCAAGATGTTCTGTTATCCACCCCACTTAGTATCCTTATTGCTCTTTTTTGAAGTTTAAAGACTCTATCTGCCTTTTCCCCCCAGAACACTATCCCATATTGTAACTGGCTGTGAAAATAAGCATAATATGTATTTCTCAATGCTGCTAAATGTTTAAGCAAATAACAAATGGAACTCAGTTTATTTATTAAATGTTGAATATGCGTGGTCCATTTCATGTTCTCATTTATATGTAATCCCAGAAATTTTGTTTCATTATTGTAGCTAATGATTGTTTTATCAATTACTACTGGAGGTTTCACCACATTTCTATTTTGACAAGTATGGAATGAAATGACAATAGTCTTATCCTTATTTATAATTAGTTCATTTGTCTGAAACCATGTGTGCAGTTTACATAGAGCATCATTGAGTTTGGTCTGTACGCTTTCTTGATTGTCTCCTAATATTAGGATGTTAGTGTCATCTGCAAATAAAATAATATCTGTGGAATTAATTGCAAATGGCAAATCGTTTATGTACAACAAAAATAGCAATGGGCCCAGGACTGATCCTTGTGAACTCCTCACCTAACTTCTCTCACTTTGGACTGAACTGTATTTAATTTTCCTTTATTTTCAAACTGAAGTTCTACAAACTGTTTTCTATTGCTTGAATAGGATTTAACCCAATTATTCATAATACCCCTAAAACCATATTGACAATTCCACATCATGATTTGTATGATTTACGGATGCAATAAATGAATATGAATATGAATATTTATTTAATTTCCTGAGTAGTATTTCATGATCTAAAACATTGTATGCTTCCGTTAAGTCTAAAAATAAACCCACAACTGCTAACTTTTTATCAATAGCTTCTTGAATTCTATTTATTAAACTGTCCATGGCTGTTACGGTAGATCTAATTTTTCTAAACCCGTTTTGGGTCTCTGAAAGAATATTTTATTTTGAGATGAATGATATCATTCTATTATGAACCAGTTTTTCAAATATTTTAGAAAATGATGATACGATTGATATTGGTCTGTAATTTTCTCTTTTATTCTTCTCCCCTTTTTTCTGCAGTAGCTTAATTTTTGATACTTTTAATTTATCTGGAAATACACTCGATTGTAATGACACATTATAGAGACTGACTAGTGGCTTAGCTGTTGGATATATAACTTTTTTAACGATTACATCTGGTACTTCATCAACTCCAGATAAATATTTGGCCTTCATACCCTGCAGTACACCTTCTAATTCCAATTCCACAACAGGCAATATAAAAATTGATTGACTGCATTGTTTTATGTTGTCACCATTCTCCTGGCACCCTATATGGTTAATATTCTGAGCTACTAAGTTTTCTGCAATGTCTATGAAATAAGCATTAAAAGACTCTGCAATATCTTCTGGATTTGTGATATTATTATTATTATTATTATTATTATTATTATTATTATTATTATTATTATTATTATTATTATTATTATTATTATTATTATTATTATTATTATTATTATTATTATTATTATTATTATTATGATGATGATGATGATGATGATGATGATGATGATGATGATGATGATGATGATGATGATGATGATGATGATGATGATGATGATGATGATGATGATGATGATGATGATGATGATGATGATGATGATGATGATGATGATGATGATGATGATGATGATGATGATGATGATGATGATGATGATGATGATGATGATGATGATGATGATGATGATGATGATGATGATGATGATGATGATGATGATGATGATGATGATGATGATGATGATGATGATGATGATGATGATGATGATGATGATGATGATGATGATGATGATGATGATGATGATGATGATGATGATGATGATGATGATGATGATGATGATGATGATGATGATGATGATGATGATGATGATGATGATGATGATGATGATTATGATTATGATGATTATTATTATTATTGTTATTATTATTGTTATTATTATTGTTATTATTATTATTATTATTATTATTATTATTATTATTATTATTATTATTATTATTATTATTATTATTATTATTATTATTATTATTATTATTATTATTATTATTATTATTATTATTATTATTATTATTATTATTATTATTATTATTATTATTATTATTATTATTGATATTTGAGTCATTATTATTGATTTTTAGGGCTGATTTTCCAGTTTCTTGGTTAACTAATGTCCAAAGGGCCTTTGTTTTATTGTTAGAGTTTTGTATGAATCTTTCATTTTCCCTTCTTTTGGCTTCAGTTATAATGGTTTTATAAACCTTTCGGTACCTATTGATATACTCTTTGGTCTCATTATTTGCTTGTCCATGTTTTTCTAGCCTGGACAAAAACCATAGCCTATTGCTGGATGTAATTATTCCCTTTGTTATCCACCCTTTCTTTTTTTTTTTGTAATTTAAAGCATTTCTTTTCCAAAGGAAAAGCTATATCTAACCAATATAAAAATATGTTTAGGAAGTTCTCACATTTTAAGTTAACATCAATTTCATCAAAGACATTATCCCATGTTTCCTTTTCCAATAAAGTATTAAACAGTACAGTACTATTATTACAAAAGTTTCTTTTATAAATAGCAATGGGTCTATCTATTCTTTGAGATACCAGCATCTTAATTTGTAGTATTTGTGCGATGTGATCAGAAAAACCTAGATCTGTGACAGTAGCTGGCTGTATAAATTTTGTTTTGTTAATAATTATTACATCCAGTAACGAGGTTGATCTTCATGGAAATTGCAGCATTGATGTTCATGGCTCTGTATTCTGTCTGGTAACATTCATTCTATTGGCAGAGCAGTTTCAAAATATTTCATTAGAGGTTCTCTTTAAAAGTTTATTGATGAGATTCTCTGCAAGGTCAGCAAAGAAGAGTCTTTACCTAATTCTCCTGTTGGTTTTGCTTCATTCATATTTTAGTATCAGCCATAGTGGTAACACAACGAAAGCTTACCAGAGAGGCATGCGCAAGAGTTCAGTTGTCTCACTTTCAACTGAAGGCTACCCGCCCCATACGCCGTTTTGTCCACCATGAATGTTAAATGCGGTAGCCTGGGATCGAACCCAGTTCGATAGATCCAGAGGTTAGATCGTTTTTACAGCCGGAGAGTACAAAGCGATGTTTCAGGAAAATGTTGCTGTAGTTTTCTCATTTTTGTCGCATAACTTGAACTTCGCAAACTGTTTTGACTTTAAGGGAGGCAACTATGCTATCCTAAACCAATAAATACAAATCAACCTGTCAAACTGCAAAGCAGGACAAAGAAACAATAGACCTAATCAGTGATATACTCATTCATTGTGATATGTAGATCTTTGCTGAGGTCTGTAAAAGGGTTAATGTTGCCCTGCTAGAGGTGTAGCAGCATGTACAGTACAAAACTGATGTTCTGAGCATCAGGCAGACTGTCAAGGTTTCGTTACATCAGCTGTACCACATATGCTTCCAAGCCATAAACATAAAGAGTTTCATGAGGAATGCTGCTGGCCAGTGGTTATGTCTTTGTCTTACAAAAGTAGGAGTGAATAAGTTTCTAGTTTATCCAGACTGTATACACTGCTCGTGGTTTATTATAGTACAATTTATCTGGTTTCTCAACCTTCTCATTAACTATTTCACTTGAATGGCGAATGCTGTTTAGAAGAATCACAGCTTTCCTGTAAGATACTAGAGTAAAATGCTTTGTAAAATGAAAGGGCTTGTTTCGGTTTGTATCGTTTTGTAGCTGCAACTGGGGGAAATGAAAGGTTTGCTCTCCTTATTGTGCCAACTAAATTAAGACCATTATTTAGTAATTTCTTGACAGGTTTTAAATCTGTGAAGAAATCGTCACCAGTGACATTCCTGTTTAAGTGGACATATGGTCAGTGTAATGAAGGATCACACTAGAACCAAGGTTTGAGAACCTAGTGATACTCTCTTTACCCAAATAAGGAACTCCCTTTTTAGCAGGTCAGTTTGGAAATTGCAATCAGAATATTTTCAAGCCACATATTGTTAAAGAAAAATGTGCTGTAAAACTTGGTTTATTACAGTAAGATTACTGCTTAAAATGTAATGTTTTATAACTTTTCTACATGTTCTTTCTTAAACATTGCAAATTGGAGTAAGTTATTTTTCTTGCAGTATTCACTCTTGTTGATTTTCTATCAAAGAGGGAAAAAAAACACAAGTTCCTTGAATATGTCCTTGTTCAGCATTGTATGCAATATTGGAGGTCCATACTTTGGATGTCACAATGACGATTCCATATCATGTAAACGTGATCTTAAGTATGAAATAAATAAATATGAATATGAATGCAGTAACGTCAAGATGATTGAATTTCAAATGCCGTGCTGCTGTGATTTCAATGTAGGTACACATCTCTCCTTTATCACTTGATTTCCAAATGTTGCTTTTAAAGTTGTACATACTTTTATTTTCCTCGTTAGCAAAGTCACAATATTACTCATACAATAGTAGATAGTAAGAAAAGCTCAAAGTAATTCTTAATTCTGTCTATTTGCACTTATGATGGTAAAGGAGGTTTTATAATTCTGTATGACCTAGGAGGTATATTTTCATTCCATTTAAACTTTTTTTTTTTTTTTTTTTCCCTCCGTAGATATCATTGGCTCGGGTCAAACTGTATTTCTTTCATTCTAATTTTGCTTTCTGCATCTGTGTGTTCACTAAGAATGCCAAGAATATTATTTTTTTAATTATATCACTCAAGGTGGTGTAATTGCTATCTTTACTATCAGAAAATAGATTGATATTATTTCCATCATCTTCCACTTCTTTCTTGTTTAAGCCTTTAGGCACTGTAGTTAGAATAAACAGCTTCTTGGAAAGAAGGCAAAAGAAATGTCAATAATGAACACAATTACATAACACAAGGGGCTCAACAGTAGGAAAATGAAAGGAGAGTTATGTCCAGCTAACTCATCTCAGACTTTTACATTGCAGAATCCATTTGATGTAAATAAGAAACCAAATTATGCTAATAAAATCCATTTTTTTTTTTAATTTTTACGTCCTCCAACGTTAAGTCATATCAGACGATGAATGAGATGGGTGAAATGATGATCAAGTGAGCCCGGTGTCCATAGAGCTTAGAGTTACCCAACATTTGTCTATCAGGATAAGGGAAAACCCCGGAAAACCTTATCCAGGTAACTCGCCCTGACATAAAATCCATTGTAATGTTAGTATAGGGTCCATTTTACTACTGTGGAGGAATGCTGACAATTCTACCTGAATACACCACCAAGAATTGTTTTAATTAGCCCAGTATGTCAATTTCAATGATGATATCAACAATACTATTTCATCCCAGAAGAGTTATTTTCTTTTACATGCCAGTAAATCTACTGACACGGAGCATTGCATTTAAGCACATTTAGAGATCATTAACTTCACCTATCACTTACAGAAAATGGGCAGGATACATGCTCAAAAATGGTGTTTTGAGATTTTAATATCAAAACAATCTCCACTCTTTTCTCTTCTAGATATTGTCTACTTTATTGTGTCTATACTGCATAATTAGCAGTGAAAAAAATCAATTAAACATGCAGGCATCCCTTTAAATTTCCCATATTCTTGCCTTTAAATAAGTATTACCAGAAACACATTTTTGCTTATTTAGGAACCATTTTCTCAAAATCTATAAGAGATAAAATGCTGAGATTTGGCACCTACGATAATTACTACCTTAAGCCATGCAAATAATCTGATTTCACCTAGAATTTTATATGCATTAATTTGTAACCTTTTGTACTTGTAAATACTTTTTATAACTGACGAAACTTATTGCTTCATGTAAGCTTAATGGTGAATAAAGGATTATGATTATGAAAATTATTTTAAATAGTCTATAGTACATTTGCTCTAATTTTTGCATCTTTAAAATTAATACTTTAGGTATTATATGACCAGGGCCATATTCCTAACAAAAATAGTGGAGGGACGCACACCCAAAAAATTTTCCAGATGCTGGTTGAACTGATCAGAATTCTGCACTTGTAGATTTGCCTTCCTACTTTGGTTGCCCTCAGCATACGTACAACTTTTTATCCATTCTTTTATGTAATCCTCTGGGTTCCACATATGTACTGGAGGTCCATTAATAGTCATAAACATTATTTGAATAATTTTGAATGTAAGTATATATTTTGTATTTTTGCAGTATTCTCAATGTTGAATTAAGAAAGCTAATGAATTTAAAAATGTATAAGTAAGGGGTCCCCCTCCAAAAAATAGTGGGGGGACAGCATACATCTGCATTCCCCCTCCACTACGGCCGTGTATATGATGCTTCATGAGAAAAAAACAATGCAATATCTGCTAGGGGTCCCGGGTTCGATTCCCGGTGGTGGGGGTGGGGATTTTTCTCCGACCAAGATAATTCCCCATCTTCCCCAGAGTCTGGAAGTATGAATGAGAGTGTGAATGTGTGCGTGATGTAATGATAAATAAACCCAAAGATAACGAGTTAACACCTTCAGTATGTTCCAAAGGAGAACGGCCGCCGATATGACCATAGCAGTTAAAGACGGGGTATAAATGGAACAAGCAAAACAAAAAAAACAAAAAAATGCAATATCTTCAACTAATGTCTTAGTTTCTCAAAAACTGCTCTTATGGTTTTTACTAAAATACCATGTATTTAAGATATTTTTATAAAAAATAAATTATATAACCTAAACTTTCTGCAAATAATTGTTTGGAATTAATTTTATATTGTTCATGAACTGTACGAGATGTACAAAAAGTTGCTACAAAAAAAAGTAGATCTCATATCACACATCATCATCCTGCATGGCCTAGGGGTAATATCCAGCCTCTGGTTCCTGAAGTCATGGGTTCAAAACTGGTAGAGGGTGATAGATTTTTTCAGGTGTAAAACTTCTTAGCATGGCTTCCTTCAGAAGGGAAGTAAAGCTTGTGATCAATGTCGTAGATTTAAAGCATGTAAAAAGAACCTCAAATCTGATAAAGAGGCCTGTGAGCAAAATTAAGAGATCTTTCATGCCTAATATAGAACAGGACACTGAAAACCGCAGCTGTTAAACAGTCTCCATAAGTAAAACATCTATTTAAATTTTTCTTAAACACATAATTTATGTCAAATGATTCTTTTTTTTTTTTACATTATCTATTTAAAATATATTCTTTGTTGTTGGTTTTAAATGAGAAATACCTTTTACATTTCATACATGTTGACTTATATTTCTTTTTTTTCTTTCTGTCTTTCTTTCTTTCTCTCTTTCTTTCTGTGCCATGCAAATGGAGTAGAATTTCAGAGCAATCACTTAGCAACCCACACTTAAAAGATTTGAATATTGGTTAACCTATATTTCCTTAGTACCTGCAACAAAATGTGTAATAGAACCGTTTTTGCAAATGTTTTTCTTGATTAACATGAAACAGATAGAAGAATAAGCCACTGTAAGAATAGTTTGTAGAAAAGTAGATAGAGAAAGTTATGTGAATGTAACAATTAATATCTTTTTACTTTGCTCCCTGTTAGCATCACTCACCCTCTTCCATAAAAGTAATTAAGAAGCAATTACAACATCACAGCATTGCATACAGCATTACAACATACACATTTTAAAAATACAATTTGTTGTATGAAGGTAACCTACTACAATTATTAACAGCTAATCATCCAAAACAGAAAAGACTTGTTCAAAATTAGCTGAAAAATTAAAAGCAATTATTTCTTCACTTTATAGAAAAGTTTTCTTATATATTTTTGTTAATCTCAGCATTTGCAAGCACACTACCTTTATCGAACAAGTGTAGTTGTCTTTTGTCTTCACGTAATTTAAATAACTGTTTAGGAATATTGTTACATTTTGTTACAAATACATTTGCATCTGTATTAATAGTATAGATTTGTCACTGCTAATATACTTAAAACTTCCTTAAAAATAAAATGATTTATTAACATTCCCTTTCTGTTAATATATAAGTAAAATAATGTGACTGCCTGCTTAAAAATGATTTATCATTTAGTAAATACACTATTGTTATAGATAATAATACCTGCATAACATCAGTGTTCTTTTTATCCAAGTCATAAAAAAAATAGTAGAATATTGTCACTATGTTAAAACAGATACTGAAATGAAAAATTACATTTTATGTTTAAAATTTATCTTTCCTTTTTCTTCCCCCAATTTTTCATTTAAAAATATCTTTATAAAAGCTTACCTGAAACATTCAGCCACATGATCCATTCTATATTTAATTGCTTAGTGACTGAGACACAGTTCTCAGTTTTATATTATCTCACAGCATAAATATTGTTAGAGATGTCTTTTATAAGACATCCAATTATAATTGGTAGATATAATTATAATGATCTGACTTCTAGGACCTTCGAGGTTGATAATGGATGTAAAGGCTTCGGAAATTAGTCCTCAATAGTATAAAAATGTAAGCGATGAAGTGTTAGAAACCAACTACAAATATTTTTTCCAAACATATTTGAGTCGCAAAGATTTACACTGTGCTTACCAAACCAAGATTTACAAACAAAACTTTTATCATTTAAAAGTACACTCTATGTCAAAATATTTGTGGCATTAACCATTATGAAAAAATTCCTTGTGTTACTTTGAATTTTGCAATACTTTATTGTAAAATTTTTAAATACTTAAATACTCACCATTTATTTGATTATTAAAAGTCTTACAAAGAATATGGAATTTCAAAGGCGACATAGAGTAACACACTTTTGAAGAAATACTATTGTTTCAGCTTCTTTTATCCCCATTTTACATACAACAACAAATGTGAAGAAACCATTTCTTGCAAATGTTCATCTAAGTTAACAAGAAGTAGATAGAAGACTTATCTTCTGTAAGAATACCTTGCAGAAGAAACAAAAATAAATAATAGTGGGTAGAGAAAGTCACGTGCATGTAACAGGTCTTTTTTTTAGTGAATATTCAGCTTGATTTTCATAATCCTCATTAAATCTAAGTGAAAATTTATAATTTAACAAATTATAGTGTTGAGATCTCAATAAATCTTCAGAAACGAATTACAAATTTTTTTTACAAAAGTAAGTGAAGTTGAATCTTATTTATACATATATCATGGGGAAGAGAAAAGATTACATATAACTCAGAATTACTTACAAATAAGGATTTGATAATGCATCATTTTTTTAAAGTAATACAGTGGGCCTGCATGTATAAAACTTTTCAAACAATAAAGATATGTAAAAAGCAACGTTATGTAGAAATTGGTCCTGCTTTAAACTATTCAGTTAATTTGGCTTGTCTTACTTTTCTTGCATTAAATGCATACAACTCATATCCACACTGATTAAAAGTAACTGAGAACTGAAAGACTAAACCACTATTCAACAGATACTGGAAATTATCTTTACTCATCATTTGTTGTCATGACACCGTTACACCAGAAGAAGTACGAGGGGGAATCCAAAAGAAACCGGATTGTTGTCATAAAAACTTTATTGATGAACCTTTTTACAAAATTACTTCAGTCACCTTCAAAATACTCTCCATTACATACGATTCACTTGTCAAGTCTCTTTTCCCACTGCTGGAAGCATGTTTGGAACTCTTCAAGTTTGATATTGTCCAGTGCCCTTTGCGAAGCTCTTTTTACCGCCTCCACATCGTCATAATGCTCCCCTTTTAGCGTTTTTTTTTTTTTTTTCATTTGTGGAAATAGGAAAAAGTCACACGGGGCTAGGTTCGGCAAATACGGAGTGTGGGGAACGACAGACTACCTCTGAAATGCTGAATAGTGGGTCACTCGTAAGGCCGTGTGTGCTTGAGCATTGTCGTGTTGCAGAAACTGGTCACCTGATCACCAAAGTTCCGGGCGTTTCCTCCTCACATCCTCTCGCAGACGCCTTAAAACATCCAAGTAAAAGTGCTGGTTAACAGTCTGGCCAGGGGGTACGAATTCCCAATGCAAATTCCACTAACACAAAAAAAAAATCAATGATCATCGTCTTCACATTTTACCTCACTTGCCTTGCCTTTTTTGGTCTGGGAGAGTTGGGAGTCCTCCACTGCCTTGACGCTTGCTTGGTTTCTGGGTCATACCCGTAACACCAACTCTCATCCCCTGTAATGACTTTGTTCAAGAAGTTTGGATCATGTGCAATCTCTCTTTTCAAGTCCTGACACACATTCATGCGGATGGTTTTGCACTCCTGTGTGAGAAGGCACGGAACAAATTTAGCAGCAACACGTCTCATGTGCAAATCCTCCCTCAAAATCCGCTGGCACAAGTTCCAACTGATCCCTGTCACTGCTGAAATTTGGTCGATCATTTTGGGCGACGATCCCTGTTGGTCTTTTGGCGGACCTTTTCAATGTTCTCCTAATTTCGCAATTTTGAAGGGCGTCCAGAACCAGCTTGGTTTTCAACACACATCTCACCACGTTTAAAGCGCCCAAACCACTCGAAAACCTGTGTGCGGCTCATAGTATCCTCCTGGAAAGCTTCCTAAAGCATTTGGTGTGTCTCCGTTGTAGTCTTTTTTTAAGCAGGGAACAAAATTTCACACACACTCTTTGTTCTTTTAAAGTTACCATAACGACTTCGTAGAGGTAACCCACCAACAGTCAGAGAAACACAATACCACACTTGCACGTTCAGCTCTACACTGATGCCGTCTGCTGAGCTGTTTCATGAAAGTCTCTACTAACACCATCTAGTGTGAGAACCCTGCACTAAGTCTATGAGTGGCAGCGCCCTCAGAGTCTGGTTTCTTTTGGGTCCCCTCTTGTATATGAGCTAATGTCTTTGTCTTTTGTTTCAGTGGATGAAAGTGGCCTGCTCAGCCTTGTAACTTTGTCAGCAGTGATAGGGAAAATGCATTTCAAGTTTCTTTTAGGATAGCATATGCTATATACTCATTTAATTATATTTAACTCTGTTGTACATCACTTAAACTTAATACATATAACTGCAAATTACATATAAATACATTATGTATAAATAAGGTTCTATTAACACATTTCTAAATTACATATTTTCCGGAACATACAGATGATTATGTATAAATACAAATTACATATAAAGCAGGTTCAACTGTATTTGTAAATTTCTATTTTATAACAAACATTTTTTTCTGAAAAATGTGTGTGTGTGTTCATATGTGCATGCATGCTTGCGTGCATGCGTGTAATGCTCAGAATTTGATAATAAAAGCATTCTTCTTCTTGCTTCTCAGTTTTTAGGTACTAGATCTTCATGATTTTTGAGAATTTCACTTACAGTTAGGTGATCAATGTTCATTAAGTCATTCCTTACCACATAAAAAGTACTGTGAAGAAATTAATCCTGTGAAACATGTTTCAAGATTGATTCATATACCCATACACGCATATATCTCATGTTTCTAGACCCAGGGCAGCAAGGATATGTGAACATATTAAAATGAACATATATTATATAAAAAGCTGGCATAGTATATATAGAAAGCAGGAAGTAAATGTTGTTATTTTGCAGATCCACGATTCATCTTTTGGCGGAAGCAGTTCAGAAGATGATGAGGAGGGTGGTGGTGCTGGTCATCAGAGTGCAGCTGCCAATGCCTTACTGTATGTGGGACTAGGCACTGTTGCAATAGGACTGGTTATCTCTTTTGTGGGTACAGGAGAGAAGGGCTTCAAGACCTTGGAACTGAGACTTATTGGACCCACGTTGATAGGCAGTGGGCTTCTGTGTTGCCTAGTGAGAGTGTTCCTGTGTGTGTGTCCTTCTAGGTGAGTCCTCTTAACATGAAGAAAACATGATTTTAACCATCTAATGAATACAGTTGAAATCTAGTAACACACTTAACATACATATACTGCAAGAGCATGACTTTGTATTCAAGTTAATTGATGGAAATTAATCGTTCCTTCACACTAGCCATGTATAGGCTAAGGTTTTGGATAGATAGAGTCAAACTGAAAAATTCAATGCCATGTCCTGGATTTGAACCACGGATCTCCTGGTTTCTGTCCAGTCACTCTTGCCCAAGAAGACTTATTGAAGAAATAAATTGGAGAATTTAATGTCATGACAGCATGTTGGCCATGGTAGCTCAATGGGTAAGAGTGACTGGACGGAAATCAGGAGATCCATGGCTCAAATCCCGACCATGGCATTGAATTTTTCATGTTGACTCTATCTATCCAAAATGCTTTTGTATGTTAAAATAAGACCTGAAGCTTTCTTGGCAACGAATATACTAAAGTTCTTCTTGGTAAGCAAGCCAGGTGAAAAGACGATTAGAAATCGATGTTTCGGGAGTGTGCATCTCTCCCATCATCAGGATATTTATTAAATGTTATAACCTCAAATGAATCACTGGATATACCACACATATAAACAAAGACAAAACACTATCAAAATTCACATTAGTGAACAAAAGGCTGTTTTCATAAATTAAATGCCAGGTCAGCAGATGGTGTGAGTATAGGAAATTAATTGCTTCAAAGAAACGTAACTACTTAACTCGATTATCAAGCTGTATTTAACTGTGCTTCTTAAGTCGACGGATTTCCATTTTTAAGGCCGGTTTCCAAGAGGAGCTGAACTGAAAGAGTGGTCTGAAAGAACTTAATCATGATGTTGGATTTCAGTTCAGCCCCTCTTGGAAATCGGCCTTAAAAATGGAAATTCATTGACTTACGAAGCACAGATAAATACAAAAATCTGCAGTGTCACACCATTTTTGGACACAACATTGGCCATAACATAAAACTGTTAAAATCTTTAAGTACATCTATAGAACTGGATATTTGGAAAAAAAATATTCATAACCAAAAACTGGAATAAAGTTATAAATTTTGAAATCCCAGCATTAAATGAAGTATTAAAATTTAGTGTCCCTAACACCAGATGGCAGAGGGATCAAAGCACCGAAATAGTGGAGGATGAGATCGAATGATCTTGAAAACGTTTCAATTATACAACAACATAGTAAGTGAAGTTGAGTGTAAACATAGTGACTCATAAATCAAACTCAAAAATGAAGAATACTTCACTGTTAATAATGTTTCTGCTTTTAATATTTATCCAGAGAATGATGGAAAAATGATAAAAGAACTTATGCAACATCCCCAAAATATTTTTAATGAAATTTAGAAATTACTATCAACTCACATTCACCTAAAAATATATATATTGTATGTGTTGTAATAGCCTATGTATTGCATTGTATACAATGTATAGTTGGTATTTAAAAAGGCAGTGAGATTGTGCTGTCTCAATTTTGTGTATTGTTTATAAGCAGCATGAATTGGCATCCATTTTAACATTAGAACTTATTTGGCAATGTTTCGGCTTGACTCTCAAAATAAGGCATCAACCTCTCTATGTTTGCTGCTGCTTGTGCACGTCTCATAACCACAGCTTGTTCAACACTGTCTGAATCTAAATACTCTTAATTTTCATTTTCAGTGAACTGCATGATGCAATAATGCCTTCCTCTGCAATTGGTTTATAACCTCCATCATTGTCAACTTCTTCTTCATCAACATCGGAACAGCCATTCCTCTTCTTCAATATTGTTTTCTGACAAGTCACACACATCAGGCCAAAACATTTTCCATGACTTTATCAAAGTTTTTCTTCCAATCTGGTCCCATCATGTGGGGTGAGTGCAATGAATTTGCCCACTACAAAGACGAGTAATGTACCTACTGAGAATAAAAATTTAGGTTATCCTGAGGTCCGGGTTAACAAGGTTTTACTGTATACTGGGTTTTTCCATTTCCTGCACCATTCATTCCACCAACTGCTCCATCATGCTCTTCCTTTCATCCATTATACCAACATTTCATATTGTATTATTCTTCACTCTTCTCATTTTTACTATCTCTGACCCAGAGTTTGTTCCTCGACAAAGCATCTTACTCCATGTGTCCCATTGAAAATCCTCTATACAAGGAGGGCAAGCAGAATAAAAGGTCAAAATATAAACTTTTGTAAACAAGTTTCCTACACAAAGTTATGGAATTAAAAATAGATCTGAATCTTCCTAATTCTAAAGAAAACATTTTAATCAAAGAAAACCCACTGACTTGTGAACCAATTAATATTCAATTAGATTTAGAACAAATAGTTACAAAATCTGAAACTTCCAAACCTGTACTAAAAGCACTAGCATTAGAAACTGTGAACAATAGATACCCACCCAAAGAATGGTCACATATCTACACAGATGGATCTAACTTGGACAACAACTCAGGAGCAGGAATTAAGTGTGCACTGTTCTCATTCTATCAACCAGCAGGATACCACACAATAAATTTTGATGCAGAAGTAACGGCTATTCATATTTCACTCCAACACCTTCTATACAGAATAGATAAATTCAAAAATGCTGACATACTTTCTGATTCTAAAGCAGCATTATGTGCAATAAGTTCATATAAAATGAGGTCAATCCAAATTAAAGAATGTCACAAAATGATCCAACAACTTCAAAAACTACAGAAAAGAATTATATTACAGTGGATACCTGCATATTGTGGAATTGCTGGAAATGAATCAGCTGATTTTCTTGCCAAAAAAGGTGCAAATTTAATTCAGAACAAAAGTAAAAACTTACCCTTTACATCCATATAAAGATTAATCAAAAACAAATATAAAAACAAACAAAACCAATCAATATGTAACAAACTCAAAGATATAGAATGGAACATTTTAATTAAAAATCCAGAAATTATTCCAGAAATCCCTCGTAAAGCTGCAGTACCAAATTTTAGATTACTTACAGAACATGATTATTTGGCCAAACACTTACACAGAATAGGAATTTATACAAGTCCAAATTGTCATCTGTGCAACAATGAAGAGGAAATAACTGAAGAACATCTAAACTGTGAAGCCCTACCTGCCGGATCCACTACACAGAAATATTGGAGAGCAAGAGAGCTAATGGCTTCATTGCCAAAGCCTAGCATTTGAAAACAACAACTTTTGCAATAATAGTTTCTTGAAGAGTGAAGAGTAAACTAAGTGACAATGATTTCAGAATGTAGTGAGTACATTAGGTTATTTTATATTTTATTTTGTTTTTTAATATGTAACACATCTGATTCCATTAATGTCTAAATGTTTA
The DNA here is from genome assembly GCA_030765055.1 of Mantis religiosa. Classification (NCBI taxonomy): domain Eukaryota; kingdom Metazoa; phylum Arthropoda; class Insecta; order Mantodea; family Mantidae; genus Mantis; species Mantis religiosa. The sequence continues at coordinate 133,969,286 of CM060954.1, read as the reverse complement.
CAAAACAAGTTCACCAATAAAAATTGTTTGCTAATTTAAATATGACTTCTGATTAATTAATCTGTATTTTCTAATAACTTTCATCAGTTTGTGAGGGAGCAGGAAAAGAAGAAAGACTGAAGTATGCTTGTAAAGGTTCCCTTACATATTCCATGGAAATTTGGATTCTTTCCAGTTTGTCACTGCACCAGTAAAATGAACTGAAATCAATTCAAAGTGTGGCAGTAATGACCTTTAGATTTATTACTTCTAAAGGTGAAAACTCCTAAAGTGTCACATGTATTGACTCTCTGGAAGAGCAAAGAATATTACAGTTGTATTAATTAAATCTGAAATAGAAGCAGAAGCAAATGTTTATGTTTGGAGATGCCAAAATTTGTGCAGGAGACACATGCTTAAGTAGCTCAAAACTTTGCAATATTGCTTTCTCTGATAAGGTCTTTTTCTTCAAGTGACCAGAAGCATCAAAAGCATCTCAATGTGATATAAAACAAAGTCAAAGTGCCTCATGCAACAAACAGTATAATAAAACTTATAAAAATATTTTACCTTAAGAATTCATTTAAAGATTATGTGTATAAATAATGTAATATTTGGAGCTATGTCCATTTTTATGTATTTTCTAAATACAATCTCAATTAATACTATACAGTCACTTGTAATGAACAGTGACAAAGCAAAAATATACATTTCACTTTAATACCAACATGGGTAGCCAAGGATACTATACACGGACTCATCTATGGAGGATATTGTCGCGAATTCAGTATTACGCATATGCGCTAAAAGGGTTCGCGCGGAGCGATAACACGGCTTGTTTACACAAAGGGACTGATAGGCAGCACACTGTGCAAATAAAGAGCCTGCAAAAACAGATAAAAGACTTGCCAACACAGATAAGTGAGGTAGATGGAATGTTCTGGTGACGTCTTGATTGTTTCATAGAACATTCGATTTCTTGTTTGTTCCAGAAATCCCTAGAATTATCAATAGAGGTATTTAAGGAGGCGGCGACTCGCCAAGGAGCAGTCGTAAACAAGAGTAAACAGTTGTAAAGTGTTGTAACGAGAGCTGATGTTTTAAACAGATGTAATCAGAACGCTGTTGTGGTCATTGACCTTGGTAGATTGTGTAACGTAATTCTGCTGTAATCTGCAAGTGTATTTCTACGGAAATAAAGAACATTTAGAATTTCTGCAAATCGGACTTTTAATTCTACGAGCCCACAAAGTCAAAATTGGTGTCAGGAAGTGGAACATTCAACGATGGACGCGGCATTGGAAAAGATGATGGAAATGAAGGCCGAACTGACCTCGGAAATGAAAGCGGCATATAATAGCCTGGCCGCGGAACTAACAGAAATGAAACCGGCGAATGACAACCTCGCTGCGAAAACAGAAGCGGCAAATAGCAACCTGGCTGCAGAGCTGAAAGAAATGAAAACGGCTAACGATATCACCGAGAAGATGGAAGAAATGAAGGCCGAATTAACAACGAAGACGGAAGCTGCAAACAACAACTTGGCCGCAAAGTTGGAGGCGACAATGAAGGCCAAATTAACCACAGAAATGAGAGCAGCGAACGACAGTCTGGCCACGGAAACGAAGGTGACGAACGAGGCTCTCGCCGCCAAATTTGAGGAACGGTTGGCCGGCGTAAGGGATGACGTCACGGAGATGGGCAAGCGGATGGGCCAAGTGGATAAGCGCGTCGAAGACCTGGCGAACCGCTTCAATGACCTACAGGGAAAGGCCGACAGTAACACCAAGTCCCTGAACGCCATGGTGGAGGACATCGTCGGCAGGAGGTTGAAGGACTTGAAGGCCGACGTGCCGGGACGCGACACAACCTCTGCGCGCGTCAAACCTCCTAAATACCGTCAATTTGACAGGGTGGCCAGACACAACAAGTGGTCATCAGAGGAAGAGGCCACACAGCTAATAGCCAGTCTCCAGGGAAGAGCCGCAGAAGTCCTGAACGCGATCCAGACAGCGGCGGCGCCCAAGGACATCAGGGAGGCCCTGGACAACCGATTTGGAAACCACCGCTTAGCCGCAGAGTACCGCAGCCAGCTAAAGTCAAGGTCACAGCAGCCAGGAGAGACGCTGCAGGAGTTCGCCCTGGCAATCGAGCAGCTGGCCAGTAAAGCCTTAGTCGACCTCCCGCCAGAGTTCGTATCCCGGGAAGCTGCCTACACCTTAGTCGACGGGGTACGAGACACGGAGATTCGTCAGCGCCTAATGCTCGGCGACTACAAAACCATCCACGAGGCACTAACGACAGCATTAAGAATGGAGGCGGTCAAGGTGACGGCTACCCCGACGTCGCGAACCAGAAGTATCCGCTACACGGGAGACCGAAGACCAGTCGAGGGACGCCGGCGAAGACCTAGTGGCCGGTGTTGGGGGTGTGGACAGCCGGGACACCTTGAGAGAGACTGCCCACACCAGGAAGAGCAGCCGGAAAACGACTAAGGGCCGTCGTGGCGAGGGGCACGTCGGCGCCATCACCACCATCCCCTCGAGTGACACTGCGCGCCATCAGCCAGCGTTTGGATGACAGCCTCATCGCGGACGTTTGGGTGGAGGGGAAACCGTGCCGCGTGCTGGTGGACACCAGGACAGCTGTGACCATTATCAGACTTCACGTGGCCAAGGGTTTGCCGTCCAGGAAACCAAGCCAACTATACCAGCTTGTGACGACATCGGACGATACCTTGCCTGTGTAGAAGGAGGCCCTACTGAAGTTGACCTTGGGACGGAGTGCCGTGCGTCTGTGGGTGATTGTCGCGGAGGTGGCTGAGGAGGTGATACTGGGACTGGATGCCCTCAGGAGCCACGAGGCGACGGTCAACGTCGGCAGGAAGGTCCTGCGGCTTAATGGAGAAGAGGTGATACTCCGGCAACTCGAAGAGCGCCCGGAATCTGCAGGGTCATCTTGAAGGAATACGTGGTGGTCCCCGCTAGAAGCGAGGTGGTGGTGACGGCGCGACTGTAAGGCTAGTGGACGAATATGATGCTGGACCAGCAGACGCCTAAGCACGGACTGTGTGTAGGCAGAACCTTGTTGCCGTGCAGAAAGGAGGTACCAGTGAGGCTGCTCAACCTGACAGACACTCATAACGACATCCAGGCCGGGACGGAGTTGGGGATGTGCGAGCCCCTGGTGCTGTTCGGGATGACCAGCCTTGATGAGCGAGCAGTGTCGCGGCAACGCGCACAAAAGGTTCCGTGCAGAGAGATAAACACGACTTGTGTACACAAATAAAGATAAAGATAAAGATAAAGATAAAGATACCTGCAGATAAAGATACCAGATGGAGAGTGTATCACTGAGATAAAAGGCATGCCAAAACAGATAAAGTTAGAGCATTCTGGTAACTTCTTGATTGATAGAGAGCATTCGGTTTCTTGATTCTTCTGGAACAGTCTGAAATTATCAGTGAAGGTATTTAAGGAAGTGATGACTCGCCAAGTCAGTTGTAAACAGAAGAGTAAATAGTTGTCAAGTGTTGTTGTAGTAAACAGATGTTGTAACGAGAGCTGATGTTGTAAACAGGTGTAATCAGAACGCTGTTTGTGTGGTCATCAACCTTGGTAGATAGTGATTGTGTTTGTGATGTAATACTGCTACTGTGAGTGTATTTCAATGCAAATAAAGAACATTTTGAATTTCTGCAAATTGGACTTTTAATTCTGCGAAGCCACAAAGTCACAATATACATGCAAGTTCCAGATTCACTTGAAAGATATCTATGTGACATCATTGTTGAAGAGGCTGACAACCCTCAGTCAACAATATATGTGAAAGCAAGAATAGTGTTGGAAGACTTGAAGAGCTGTAAAAGTGAAAAAGTCTGTCTTCTGAAACAAGCATTTTATGGCTTAAAACAAGTAGGAAGACAATGGTTTGTCAAACTAGACTCTAAATTGAAAAGTTTAGGTTTCAAACCTCCAGAACTTTGTGTATATACATTTGTAACATTGGCAGAAAAACTTCTTCTAACTATATACATTGATGACATCCTGATTGCCTCGTCAAACAAATTGATTGTGAGCAACCTCAAGAAGGATCTGATGAAAACATTTCATATAAGAGACCTTGGGCATTTTAAATACTGTCTTGGTATTGAATTCAAGAGAATATATGGTAAAATTAAAATCTTTCAATCCAGGTACATAGAAAATCTGCTCAAGCATTACAACTTTTCAGACTGTAAACCTGCAAATACACAGATGGAAGTTGGTCTAAAACTAATCAAAAATGAAAGAAAAGAAGGAAACCTTCCCTACCAGAACCTTATTGGAAGCCTTGTGTACTTATCTGTAGCAACAAGACCAGATATCACTCATGCTGTAAGTTATCTTAGTCAGTTCAATAAATGTTATGGTAAATAACATTGGACAGCTGCCAAAAGGGTTCTGCAATACTTAAAAGGAACCAAGGAGCTTGGTTTATGCTTCACCAGAACTGGCAAGCCCATAATTGGTTATGCTGATGCAAACTGGGGATCCTGCTCTGTGGACAGGTCATGCACTGGCTAGTGTTTCAAATTTGCTGGTTCAGTCATCACTTGGGAATCTAGAAAGCAAAGAACAACAGCCTTATCAACTGCGGAAGCAGAATATATGTCTATGGCTGATGCTGCAAAAGAGGCACTTCATTTGAAACAACTTGCAAATGATTTTGAACTAAAATGCAGTCATATACTAATCCTAAATGATAATCAGGCTGCCAAGAATCTAGCAGAAAATCCAATAATTGGTTCTCATTCAAAACACATAAGCATCAGGGAACACTTCATAAGGGAAACCGTGATGCGAGGAGACATCAAGATTACCTACTGCAGAACAGAAGAGATGGATGCAGACATTCTCACCAAAGCCATGTCTGCATCAAGTTTGTTATGTATAGAAACTGTTTGGGACTTAAATAAAAATGTTATATTTTCTTCTCCGTCCTTGTTCGTGAGGGGGAGTGTTGGCAAGTAAAGACATTGTGCACTCTCAAGGACTCAGTTTTGTTATTGTTGTGTAACCAGTTTTATATTGAACAACTGACAAGCCTTTGTTTTATTATTAAGTTGCACTGCTTAAAATGGTTGGCTTCACCTCTTCATGTTTACTTTTTTATATGTGTAATTGAATACAATATGTGTCTTATTACTAAATAAATACAACACTTTCTAGACAATGTGGGCACAGATCCTATGTCCAGGACTTAAAATCTCCCCCCCCCCCCCCCTCAAGGTTGGGATCAAACCTAAGTGTGTTCCATGGCGAGGAACCAAATCACAGCACTCTAACTCGCTATACCATGGTGCAAGACGTTTTTATATATTAGCTTTAACTTATTTAAATTTAGTCATTACTTAAAGACTACAGTCATATACTTCAGTTCAATGCCATGGGTTCAATTAGTTGCAATAGCATAGGTTTTTCTAAAGCCACTTTGTTAATTTATTTACAATTTTCAAGATAGTTGCTCTAAACTAGCAGAAGTTTCATCTTCTGTTAAAACTTACATAGAATGTTTCTTGTCTAACGCAGTATTCAAAGTTTCATATTTATTAACATTCATATGATATGTCTCATTATGAGCTGAAATTTAGAGTGTGATGTGCAATACCTGACAGAAAAATAACAGAACCTTTTTGGTTTAATGAAACCACCTATCACCTCCGAGGAGATCACTGAACCGGCATCCATTAGTCGACAACAGCTGATGATGCTAGGAAGATCCTAACGAAACGCGTTCTAGGTAAATACTAGCAATAAATGGAGCATTGAGTATTAGTTCGACTCAAAATTGTATTAACAATTTTCAGTGTTTATTGTTGCACAATGGTTTTGTCTTTCAGTTCTCATTGCTTTTAATCAGTCATGGAGGAAAGAAAAAGGTAATGTTATACATTAGATCGGAAATTAAAATTCCAGGAGAAGTAGCACTTCATAGAAACAAAACAAAAATCTTATTTGCTTCCAACTTACAAATTGTTTATACACACTATATACAATCATCAGTGATGGAAAACCCTGGAAAAAGGCTTATCCAGATAACTCACCTTGAACTGGATACAAACTTGCAACCTCTTGAGCGCAGGCTGTGTAGGCATTACATCAGTGCAAAAAGTATAGTGAGAAAGCTCTAAGTTCATTAATATGTTTTGCAAAATGAGTTTTATGCATTTAATGTACATATCTTTATTGCTTATAAAGTTTTGTACATGCAAGGCTTATTGTATTACCTACTTTAAAAATATTATGCATTATCAAACTCTCATTTGTGCATTGATATATGTATATATCAGGTTCAACTGTTTATGTATATTGCTCAAATAGGTATTTGAGGAGTTTGTTTTTGAAAGAGATAAGTTGTGTAACACTTTCATGTCATTAACATATATATAATATTGTTATATGTTTTAGTAGCATTACATAATATACATTTCATCTCATGTTTAGTAGTTAACTGATTCCATGGAGATATGATAATTTTGGAATATCACATGTTTTTACTTCAAATTTTTAAATATTTATACTTTTTTTCAAATGGTAAGCTGCTTTAATTTTTTTCTTGTGGTCATATAAAGAGCATGGAATTTCAAAATCTCACATAAGAGAACCTGTGTTTTAAAAATCTGTCACTTTAACCTAATGTATTCTTCTTAACCTATAATGAAATGTGTAAATATATGATGGAAATGTGACACTTAACATGAAGTAGTCAGAAAGTTAAGCTTTTATGAAGAGTGAGTGGATAAAGTTACATAAATGCAACATACAAATTTTGAACTGAAGATTTTTGTGTTTTTGCAGGATACTACAACTGGAGAATTTGCCTGTCAAACAAACATTTATGTTTAATCTTTAACAGCTTTGATGTGAACATTCTAATTTTGTTCCAGTTATTTTTATCCACTGTGTACATTCTTAAGAACAAATCTGTCCACAAAGTTGGAACTGATGATACTGCTTTTACCAACAAACCCAGTAATTCTCAGAGCATTATTATTACTTACTCTTTGAAAATTGATGAATGAGAGAAAAAATTTACGTTTAAGCTGTTTCAATTTGTCTTTTTGAATGTATTTTTGTTTTGCAGGTGTATTCGTAGGAGACATAAGCATCGCCATAGACACAAACACTCATCCTTCAAGAGTCACCTCGATGATCAGAATGCGGCTAGTCACTTCAATCATCACACGTTTTTTGAAACGAGTAAAGTGGCTAGTGAGGACATTGGTATGGCAGACAAGACATCACTGTTGCGCAAGACGCTAGATGTGCCAACTGTGGCAGTCACATCCACAGACGATGTGCCCAAGGACCAAGAAGATCCGCATCAAGATGCAATCACATCTACAACGTTGTTTCTGCAGCACGAACAAGAAGGTTCCCTACATCCCAACATGCCGAACTTCATCAGCGATGAAGAGCTGGACTTGGAGCTGCGCCACTTGGATGCCAGCAGTTTTGACATCTCCAGTTTCGACAGTGAAAAGTGTCGTGTTGTGAAAAGTGGGGAAAGTGAAGTGCAACAAGACAAAGACCCCCCTGACAAATCAGGGTTAGTGAATCCCGATCCTGAGGCTCACAAACTGGAAGAGGAGATGATGTTGCTCGAGGAAGAGATTGTCGCAGCCAAACGAATGGGTGAAATTGTGCTCAGCCCTTCAAAACTGCAGCAGAGTGTACAAAACAAGTGATGATAACATTCATAAGCCTAGTGTGCCTCTTCTTGCTGCAACAACAATGTACTGGTCCTAGTCGCAGGTTTATAGCTTCAATTCAGTTTTTGCATCTCTCTATCACTTTAGGTATATTTTTTTATCAAATAAATTACAAACAATGACTAATCTCTTAAACTTTGGTGCAATAAAATGCCCCACTTCCAGTGATCATGACGTATTGGGGCTGTAACAGACTGACTGACTTTACTCTGTTGAGAACCAACAGTGCGGCAAGCACAGATTCTATTAACAATCTTAAATTTATATATTATAAATAGACAAATATGAGTATTCAACATAATCTTACAAACCACTCAACTAATTTTGATAATTCTTTCAGCATTAAAAAGCGCTGTTCTTCCCGATGACCTAGGCTATAAAATATTCCCAGAAAGTTTAAATGTCTGAGGTTTAAGGAGGAGTTCCATATTCATATTGCATAATTTTGATACTGTTTCATTGAATATCAACTTCACAAGATACTTTTTTGTGCTTTGGGAGATTTTTAGTGACTTCCAAAATAATGGAGTAAATGGGGAGGCTTAATAGTTACTTATATAACATGTTTAAATAAAAAATAATAAACATAAGCTAATAACAGTTTATGCAATACTAGCATTATAGTTGGTGGTTGTTTAACAATGCTCTCCATATGGTCAATGACATCTGTGGAAATATTCCACCAAGCAGTATGTCAGCCCGATTTTACTAATTGGAGGTATGCAGAAAGTGAAGGCATTATTTCCAATAACAACAAATGCTGATGCAAGACGAATATTTGCAGCTTTTACAGTGGAGTCTGGACCATTTTGGACTTTGGAGAAACTTCACATGAACTAGTCAAACGTGAAGACTTGGATAGGACAGTCAAAACAAGAGCCCTCAGCTTGAGAGCTACCAATTAGACTGACCTACCCCAGCAGCATTTTAGTATTACAAGTTAATAATAAATTCAAAATTACAAAATTAAATGTATTTTTAGTTATACTGTTAGCCAAAAAAAGACATCATGGTTTTAAAAAAATAGAGATACGCCTGCTTAATTGTTTGCAGTGCCTAGTATGTTTTGTTTGTTTGTCTATAAAATGAATGACAGCTGAAATGGAAGATATTCCTTTAGAATTATTGATGGAGCTTGAGGCATAAAATCTAAACAATTATATGACAGAAATCATGACAAATATTGTGAGTGTAGAATACCAAAACAATGTTATAACAAGTTGCTTACTGACTACCATCAATGTACTAAGACTAAACTGCTTTTAAAATTAATCTCTTATCTTTGTCTCTAGTTCCAATTTGCAATTACATTTCATTGATTCAGTCAAGAACAAAATTTTTATTCAAGAGAACACTATAAGTAATCTAAATTAATAGCTGAAATGAGTAAGACTTGAAGCGTTCACGGCGAGCATTACTAATCAAGGCTTCGCGGGTGATCAGCCGTGTCAAATTAATAAACGTCGAGCTTTCGGTCATTGTAAACTCCATGGCCTTCTTCAGGATCCTTATTAATTTGACACGGCTGATCACCCGTGAAGCCTTGATTAGTTGAAATGAGTGTTAAACATATAACAACTCATGCTGGCATAATGATTAATGAAGGTTTTGTTACATTATGTGTGCATTGCTTACTAGATACAAACCTTTGGTCTTTGAGATAAAGCAAAATCATGCTAATTGCCATATTAAGTAAAGGAGGGATCAAATACTAATACTTCATTTTAAGAGGGAATTTGCTGATAACCGCTGCAGTTGGACGCCCTTATATATACACAACCTTTAAGAAGGAATTAGAATAAAATCAATTTTTCCAGGTATGTGAATGTGGCAACAAAGCAATTCTACTTCCAGCTTCACAATATTTTGAAGCCAAGTCTGTATACAGTTTAACTTATGTGCAGAGTAATAAATTTACCAAACTCATTTCTTCTCCTTATTGCATAATACATGTTTGGAGAGGGTAGCAATCCAATTTTATGTAGATATTTACTGAGACAATCATGTTCAATGTAAGACTCAACATGGCAACACCTGTTTTTCAAGTGGTTCAGGCATTATTTTAATATTCTTATACATTTTCATATTTGGAATTTAATCTATTTGTAATTAATTAAGTCATTTTAAATCATAATTTAATTTAATTTTTAATGATATGCATAACTGATTCCAGTGATACTTTTGGTTCTACTTTATTTTAAATTTCTGTTCCCTTTTTTGCCAAAATGTTCGCTTTTTCTCATTGTTACTCAATTCACAATATAAAGGAATCCCCTGGAAGATCATATTCCTTTTTAAAGGCATTTATTTAACCAAACAGTGAATTTATCTAGAATTTTTTTTTTTTTTTTTTTTTTTTTTTTTTTTGGACACTGAGTAAATGGTTGAATTGCAGCTCTAGAATCTGATAAAAGAACAATATTTTTGTATTTTTATTGCGAATAATCAGTAATTAAGAGCATGTAGGTTGTGCACCACCTGTTCTAGCTCCATCGCCATCATTTAAAAATAAACCTTTATGTTATTTAATTTGCAGTGTTTCAGATATTATTTTTGTAATATTTGGACTTATTGTTTATCTCTTGAAGATTTCATAAAGCTATAAATTGTATTCTGTTTCAATGCTTTCTATCAGGTTAATCAAGCAGATTTTCTTTTGCAATAGATATGAGTAGATTTTCTTTAGCTCCTTTACTCCCTGCAAATCCTTTTTGGTTTGAATGCATGTTTAAAATCATGATGTTTATCTACTTTATTAAAATTTGGAATTCTTGTAAGTTCTTATAAGTTAATAGAACTTGTACAAGTTTTAGGTTTATTAGTTTATTGAATATTGAAAATCAAAATAAATGCATAGGTGTCAACATTGTTGTTAAGCAACCATTGAAAGCATCCATACTAGAAAAACATAATTATACATACTTAGACCACCATGAGAACATTATGTAATGCTAGAATTGCATAAAATCTTTTAAAATTGAGTTATTTAAGAGGGAATTTGTGTACTAATTTTGCATATGATGTTGATTAAAATACTCTATGTTTGAGACAATGGCAATGCAAATAAAATAATCCTCCTATATTCCATGTAAAATAGCTTGTGAAATGCTCTTTTGTGCTTATCCCTTAATAGTGTTATAACACCAATTCTTACTACATACAGCACTATAACTGGGTAAGCAAATTTGGGAAGGAGGCACTCCAGGAATAAGTTTAGGATATATTCCTATTGTTTGAAAGCCATGTAGATTGAAAAAACCTAAGAAAAACTCCAGTCAGAGAGAATCATTTTGAAGGATTTGTACCAAAAACCTCCCATTCATTTATTTACTCGTGCCTAAATCTCAGTCAGCCATGTATTTTATATCTGTTGAGCCTCTCATAACTAGGAAATAAATCAAACAATCACTAGCCTTATGGAAATATACAGGGTATTTCAAAAGTCACTTCAGAATTTAAACTGTTATAAATATTATAATATTTGAGATAGGAAAAACTACAAAAGAAGTTACATATTGGGCAAACAATGCAGTTTGTCATTTGAGATAGGCAAAAAACAAAAGAAACTACATACTAGGCAAACAATGAGGTTTCATAAAATATTGAGATGTCCTCCACACTCTTGTTTAATGTACATCATATTTTCTGTACATCTTTCCACGCACAGCATTTTGCAGATAATTTCTTGGAATATTAGTAATTTCTTGTGAGACAGCATTTTTCAGTTGCTGTTGGGTGGTTGGATGTATCAGAAGAACTTATTCTTTAAGGTAACCCCATAACCAAAGTTTGATCAGATTGAGATCTGGAGATCGCCGCAGCAACTTTGTTGTAAAGTGTCTTCTGATGACACAATAGCCAGAGATCTGAACAATTTTTTCGTAACAATGTAGATATGCGGCACAGTGCCATCTTGCATGAAGATAATATTTTTATATTATGATTTCTCAGTTTAGGGATGACAAAGTTTTGTAGCTTGCCATGGTAGCATTCATCATCTACATCAAGTCTCTGTCTTATTCCACTTTTTTCTTCTTCAAAGAAATAAAGGCCACTGATGAATTGAAGCTACACCAAACAATAAATTCTAAATCATGAAGACCTTCTTGAATTAAAATTTGAGGGTCATTTTCTGACCAAATTCTGCAGCTAATATATGTTAACTCCACCATTAAGATAAGTGTGCTTTGTCTGTCCACACATTTTTAACTCTGCTAGAACGAATAAAGTAAAATTATATCTGCTTCACTTCTCATTTTCTGTGAAAGTGTATGTTGGTTTAAGTTTATATGGATATAGACTTAAAATTCTCTAAACTGTGGTATTATACATCTGAAATTACCTCAATACCTGTGCAACATTACTAATTCCATAACTATTATTATTTCTACTTTATTATTTACATGAAGCACCTCAGCAACATCGACATTGATTACCTTTGGCATTCTAAATTTCTTCTTATTAGCAACATAACCCAATAATAATAACCAATAGTGCGACAGCCCATAGAGGGCCAATGCCTACCAACCCGACTGCCAGTCTCATGCCCACATACACAAGGTAGAGGTATGCAATCATCCATCTGATATGGGGAGGAGATGTAGTCAGCATCTCGCCACCCCAGACAGAAAGTTGGCTTTCTTGACCTGGGCCGCTTACCTATCATAAGCTCCTCAATTTCCTCATGATGCTGAGTGGCCACCACTCCTAAACCCAGGACTTAAAATCCGCACCCCCAAGGGTGGGATCGAACCTGGGTCGCTTTCCGTAGCAGGGAACCAAAGTATGCTGCCTTAGCCCACTACACCACAGTGCAGGACAGCAACATAACCAGTTTCTTCAAATTTCCTATTTAAATCCCCATGATTATGAAAGGAACATGGGTCTACTATTAAATTCTCAAAATTTCTCCTCTTACTTTCATAATAGTGCTGAATTAGCTGCTGTATTGTTTCACTTAGTAATAGAGCCATAATTTGTATCTTATAAATGCATAGAACAGTATGAATAAAATTATTAGTGTTTTATTCAATGAATTCCTTGTAACAATGAACTGAAAGGAAAAAGGAAAGCAAGAAACCAAATCCCATTGCTTGCCCTTTGTGTGACTTTTATGTTTTTGTCCTATATCAAATATTATGATATTTATAACAGTTTAAAGTTTGAAGTCAATTTTGAAAAACCATATATATAGCGTGTGTTAAAAGCTTTATTCCCCAATAGCATTAACCTTTTCCAAAATATTCACTACTGTTCTATTAACAAGAGTTACAAAAATGCCCTGTGCCATCAATGTTAAATTTGTTATCACACTGAAATTTTTACAGAATGTGTATGAAAGCTTTCTAAGTTCACTTATCTACTTCTATTACATAAGTTTGTTCATTAAGGAAGATGTACTATTTTCATAATTATGGCATCTTTTGATTAGAATTTATCAGCAAGTATTTTTTAAAAAATAACCAACCATGTTACTAACACCAAAGTAGATTCACAATAGTTGAATCTTCAGTTGTTTCTGAGAAAACGGGTCATGTTAAAAGCTCCTGAAAGCAAAAATGGAAAATACGAACTCCAATATATTTGTAACAAAAGAAACACATGGTATAAGTATTGCACCTACAGTGATAATTTATATATCAAATTAAGGAGGAAATTAAAATTAATAAGACAAGGAAACACATAAAAGAAATGAAGACATAAAATGTAACAGAAATAAAACTGCATAAGAAATTCAAAATGTCACTCATTTTACAATTTTTGCTATTTGTTTTTTCCTTAAACTTTCTAGTTTTTCAAGCACCATCATTGGATAGCTGATATAAAAGAACATATTGCAAATAACCCCAATACCTTTTAAGTTTACATTACTATTCCTTTCTTTCTCCTGAGTGTAATATCAAGTGAGACATACAGGTTGTTAAGGGTATAAGTGCAGATATTTGTATAGGTAATTGACAGTAATAAATAATATTACATCATTTACTTCTTTGCAGATTTATAATATTACTTATTAAGAGGAGTCTGTTAATACCTCCAAATAGACATGTCACATGTTTCTTTTCCCTTATTCAGCATAATGTTAAGTCACAATATCAAATGTTGTATCAGAACTGAGTCTGAATGTTTTCTGCGAGGTCAAGGACCTTACACTAACTAGGACAGCAGGTCACAGACTGAGGTGTGAACAAATGGAAGCAAAATAGATAGACTATACCGACATTTTTTTAGTTAATTGATGGAAATTAATCATTTCTTCACACTAGCCGTATATAGGCTAAGGTTGTTGATAGATAGAGTCAACATGAAAAATTCAATTCCATGGCCAGGTTTTGAACCACAGATCTCCTGGTTTCCATCCCGTCGCTCTAACCCGTTGAGCTGCCATGGCCAACGTGCCGTCCTGACATTAAATTCTCCATTTTGACTCGTATATTTCCCCGGTAGACCACTAGGGGCTCTTCCATTCGAGATACACTGTTTGTGGTGACTTACTAGTATCATTACTAGTGGCATTTGAGCATAGTATCTAAATGGTTACACAGGATATTTATTACAGAGTGCTCCGATGTATCCCATAATTATTGCATATTCCGCCTTCTTGCAGCTTGGGTGGAAATGCACAATCTCTTAGAAGAGTTCAAAAAAGATGTTTTTCTCTTATAAAACTTTTACGAAGCTACACTCCTGTTCTAACTAAAATTATTTAAATTCCTTTCTTGGAAGGAAGTAAAAGTAAGTGTTGTCTAGTGTCTTTAATCGACTCTCTTTAAAGTTAATTTAAAGTTAATTTAAAATTATTTAATTTCAACTTAAGTTTTGTTTGCATAATAGTCCCAAAAGAGATGTCGTAATTACAGGAAACTATTGTTTCAGAGTCGTCATTATTGATTTGTATGCAAATGGAGACAAAAGGCCTGCAATGTGTGTCAATATAATGCAAGAGCGCCTAGTGGTCTACCGGGGAAATATACGAGTCAAAATGGAGAATTTAATGTCAGGACGGCCATGGCATGGCCATGGCATTGAATTGTTCATATTGACTCTATCTATCAAAAACCTTAGCCTATATACGGCTAGTATGAAGAAATGATTAATTTCCATCAATTAACTAAAAAAATAAGTTAAATGATGAAGCCTGGGACTTAAGTACTTACGATAGTAAGTCGCCACAAACAGTGTATCTCAAATGCAAGAGCCCCTACTGGTCTACCAGGGAAATATACGAGTCAAAATGGAGAATTTAATATCATGACGGCAAGTTACCCATGGTAGCTCAATGGGTTAGAGCGACTGGATGGAAACCAGGAGATCCGTGGATCAAATCCTGGCCATGGCATTGAATTTTTCATGTTCACTCTATCTATACTGACATATTGTTCATTTCATGACACATATAAAGCCATGCATAATAGATTAGGTAGCAAATTAAATGACGCATTTGTGAGAAAAAAAACTAATGCACTGAAGTGGATATATATTAAAATACTAATTGTCAAATTATCTGCACTTATGTGCCTAACAACTGTATACAAAAACAATGTTTCATATATCAGTCTCTTTTGTAGATACCACAAAATAAATATTGAAGTCATTTCTTCTAAGATTTTACCATGATTATAAAGGAAGGTATAGAAACTTGTGTAAATGTAACATCAAAAGTTATCTTTTTCATATAGGTTCTTTGCTAGCACAAGCAGTTGAATATTTAAAAGTAGTTTCTGTACATTACTATGTGAACATTTTGAAACCAACCTTACTTAAACAGAGGAATAGCCTTTTATCTGTAACAACATTGTAAAGAGAGGAAATTTGTGTGCATGTGTGTCCCTTTGTATAGGTATTCTTGAATACCACTCAATGATATTAATTATGTTTAATCCACAAAAATTACTGTTCCTCTAGATAGACATGCACTGTAGAATATTTTTAAACATTTAAAACTGGAATATTTGATATTCATGTCTCTTTGCTATCAATATAAATAGCAGGGGATTTTTGTCACTTTATTGCAGATATAGCAACATTGTTAATGTCTTCCAGCACAAAGACATAAATAGGAAGCCATAAAAAATTGAATTATTGTGCTCATATCACTAAACTTACTGAGCAGTATGGCTCAGGCAGTTTTGTCCGTGACTTGCATTTGGGAAGTTCAGGCATACCCGACCCATGGGGTTTTTCGTGAGGTTTCCCAAATCACCAGGCAAATGCTGGGTAGGTTAATTACATCCCCCGAATTTCCTGTTCCTCCATTTCATTTGCATTATTTTACATCATCTCTCATCTGGTGGTCTCTTTCAGGGTAGAAGTATCGGCTGGAGACTCGGCGCTGCATGACAAGATGATATGCTCATGGTAAACACTTCGTCATCTGATAGGGCATTCTCTGGTCTCTGCGCCGACCTAGTGGGTCATTTCAGGACCACGGTGGGTGGGATGCTGATTGTACTGACCTAGCAGGCAGTTTCCAACTGGTAATAAAGTAAAAGCCCTGCCCTCTGCACTGTCATGACTCCTTGGGTTGGCGGCCCTCTGTCTCCTCTCATCTCGTTCTTCCTCTTGTGGATACCCCACTTGCGGGCATAGGTACAATAGATCAAGACTGGTTGCAGTGCCGAGTCCACTCAGTATGTTTCTACAATTTTATTTTAGTATAATTTTGATGAAAAGTTGTATTTAATAAAAGTGATAAACTACTAAGTGATAACTTCCAAAAACTCGCACTATTCTTATTTTTCTTCCTTGTTTTTAATCCTTAACATACAAATCACATTCTTTGGCTTTTTGGGCAGAACCCTTCTGCCACAGTTGGCAATAACATTTTTTTTTAATATTTTAACCATCTATTCACTTGGATGTTAGATAAATACTTTGCTAATAACATTTATCCATGTAAAAATCATAGTAATTAATTTTACTTTTTTGTAGTAGACAGATACTTGCAATTTACACACAAATACAATCCCCTAACTGAAAGATATATTTGAATTTAGTTTTGGTATAGAAGAGTGGTTCTTTAAGAGAGATGGAGAGAGAGAGAGAAGAATGTGTGTAGGTATGTGTCTATGTGAAGAGAGCATTCCTTAGGAACCCTCACAGCACCAGACAGCAGGACGTCCCCTAATCATCATTCTCATTTGCCAGTTTAAAGGATCTTAGTATTTGCTATTAAAACAGTTTGCCTATTGCTTACAACTCTGACTGCAGAAAATGTTAAAAATGATACCCCTGTGCTGAACTTTTCCTGACATCTCTGAAGGAAATTGGCAATTACAATGCACGTTCATCTATTGTAATGCTCATTTCACACACAATACATCTTTTAACTGACAGATTGTATGCAGACTGTATGTATATCTTATGTTTTAGATTTCCTCACAAACAGAAATTACAGACT
Source organism: Mantis religiosa (assembly GCA_030765055.1). NCBI lineage: Eukaryota > Metazoa > Arthropoda > Insecta > Mantodea > Mantidae > Mantis > Mantis religiosa. The sequence continues at coordinate 133,952,154 of CM060954.1, read as the reverse complement.
GACAAACTAGGGAACTAGATGGTCAAAATAAGTTGTTATAATAGTAATAACCCTAACCTCAAACATTTCCTTTATGAAATTAAATGTTTTGGCTGCTGTTTAGACAGTTGCTCAATAATGCTGATATAAGCACTCTGACATTTGATATCACTTAACTGTCAACACAATGGGTTGAGTATTTCGGTTCTGTATCTCTCGCCATTGATTGTATGAATATCATTAAAAACTACATCTTTTGTACAGATATAGCACACCATATCATCTTATCATCTGAATGAGAACATGACTTCTTTTTTACTCCAGTATGTATTGTTTTACATTCACAACACTGCTAAGTGAGTAAACCAATTAATCTGTGAATATAATAAATCAAAGATCCATATCACTAGCAATAGTTTGAGAAACCCAATTACAAAAATTCCAACTCACATTATCTTCAGGTTTTGACTCACGATGAGGTCAGTTTGTAGGACTGGCAAGTCACATTTAAAGATTTTGGTGGATATAAATGCACTCATCTTTTGTGAAAGACATTTTCAATGAGAGTATTCTAAGCTTTCTCCTATGTCATCAATTTTTTCTCAGTAAGTACAATTGGGATATTCTTTCCATATTTATTCTGAATTAACCGCATTTCTCTAAATGTTTCTGTGACATTTTATATTATGATCTTACTTGAAACAGAAGCACAGGAAAAATTGTCACAAAATGTTGTAGTTTCCCAAGATACCTCTTACTAATGCAAAACTCAGAAAGATAAATCTTTTGTTGTAAACTAAACCTTTGGGTACCATTTTAAGCCACTACTAAAATGCATACCACTAACTAGGTAATGATGGCACAACTTAAAAGCTACTCAGAAGTACAGAGAAGGAAAAGACAGCGAGATAAGACTGTGTAACTCTAACCGACCATCCATTGGCTCTAATTCTATGCACTAGTAGCCGAGCAGGATGGCTCAGGCAGTTTCATCTGTGACCTGCATTCGGGAGGTCCAGGTTCAATTCCTATAGCTGGCCTACCTGACCCATGGGTTTTGTCAGGGGTTTTCCCAAGTTGACAGGTGGATGCTGGAATGCTGATGTCCCTCCATTTCATCTTCATTATCATTTTACATTATCTCTCATCTAGTGGTCTGTTTCAGGGTAGAAGTATCAGCGGGAGTCTCGAGGCTGCATGACAGGATGATATGATCCTGCTCCTCCTGTAGGATGGTCCCCGGTCTCTGGGCAGGCCCAGTAGTCATTTTAGAATCACGGTGGATGGGATACCGATTGTATTAGCCTATCAGGATGTTCCCAATTGGTCAATAGTATAGACCCTGCCCTCTGCACTGTAGTGACTCCTTGGGTCAGCCTATCTGACGTCTTTAGCCTCCTTTTTTCAAGAGATACTCCACTTGGGGCATAGGTACAATAGACCAAGACTGGTCGACCTGCCAAATCCGTTCTGTATAATTCTATCCTATCCATGCACTGGTAAATGGCAGTGCTGATATGGAGTCTGCATGCCATTTAATAGTGTAAAGAATCCCAAGTAATATACATATATATGTGGATAGTTAAAGAAACCATAGTAAAAGGTGATAACGAATTATCATTATAACTCTTCTTCTTTCACTTTCCCTGCTGCCGTTAGGCGTCAGGTTCCTTCAGCCACTTTCTGTATTTGATCCTATCCTGCGCCAACCTGTATATTCCTCTCAATGTCGTCCCATGTCCGATTGCCACTCTTTCCACATATTGTCTCCATTCCATCCTAGGTCTTCCTATTCTTCTTTTCCCCTCCGCTCTTGCTTCAAATATTCTTTTAGGTAATCTTTCTTCATTCATCTTTACTAAGTGTCCCAGCCATCTTAGTTGGGTTCTTTCCATTGTCTTCAGTATACATTCCTGTTTTAGCTTTTCTCTTATTTTTACGTTTCTAACTTGATCCCTCTTTGTATATCCAGCTACTCTCCTTAAGTATTTCATCTGGGTTGCTGTTAATCTACTTGCATGTCTATCCAACACTGTCCAGCTTTCACTCCCATATAATAAAACTGACTGGTATATCACCTTATATATTCTCATTTTAGTGATTTCACTTACTTCTCTTTTATCAATTATTGTATTATTAATTTGATAATATATATTTATTGCTTTCCTAATTCTATTGTTAATTTCTTGATCTATTCTTCCATTTTTAGTTAGAATCACCCCTAAATATTCAATGCTTGTCACTTTTTCTAATTTTTCACCTTTCCAGAAAATTTGCATTTCTGTCTCTGTTTCCTCTTTACCAATTATCATTACTTTACTCTTTTTTGGATTTAGATTCATACCTTTCTCTTCCAATGTACTAGCCCATTCTGTTATTGATTGTTGTAGGTTCTCTTGGTTTTCCGCCATTAAAACTATATCATCCGCATAAATCAGAGCTTGCACATATACCGGTCTCATTTTCCAGTACCCCTCTCATTTTGTTTGTTCTGCTCTTACAATGTCTGATTATTTGATTCATAAAGATATTAAACAGCAGAGGGCTCAAACTATCCCCCTGTTTAACTCCACTTCTCATTTCGAATTCCTCCGAAATTCTAAGTGTCCCTATTACTTTTTCAAATAGGCTCTTTATTACTTTAATCATTTTCTCTTAAACTTTTAATTCCCTTAGGGCTTTCCATATCTCCTTATGTGGTACCGTATCAAAAGCTGCTTTTATGTAAAAAAAAAGCTGCGTATATCTCCTTTCCCCTACTCAACCTTAAATCCACCGCTTGTCTTATTGTAAAAATGTGATCTTGAGTTTGTCTTTCTTCTCTAAAGGCAGTTTGTTCTTCTTCCATCTTTCCTTCTACCTCCTTCTTCTTTCAATTATTCTTGTGTACAGTTTAAGTGGTACTGATGATAGGCATATCGCTCTATAGTTCTCACATTTCAACGTTTCTCCTGTCTCGAGATTCCATGCCTCATTCATTATTTTAACCAAATAATTATGTGCCCTGCCCCCTGCATACTTTACCATTTCTGGTGATATCTTGTCCCATCCTGCTGCCTTTTTGAGTCTCATTTTTTCCATAGCAATCTCTTAATCAATTCTGTCTAAAGGTATTTCTTCCGTCAAACTCTCTTCTATATTCTCAGTCTCCTGCATCCTCTCTTCTTCCTCCTGATTTACTCCTCTGAAAACTGATCCAGAATAATCTGACCATACCTTCAAAATGTCATTTAACTCTGTTTTTACTTCATTATTTTCATTATAATAACTCAATCTATTTAATTATTTTATTTTTCAACTAAAATATTCAATAAATAAATTGCTTTACCCATGTAATAAATTCATATACAGGGTTAGTTAAAAGTCCCACATGAATAACAGTTGAACCATGTAGCTGTTTAACATGAAACTTGGTGCTTTAACCATAAATATGTACAACTTTTTTATTTTAAGTGAAACATCGTATATTTTTACAGATTTGAATAGTACTCTTCAGTAGCTTTTCAACAAATATCCATTTATGTGTATTTCTTTGCTGTTAAATAAAAATTTTTAAAAGTATAGGTTTTACAGAGTAAAATATTTCTTGTTTCTCCTTGTGATTTGACTCTTCTTTGTTTATATCCAATACTGACCACACATAAATCTACAATGGTTGAAGACAACCACACACAGTATCCACAGATACAGAATGTTTAGTAGGTGTTGTTGCTGATCATATTATTGGTCCTTTCTTCTTTAGAGAAATGGTAAATCCTATTAGAAACTTGGAGTTCCTTTGAAATCAATTATCAAATAGTACCAGCCATCACAAACTTGTCTCCATACCAGTCGAGCATCAGCTACCCAAAAATGACAGCTCACTTAAGACAGACTGTCCATCTATTTAAAGCAGGTTCTTCTACAATGGATTGGTAGGAGAGGTCACATAGAGTAGTCAGCAAGATCCCCAGATATTTTGTCTTTGGATTTCTTTTCATAGAGCCATTTGAATTCAATGTTTTACTGAGATGACTTAGAAGATCTGGAGCACTGAATAATGTAAGTGGTGAGTGACATTTGTAAATACTGGTTAAGTATTCAACAAATGTTTTGCATGATAAACTGTCACATTGTCAGGCAGATGACAGCTATCAGTCTGAACAATGAATTTTGGCTTCACTGTGGCTGAGTGGATAGACTGCTTGACGCTCAGAAAGGTGGTCCAAGTTTGATCCCTGGTGACTGAAAAGTGAAATTTGTGGTGGACTACACAGCGCTGGGGCAGGTTTTCTCCAGGATTTCTGGTTTCCCAAGCCATCTCATTCCACCGGTACTCCATCTTCATCTCATGTATCATTAGTGTCACCGCCTGCAGTGCTGCATGTAGTGAAAGCAGGCATTAAACTTTACATACACATGAACAATGAATTTATAAAGTGAACCATTTTCATATTTCTTTTTATTCTTGTTTCTTTTTTTATTGTGAATTCTTATTGAACAGCTGTTGAAAAGTACAATCCAAATATGTAAAAATTTAAAAATGTACCATTTAAAGTAAGAAAGGTGCATCACTTTTGTTAAATTAGCAGTGGATAAAATCAGTTGTGTAATTTTTAGGTTTTTTTAGATGACTATTTCACAGACTGAGTGTTTTGTTGATCAGCCACAAACTTCAACAGTTATTTAATGCAATTCAATTTTATTTTATTAATCCTTTTAAATCAGATACTGTACGTGGTTTAATGGTACAAAATATGTACATCATAAGCCATTTATACATTAAAAGACAATGTAATTAATATTAACAGTTAAAATAAATTATTAAATACTTACAAGATATTAAAAGAAGAAATATAATACAAGATAAGTCAATAATTATACATAAGAATATTAAAAGTCAAATATTCATCTGCAATATAGAAACAGTCTTCCTACAAAAAATTCTTTATACTGCATTTAAATTGATTAAGATTTTCAATTTGTTTAATGCTTTTAGTAAGTGAATTATATATGTTTATACTGGAATGTCAAACTACATTCTTGGTCAAATTAATGGTTTTATTACTTTTTGTAAAATATATATGAACATTTCTATTTTTAAAAATTATATCTGTTTAGCTAACCCTGTATACTAATAATTTAATAATAAATTTCATATAGGTACATAATTTTACTATTATATCATAGGTATCTACCCTTATAATATGATTTACACAGGATAAAATAATAAAAATGATGGAAATTATTAATAATGTGATATTTGATTCGACTTCTAGCTTTATTAGAATATACTTTTTTCTAAACTACAATTTTAGCCAAAAAGACAATGTTTTTCAGGTGGGTTTACCTGACAAAGTCCATTTGCTTTTGTACACTTATACAATAGAACCCAAAGAAAAGTTTAGGATAACTTATAGCCTTACAAACTATCTTTCTAATACTTTGAACCCCTAACATAGAAATATGCATGTTTACAATATCTGGTCAAAAACAGGACATTGCGAATTTTATTATAACTAAACTTCAGAAAACCATCCAAACCCTATTTTGAATCATATAGCACCCCAAAAGTTTTAAAAACCATCCATATTGTTCATTTTCAACCTTATAAACAAAATTCTATATTTGACTAAAATTTATGCACTTGAGTTATGTCTGATCACCCATGAAGCTTTGATTAATTTTTAGATATACTGTTCACACTCACAGAGACTTTTCTTTTTAAAAATCTAATGCATTTCATTCACATTATTTTCTTTAATCGTTCTTCCACAAATATTCTTCTTCTTTAACTTCCCTAGTTTTACCACTGTCGTGGTGTTAGGGAATTCTGGTCCTATACCCCTTATGCCGCTAGGTGATGGGTTGAGGAACCACAACTCTGGATCAGATAGAGAACCCAGGATGGGTGTTCAGCTCAATGCCTGGAATGACAGTGAGAGAAGTAGATGAATGGAATGAGGGTGAAATTAGTGAAAGTAAAGATGATAATGGGGCAACTGGTGGAATGATGGCAGGGGAAACCAGAGATCTGGAGAAAATTCACCTAGCGCTGTGTTAGGTGAATTTTATCCAGATCTCCAAATCCCACATGCAGTTGCCCAGGATAGAACCCAAGCCACCTTGGTGAGAGTCAAGCAATCTAACCATGCAACCCACAAATTTCTTACAAAGCTTATTTTATTTAAATGTGTTCAGAAATGGTTTCCTTATAAATTTCATTGTATGTACCTCAGGGATACATAAGGCAAAGTGATAATCAAATATTTAAGGTCACTGATCTTTTAAAACTTCATATTCTTTGATGGATAGAGTCAACATAAAAAATTCAATGCCATATTCTTTGCATGACATCATTAATGATCAGTTAGAACTTAAGAAAACTGTGATAACATATGAAAAACTCAAAACAACAATGGAGGCACTGACATGTGGAAGGACGTAACTGCCAAAATGTGAATTATGTGAATTTTTAAGTTTTTCATTGAGAAGGACATGGACTTCTGTGCCAGAGTTTGAAAATATCATATATATATATATAATCACAGCATGAGTGTATACCTTCCATTTAAACTAGTTTCTGTATTACTGTTGGTGAAAAAATGTTCATAAATTTGTTTTTTGCTTCCCGTGAAAAACAAAGAAAAATTTTGCTATTTTTTCTATGTCAATGCTTCTAATGATTAATACCACCAAAAAGTCATGTAAATTGTGTATTTTAATGAGGTCTACATTTTTCATATGCTATTGTTTTCTCCTATGCTTTCCTAGTTACATAAAGTTCATTGTCAATATGATAACAAACTTTACAAGCCATTCACATGACCATGTTTGTCATGCAAACATATGGTATTTCAGTTAAAACCTTACATCACCAATACCGGTGCTAGATACACAGATTCCACTAGCCCAGAAAGTAAGGGCAAGGGAAGCCGAAGTACTGAGTCTGATAGAGGAACCAGGGTTGAAGGGCCAACCCAAAGTCTGGGATGAGAGTGAGAGAAGTGGATGATAGTATGAGAGTGAAATGAATGATAAGAAGGATGAATGATGGAGCAATTGATTGAAAGATGGCGGGAAAAACTGGAGGACCTGGAGGAAGCCTGCCCCACCTCATGTTATCCACCACAAATCTCACTTAGTGGTCCTAAATATATACTTTGGTATTTATTAGAATTTTTTATTTTGAGTTATCTGCTCATAGAATATACACACAAACCTTTTCCTAAAAATGCCTTTTTTAGTCATAGGCCTCAAAACATGTATTTCCAGTGAAATTTTGAAATCAACTTTTTGGGTGGGTTGCGATAACTTCTCTATCTATTATGTAGTAGCAAAGTAAACATGAACAGTTTTCGAAGTAAAGGATAGCTTCTCAGCTCTTCCTATTTGAGTTGTACAGATACATATCTACATAAAACTTTTTTAAACCACTTCTCGAACTGTAAAAACACATAAGCTCCACTTATGTTTAAAAATTAGGACATGTTTCAAGGAACCCGTGTCCTCATCATTAGCTGATGTTTGAACATACATATTTATAGTTTTAACATACCTACATGTTTCTAAAATCACTCTTTTTTGGTGTTGAGTACACGTCATAACATGTATTTCTGTGAAATTTTGACACCCAATATGCTGGTCTGAAGCAAAATCCAGGACTTTTTTCCACACTCTTGGATCCCAACATAAGAAGTAGAGAAATACTTGTGCTTGACAGAAAACAATAACCGCAGCTATTGTGTCATTTGCTTTTAAAGTGGCAAATGTTTGGCAAATGGACACAAAATGAAACTAATCAAAGGAAAATGTTATAACTTTCCTCTGATGATGTATTTGCCACTTTCTGCCTATAGATGGTAAATGCCATATAACCATAATTTTTTTATTTATTCACAGTAATAGAGATGTCCAGATATAAAACATACTATCACTGTTTTTATACACTGACTTGCACTATTTAAACATTATGTAATGGTCGAGATTCAACTGAAAAAATGGCTAAATTCTATAAACCTAGATGCCAATGCAATAGAAGAATATTTGGCAATGACTGAATTATGTATACATCAAAATTATTTTGTCTTCGATGGAAAATATTATAAACAAATTTCAGGACTAGCTATGGGAAGCCCGCTATCACCATTTTTGGCCAATCTATACATGAGCTTTTTCGAAACACATATAACTAAAGCCTTCCCTCATATGTTTAAAACATGGTACAGATACGTAGACGACATCTTTGCAATAGTGCCCTACAAACTAATAGATGATGCTTTGAAACTACTCAACCTGCAAGAACCCAGCATACAATTCACAGTGGAAACTGAAGAGGACTGTAATCTACCTTTTTTAGACCTTAAAATAAAAAAAAGGCAATGAAAAACTAGAATTTGGCATCCATAGAAAAGCAACACACACAGATAATTACATCAAAGCAAATAGTTTCAACCCAATTCCACACAAACATGCAACCATCAACAGTCTGACACACAGATTAGTAAATCTACCTCTCAGCCAGCAAGAATATCAAAACAAATACCATCAAATCTTAAAAACTGCAATTAAAAATGGATATGGAAAAAACCTTGTAGATAAGAAACTAAAATCATTCAAACTTCAAAAGAGATTAAAACAGATCACAGCTCTCACACCAATAAAACAAGAAATTAGATTTGCTAAATTTACTTACCACCCCTGGGCCACAAAAAAGTTCCAAAAAATATTCAAGAAATACAATATAACATTGGCACCAAAAAACAATTACAACATTAAAAACCTACTTCACAGTAATAATACTGATAAGATAAAACCAGAGGAAAAGTCAGGCATTTACAAGATTAAGTGTAAAGACTGTGAAAAAATTTACATAGGGAGGACAAAAAGAAACATAGGCACTAGAAAGAAAGAACACTTCAGGCACTTAAGATACAAAAATATTGATAAGTCCGCAATAGCAGCTCATTTCTGGTCTGAAAATCATGAAATTGAAGATAGCACAGAATTACTAAAATACGTACAAAAACATAGTGAACTCGTCATATGGGAGAGGATATACATAGAAAAACATAAAAACCAACTAATGAACTTTGAAATCCCGCCAGAAGAGAATCCCACATTTAAGTTCATCACTAAATCAACAGATGGCAGCAGCAACCCCAGAATTACCCACACCGCTGGATCAAGCTTCAGTCGCATAAGAGCCGTAGATGCAAACAATGATTTGCGAATAATGTCCTCAAAATAGGTACGAAAGTGAAGCAGATGTGTAAAAAATACGACTCATCTAAAATTTAATAATTATGTAATGGTATTCATTTTTTAAATGTTCAAATTCTTAAATTAAGGGAGTTTTTCCAAGAGATGCAAAATTTTGGTTTTCAATTAGCTAAATTTAAATATATGTCATATTTATTTTATTTACTTGTAAGAGAGGTTTAAATTTCAATTCAATATGTTTTAAGCTTTTCAAGATATTAATTTTTAAATTAAAAAATAAAAATATATTTTTTTCATTATAAGGTCCAATTCTTAAATAAGACTTTTTCTAAAACTTGGCATTACTTCTAATACTACTTACATTTATTGGAGGAAAATGTTATAAACTGTTATTCTACTTTTTAAATAGAAATAAAAATACATTTTTATCAAATCCCGATGTGTTATACTGACATGCCTTTCTCTGCCAATGACAAATGTACATACCTGTCACTATTTATCATTATGTTATTATATATTTTTACTTATAAATGATTTCAAATTAAAGTATACTGGATACTATTCAAAATTCACTCAAAATTCTTAAGAGCCATTTTTTAGAAAATTATAAATAACAATAATAATGGTTCTTTTAAAGAGTAGTTTAGAGAAGATATCTGAGAATCCATGTTGACAATCTCTGGCAGATGCTAAGCTAGAACAACTAATGATCATTTTATTGTTCATCCATATATGCCATGCATGTGCTAAAATTATAAAGATAAAATCAGATTGAAAAGCTCAACATCATGGCCAGGATTTGAATCACGGATCTCACCTTTCCATTCTGTTGCCCTAACCAACTGAGCTACTATGGCAATATGGTGGCAAAGCATTAAATTCTCCAAATTATATATTTTTCTCAATAAACCACTGGGCATTGCCAAATTAATTTTGAGATAACATACCCTAATTGTAATTTATAATCTCATAAGTACTAATTTATTATTCTGCATTACTATTAGCCAGGCTTCTTGAGACTATACCAGACCACAATTTGCTGATTTCATTTGTTTCTTTTCTCCCTTTTATATTCAAATTATTTTATCAATATGTAACTTTATATGTACAAATTAACTAAACTATCTATTAACTAACCTGAACTAAACTATGGCCACTTTGTTTCAAAAGAAGACTTACAATTAAAAACATTTTATATAAAAGGTAATAACGGTTTCAATTTACATTTATAATATAGATGTTTTTATATGTAACATTCATTCAACTTTCATTTTTATCAAAAAAGAAGAAGAATAAATATAAAAAACATATTTGTAGTCGGTTTATTGACACTTTGTCACTTACATTTTTATATTATCAAGGGACTATTTGAAACTAATCCCTCGATAATATAAAAATGTAAGTGATGAACTGTCAATAAACTTACTACAAATATTTTTTCAACTAATTTTGATGTCACTGTTACTAAATTCCTCCAATCACGAATAAGAAGAAATATAAATATTAAAAGCAGAAGCATTATTAACAGTGAAGTATTCTTCACTATGGGGAGCCCACTTTCGCCTATCTTAGCAGACCTATACATGAGCTATTTTGAAACACACATAGTAAAGGCCTTCCCACAGATTTACAAATTTTGGCGGAGATATGTTGATGATGTTTCTGCTATCATTCCGGAAAAACTTAAAGAAGATTCTCTAAAATTACTAAACCTGCAAGATAATCATATCCAGTTTACAATGAAAGTAGAAAGAGACAACACCCTAACCTTTTTGGACCTCAAGATAACTAGAAATTGTCATGGTGTAGATTTTGGACTATACAGGAAGCCCACACACATAGATAATTAAATAAAGAAAAATGAATACAACCCAGTTTCACATCAACTAGCTGCCTTTAGAAGTCTAATTCACCGGCTATACAACATCCCACTGAGTAAAGAGGAATTTCTGAAAGAACAACACATAAAAGAGATAGCAATATTAAATGGATTCAACCCTACCATCATAAGGAACATGAAAAGAAAGGAAAAACTCAAGATAATATCAAAAAAGACCGCTCTCACACCGCTTAAAAACACAAACTGGCAATATAGAAAATTCACCTACCATCCATGGGCTATTAGAAAATTTGAACGAATCTTCAAAAGACCAAACTTAAAACTAGCACCCCAAAACAAATTCAGTCTAAAGAACCTGCTAAATAAACCGCTAAAAAATTCAATCCCCAACAGTTTGAAATCGGGAATTTATCGGATAAACTGTGAAACCTATGATAAAAACTACATAGGAAAAACTAAGAGAAACTTGTTAACCAGGCAAAAAGAACACCAGAGGATCATAAAGTTGAAACAAACAGAAAAATCTGCAGTGTCACACCATTTTTAGACAGAAAACCACAATATTGGCCATAACATAAAACTGTTGAAATCTTTAAGTACACCCATAGAATTGGATATTTGGGAAAAAATATTCATAACCAAAAACCGGGATAAAGTTATAAATTTTAAAATCCCGACATTAAATAAAGTATTAAAACTTAGTGCCCCTAACACCAGATGGCAGAGGGATTGGAGCACCATAGTAGTGGAAGAAGAGGAATGTTCATTTAGTCACCAAACAGCTGAGGATGAGATCGAATGATCTTGAAAACATTTCAGTTATACAACAACATAGTAAGTGAAGTTGAGTGTAAACATAGTGACTCATAAATCAAACTCTATTAAATTATAGATGAGTCATATTTTTTAAACATCAGCTTCACTTACTTACTTACTGAAGACATGTTTCGCAAACTATTGTTCACATCATCAGTTCTAGTGCGACTAAAGCTTGATCCAGTGATGTGGGAAGTTCTGGAGCTGCTGCTGCCATCTGTTGATTTTGTGATGAATTTAAACTAATATCCTAAATATTTTTTCATATTTATAATCCATTTTTATAACAGCATCAGTGGCTAGCAGATACATTTATTTTAAGTTTCCCCTCAATAATTTCTTTGATTTTCTTTGCCAATGTTGATTTTTCTGATATATTTTCCTTTATATTTCATAATTCATTCTCCTGAGTCTTATTTTTCTTGCTTTCACCAACAGCATCCTAGCAGTCAAACTCCATAGGCATCTTCTATTCCTAACTATTAGGAATATCATCTTCATTCATTGGTTGACTTTCTATTTCCAACTCATCTTCTAAATTATATGTGTTCTCCTCTCGTGTCCATCGAGTCATGATTCTTCTTACTATTCACATGCCTCCTTTTCTCTTTTATCGATGTTCCTTTCCCTTCCATGTAGATATTTTCCACATTCCTATCAGTCGAAATCCAAAGTATTTTCTTCTAATATATAAGTTTCTCCATCTTCTTCTTTACCCATTGGTAGACTTTCTTCTTTCAACTGGTCTTTTAGATTATATGTCTCCTCTCTTCTCCATTGGGTCATGATTCTTCTGACCTTTTGCATATCTCCTTTGTCTGTTCTATCAATGTTCCTTTCCCTTCCTTGTTGTACATATCCTTTTAATATCTTTAAAGATACTTGTTGCTTCATCCTTATTAATAATGTATATTCATCCTGACTTCTTATTGTGTCCCATAATCTTTACCCCTATAATTTTCTTCTGCCATCTACCAGTATTTCTGCATTTATTTCACATTCAAAGATAACATGCTCAAGTGTGTCTTCAAGTTTGCACATCATACATTTTCCTTCTTCCCTCCTTCCTATCCACACTAAATATCCCTTGTAAGGTCCATGTCCAGATAGAAAATGGAAAAGCCCTTTCATGGACATAAATACCTTAAGCATTTGGTCAGTCACTGGTAATTGTTCTTGCACAGATTTGTTTGATGGCTAAAGTTGGAAAAATAGAATCAAAATCCAGTGCCATGGCCAAGATTTAGTCCTCACATCTTCAGTTTTCTATTTGCCGCTCTGCATTTAATGTCATGCTAGGTGTTGCAATTCTATGTCCTTGAATTTTTTCAGTTTTATTTTACCTTCGTAAATAACTTTGATATTCATCCTCAAAACTTAGGCTGTTAACCCTTATATCAATTTTTTGGATACACTACAGTACTTCATCTTCCTATTAATTAAGTGATAATAAAAGTAAAACAGATGTAGAGAGAAAATCAATTTACTTTTTCTTGTACTGAAATGTACTACAGAGTAATGATGTGATAAATATTGTATACAATCAAAATTTTATGGAAAATAGAAAAATAGAAAATTCTAGAAAAATAGAAAGTTACTTTAATATTTCATTCTTGGCACTGGGAAGCACTCTATTTGCCAGTGAAGTTGAATCCTTATTGACACATAAGTTCAAATGTATAAATTTCTTATGCAAACCGTAATTAAAAGAAACTACATACCTTTATCTAGGATGATGATGATAGTTGGCACTACAGGCCATGTAGGCCCTTGGCCTACCTAACCACCCTCTTCCATTCTACTCGGTCCTCTGCTTTTCTTCTCCAGCCTTTAACACTCAAGTCATCTTCTACATCATCTACCCATTTTTTCCTGGGTCTTCCTTTTCTTCTTCTGCCATCCAGCTTTCCTATGAATATCTTCTTAACTACACTGGTTTCCGGCATTCTCTGCACATGGCCAGTCCACCTTATTCTTCCTTGTTTAATTTTCACTGCTATATTTGGTTGTCCAAATAGGCACTGTAACTTCAAGTTAGCATTCTCCAGCCATCCAAATCCCCTACCATTCCAAATATATTTCTCAAAATCTTCGTTTTTCACCGTAATAACCACCGTTCTTCTCTGGTTGCCAACACCCAACTTTCTGAACCATACATTATTATTGGTCTCAGAACAGTTGTATAAATTTTAATTTTAGTATTCCTACTGATGTTCCTTGATTTAAACATATTCTGCAAGGCCTTTATCTAGGAAATAATGGAAAAGATGTCCATACATCTCTCACATCATGTAATAAAAATTGCATTAACATGCATTAATTCTTATAGTTCTGTAAATAAAATAATATTTCACTGTAAAAATATTAATTGGAGGTTAATATCACTAACATTATGCAACATTCAATTACAGAAAGTATTTCTACTCATATTATCTTGTGGTTTTAGTTCCTAACCTACAGTTATTTTACAGGTTTTAGTTTTAAAAGTTTATTTGCATTCCAAGCCAAGGTTTGTGAAATTCTTGATGCCCGTGCAAACTTTCTCAGGGATTTATTTGCACTTTACCTTTACTCTCATCTCATTGAGTTTTACGTCAATAAGAACATGGCTATATACTCTTGGTTTCTTATCAAGAATACATCCCATTTCCCTAAATTTATTCACAAGATTGCAAATAACTCTCTAAAAGGAACTCAACAGCAGGTAATCTGTTTATAAATCTCTGTCTCACTTCTCTAAAAGGTTGCTGTCACATAGGAATTATACATGAAGATTCTGTGTGCTTAAGTATATAGATTTTTCAACATTGTAACGGCACCAGTTCACATGGTTTTACAACTACTAATCTCTGTACAGCATAGACTTTGAATCAACTAATTAGCCATTACCTGGAGAGAGAACAGAACCAGTTAGATATACTACAGTGCAGCACAAGTAATTCCCTATAATATGGCCAAGCATTTAAATGAAAAGTATGTAGAATCATACCTTAAGCTATGGACATACAATCCACTTCCATTCTGTATTAAACTAGACCACAGTGAATGGTGTTGAAAATACTAATTTCACCTGACTCCTCTATTTCAGTAGCTTGTGAACAAAGAACTTCTAATCAAATTAATTAGATCACATAAATAACAGGGAAGGTAATCAACATATATGATGTGCGTACATGCCCAAATAGGTACCACATTTTATAACTGGACACCTCAATTACTTTAATTTATACTGTACTCATAATGACCTTGAAGCAGTTAAATATTTTTGTAATGTTGCATCATTGTTATAAGAGGAACAGCTGGCCCATTAAGGTGATTATTTATCAGAGCAATTTACTGGAAAAATAAATAAAGTTTCAAATTGCACTAGTTTAGTAAATAATACAATTTTATTAGCAATGTATATCTTGTGTAAAGACTAAAATTGAGTCATACCTTATAAAACTTGTAACTTCACTGTTAACAATGCTTTTATTTATAACTATTCAAATTTATATCTAATTTCTACAACTTGACTCCCTTTACAGAAATAATTACAATATTTATTTGATTCTCTAGTGTGGGAGCTTTCTTTCAAATTAGAGAAACTGAGTAAATTAATTTTATATAAACCATTTCAACTTTAAAAAGCGCTCTAGTGATAAATATCATTCCAATATAAACTTGAAAGAAGCGTAGGGACAGTGAAGCACAAATTAGTACAAAAGTGAATCGAGAAGATATTGACACATTGCTTCACTCACACTGTTTATTCACAGGACATGTTTCAAGAGCTCTTGCTCCTATCATCAGCTGATACTCGACTAGTGTAAGTTGTAGTGGTTTCCTCTTTCTCCGTATTGTCAATAGATGGTGTGATGTACTTGTCAAAGATGTCCGGTGGTGGAGTTTCAAAATTCATGACTCTATGACGATTTTTGTTAATGAAGATTTTTTCCCATACGGAAAGGTCTATGGGGTGATTAACATTTTATTAGAGGTGTTTTCAAGTTGATGTCATGTCTAGTATTCAAAAAATGAAAAGCCACTGCTGATTTTTCTGTTTCACCATTTTTAATGTTTCTTATATGTTCTTTAGTTCTGATGTTAATATTTCTTTTTGTTTTTCCTATATAAATTTTAGGTAAGTTTCACATTTGATCTCATAGATTCCTGGTTTTTCTTTGGTAGTGATTGAATTTTTGGGAGGGCCTTTTAACAAATTTCTGATATTAAACCAGGACCTATTTTGTCCTGTGAATAAACAGTGTGAGTGAAGCAATGTGTCAATATCTTCTCGATTCACTTTTGTACTATCATTCCAATAGCCTGATCTATTGTATAAAGCAGATTATTGTCTAAAGAAAAAGGAAAGAAGACTTACAAAAATTTGTTCTGTTACTGTCGCACAACATCACTTCTGCAAACCGTTCTTGGAAAAGCTTATTTTTCTCTTTACTTGTACTTCATACTAATAGAAACAACTTTGCACAAGTAGTTTAATTACATATTTCATTGTAGATACAAGAGGAATATAAGAAACATAAAAAAGTCCTTAAAAGATAGGTCATTATATGCTGGCTTTGAAAATCTACCGCCTTGACAAGATGACACAAGAAATAAAGGTCATTAACTAGATAAAAGTACCAGAAAATTTGAATGAAACTATTCTCCATAAAAGTGAAGAGAAATGTATAGAATTTGCTGAGTGGTATGGTTCAGGCAGTTTCATCTGTGAGACTGTGGCCCACATTCAACCAGGAGGTCCTGGTTCAATTCCCATGGCTTACCTACCTGACCCATGGTTTTTTGGGGAGTTTTCCCAGGTCGCCAGCTGAATGCTGGGTAGGTTAATTACATCCTCTGAATTTCTTGTCCCCTTATTTCATCTCCATTATCATTTCATATTGTATCACATCTGGTGATCTCTTTCAGGGTGGAAGTGTTGGCGGGTGTCTCGGCATTGGATGGCAGAATGATATGCTCTTGGTAAAACATACTCCTCCAGTAGAACGGTCTCCAGTCTCTAAACCCGATCTGATGGGGCCATTTCTCAACCACAGTATGGTGGGATGCTGTTTGTATTGGCCTGCCAGGAAGCTTCCAACTGGTAAAGTGTATGGACCCTGCCCTCGACACTGTCATGCCTCCCACAACAGATCAAGTTTGGACCTCTGTGCCGAATCCCCTTCATAGCATAGTCCAGTCCAGTATGAAATTTCAAATTCCCAAAGAATTGAAGATATACATGTCATAGTCATAAAATTATCTTAAGCATGAGGCATTTTAATAAAAATCATTAAGAAGGATATGTAAGAAAGTATAAAATAATACAATTTTTATATGTAAAAAGTAATTTGTTATTAGGGAGGAGGTCTTGGAAAATCTTTGGGAAATGCTGAGCTTAACTTTCATTTTAAATTATACTGTTAAGGGTAACTTTCAAACACACTAGAACCTTTTTATAATGTTTTTTGTGAAATAAAATGCTTCTGCAGCTATTATAAATGCTAGAGACAATTAAAATTTATTTTTGTCTTACAGCTATACTTCAAGATTCTATTCTATTATGGATATGTGGCCCTTAAGCAGTATCTCAGGTAATGCTCATAGTCAAGACCCATTCATAGATCACAAACTTGTTGAAATCAGATGCTATTTTTACTTTCTCTACTTAGCTATGGTAAGTAGAGGAAGTGTTTTGTTTCACACAAAAATTTGATACTGAGATTTCGCCGGAAATAAAACTTTTGTGTGTATCCAAAATAGGAAGTTTAGAAGAAGGTCCACATGTTTAGAATAATATAACTAAAAAATGAAAAGTTGGTTAAATACAGAACTTAATTCCACTGTGTAAGGACTGTGTTGACAACAGCTGATGATGTTAGGAAAATCCTAAAGAAACACGTTCTAGGTAAATACTAGCAATAAGTGGAGCATTGAATATTAGTTTGACTCAAAATTATATTAACAGAACTTGATATTTAGCTTCAACACACATCAATGTGACATGTGATGTGATGTCACATCAACATCATATTTACCAAGGCACAGGTGTTTCAGAAGTGTATCATTTAAATGTAGCCACAAATTCAAACATGCATAGGATCTACAAAAACATCAAAATTCATTTTCTAAAAATTAAATCTTTAAATTTTGTTCTCATATTTATTTTAGAGGGATTGCAAAGAGGGAGAATGATACAACCGGCCATTTTGTAGTGATCTCTTTCACAGTTTCAACTGTCTGACTGCAAAGGTTTTTGTTGTATTGTACATGTTTACTGTATTTCAATTTCTTGCTTAAAGTTGCTGGTTAAGCTATTTCATTGTTGTGATATAACGAGGAAGGGAGATCTATAAATCATTTTGTTTTTTCTAATTCAGAGATTTGTTTTCATTGTAAAAGCAAAGCTTAGTGGAAATTAATCGTTTTTCCATACTAGCCATGTGTAGGTGATTTGACTTGGTAGAATCAGATTGAAAAATTCAATCAAATCAGTTGGACAATTTAATGCCATGCAGGCAAGTTGGTCATGGTAGCTCCATGGTTAAGAGCAACTGTACGGAGTGGATCAAATCCCAGCTATGGCATTGAATTTTTCAATATGACTCTACCTATTCAAATGCAAAGCATAGTGATTAAATCACTAGAAGAACGCTCAAATATAGAAAGCATAAAGAGGTATAATTATGAATTTTCTTAAAGTAGTTATTTTGTAAAAATGTTTGTATGCAACTCTTACTTACCTAATGATTTATAAACTCATTTTCTGTCTCACAAAGTTCAAAGAAGTAGTGAAACAAAAAACAAATCCTTTTGCTCTTCAATCACTTCTAGAATGCTGTAAGTTTATAGTAAAACTATCCTTCGCTAATCAAGTTTCTTAAATTTAATACATAAAAAAGAATACTTTAAAAATATCTCACCAGTGGTAGTATCTTTTGGGACAATTAAGTGAAGTAAGCATACATGTATTCGGATTCAGATTTATTCATCAAGAAAATTTGTACAGAATATGGGCTTTGTCAAAAAATGCTAAGACAAACATATTTGCAATATACAAGTTTAAGAAAATAATATAAAGTTGCACCGAGGTAAAACTCAGATACCCAGCATTTGCTTTAATGACTGAGGGAAACCTCAGAAAAAATCTCAGCCAGCTATACAGTAGCATTTGAACATTTTAAACTGATCAGATTTCCATCATATACATTATATTTACAAATGAGATGATTAGAGTATTAAAATATAGGTGATGTGGAGTACAATCTTGGTCTTGGAGGTTGTCATTAAGCTTCTTCTTGAGCCGAAATGCATGTCCCAGATGAACAGGATCCATGAAACAAACAAGTTCAAAGTGGCAGTATTTTCAAAAATTAACTGGAATGGATGGCTTATTTACCAATTTCTAATTCCAAACAAACAAGTGATTTAGTGTGAAGAGTAATCAAAATTGGGTATTCAAGAATTCATCAAATGAATAAAACATATATTTTAAGAGCAAGTTTTAAACTTTATTTTAAGTCACTGTGGGTGGCTCAGTTGGTTAGGCACTGGCCTACTAAATACCAATATTGCAGATTCAAAACCAGTCCACTCCCATGGTTTTCAAGCATGTATAAAAGCAATAATTCTATTTCAGTAGTTTTTTTGGCTGGTAAAAGAACTCCAGAAGGACAAAATTGATCTGATTTTTACAACTGACATGCCGTTAGCAACAAATTTTTTAATGTACTGATAAATTTGCATCCACATCACAAATAAAAATGGCTAATCATAGTCATTTATCTTTATTTTCATCCAATTTGGTTTTTCTTCTTTTTTTTAATATATAAAAAACATCATAGAAAATAGTATGCCTCTTTTTTTTTTTTTTGGTTGTAATTTTTGTACTCCAACATTAAGTCATATCGGACGATGAATGAAATGGGTGAAATGATGCTCAAATGAGCCCGGGATCCATGGAGCTTACAGTTACCTGACATTCGTCTTTCAGGATAAGGGAAAAACCCGGAAAAAACCTTATCCAGGTAACTCACCCTGACCGAGATTCGAACTCGGGACCTCTTGAATGTGAGGAAGACATGCTAGCGTCTACACTACCATCTAGATATTCTGAACTCCCTGTCACTAATAGGTTTTAGGGTATGAGCAATTTCTCAACCTAGGATGCAACCAGCAAGAGATGTTTCTTTTAAAAAAAGAATAGAATCTGTTTTAGCTGTATTTTCAAATTAAGTATTTGTTTAGTGTGTTCAGGACCTAAAATATTCATAGAAGTCAGAAATGATGATTTGCTATTTTACATTTGATTTGTTACAGTCATTATTATATTTTAAATGACCACCCCAACACCACAACATGTGTTGTTATATTTGAAGATAGCAACAACAGCAATGATGCACGAAAGTGAATCGAGAAGATATTGACACAGTGCATCACTCATTGTCAATATCTTCTCGATTCACTTTTGTGCTAATTTGTGCTTCACTGTCCCTACGCTTCTTTCAAGTTTATACTTTAAACAACAATGATGATGATACCTTGCAAATTTCCTTTTGGAATATCTAGTACTTTTAACATAAAAAGCAAAGGGTTTAATTCCCTTTATTATTTAAAAAAAAAACTGTTTTTTCCATTCATCATGAAATTTGTGTTTATACTGTGGCTCAGAATGCACCATGACAACTTTCCAACTGGAAACTATGTTGCGGCTCAACAATGCCTGTTAAAAGGTCACATGCATTGACATATAACTGTCATGCACACTGAGCTTTCAAAATGAAATCTTTTGTCATATGCAGAAAGAGAGTCAGTAAAATGCCCATGACTGCATAGGCTGTACTTCAGACTTCTTCAGATTATATAAATTTAGAGTTAAATAATAATTTTAAATAACTCAAGGCATTGCTAGAAAATAAAAATGTATGCTAATCATAGTTAATTACATTTTAAGTATTTTATTATGCTTAAGTATATTTTATTTGCTGCATTTGAGGTTTTCAGTACAAAACATCAACAGCTAAAATATAAGAATGATAGTCATAAACATTTTAAACCTTAAGTCAAATGTTCATTTGTTATTATTTGTATGAATATCTTGAAGGCAAACAACATCAAAGGTTTTAGTATTAAACAGATGAAATGAATAACCTGACTCCATCCTAGTCATGCAATAAAACCAAGTACTGGTATTTTTAAGTACTTATTCCCATGTATGATAATCACTAGAGTCCGGTTAATAATCAGAATGTCTTTTTAACAGGTGGTAATCAAATATAGAATAAAAAGAAGTATTTCAGAAAGTGGAGTGCCATTGTTACTAAAATTAGGCAAGTGAGTCAACCTTGTATATACTTTTCTCCACTTACAAGTTTTTTATGAAGACTAGTTTCTGGGGACTTCTCCCCTATCGTCAGTTTTGTGGTTGACTGATGTTGCATCCGGTGTCTGCATCTGGCTTGGTGTTGTGCTGCCATCTAACGTCCCGGTAAGTTTGATGACGTCATCTACCGCAGGAATTTCAAAATTCATCAAGAGGTCCTGTTTTTTCGTAATAAATATGTTTTCCCAACTCTGTAGTTCCAGAGGGTTCTTTGCCTGTTTGATCAGTTCTATTTCTTGTTTTATGTTGTGATTCTCAGACCAAACGTGATGTGCTACGGCCGACTTGTCCATTTCTTCAGAAATATTAAATTCAAACAAATGGACAAGTCGGCCGTAGCACATCACTTTTGGTCTGAGAATCACAACATAAAACAAGAAATAGAACTGATCAAACAGGCAAAGAAACCTCTGGAACTACAGATTTGGGAAAACATATTTATTACGAAAAAACAGGACCTCTTGATGAATTTTGAAATTCCCGCAGTAGATGACGTCATCAAACTTACCAGGACATTAGATGGCAGCACAACACCAAGCCAGATGCAGACACCGGATGCATCATCAGTCAACCACAGAACTGACGATAGGGGAGAAGTCCCCAGAAACTAGTCTTCATAAAAAACTTGTAAGTGGAGAAAAGTATATACAAGGTTGACTCACTTGCCTAATTTTAGTGGTAATCAAATGTTATGTAATATTGATAGAGTCGACATGAAAAATTCAATGTCATGGCCAGGATCTCCCAGTTTCTGTCACAACCTTTGAGCTGCCATGGCCAACATGTCGTCATCACATTAAATTCTCCAATTGACTCGTATGTTTTCCCGTTTTGAATTTTTCAGGTTGACACTATCTATCCAAAAGCTTAGCCTATACATGGCTAGTATAAAGGAACCATTAATTTCCATCAATTAACAGTTATATAATATACTCACATTTTTAGGAATTTGGAAGGCACAGAACCAGCTTTTATTTTGTCTATTTGAATTACAAATACCAATTTTTGCATTTTTAAACTAAACTTAAAATTTTTCAATTTGTTTTCATGTCTTCTATTACATTCAAAAAATTCTAGATTATTGTAACCATTCTATCCTGGAACTCAGACATACTTTATGTTGGAATGGACTATCTTATCATGTTTGCCATCTGCTAAAGATTTAGTATTTCCTTATAAAAGTGGATAATCCAGAAAATATTAGTGAAAACATTTTGGTCAGTCGGGAAAGCAGATATACCATCATTTAGCTATGATACCAAAATTCGGTCAACCATTGAAATATAAACTTCAGAATTCTGTTAGTGAAGGTGATATCCACATGTTTTCAACTGAATGGATCAGTTTTATTATGTAACTTGTAAGTGTGAAAAGGCAGTTAATAAGAAAAAAGAAAAAGCATTTTATAAATCACATGTGCTCTCAATTTACAGAGTGATGATAAGAAAATAAACTACTTTCAACAACTGTCACATCTAGCAAAGAATCAAAATTTTCATTAGATTTGTGTAAATATTAGTTGAAGCCTAACACAAGAAGATTTACAACTGAACTTGTGGTAGTGTGCAACAATAAAAATGTATTTGTATGAATCTCAGAAACTATTTGTAGTTGGTTTATTGATACTCATCACTTGTTTATATTAATGAGAGACTCATTTCAAAGGCATTCGCCTCCATTTTCAATCTCTGGAAAGAGTTGGAAAGAGATTGAAAATGGAGGCAAATGCCTTTGAAACTAGTCTCTCATTAATATAAACAAGTAAGTGACGAGTATCAATAAACCAACTACAAATAGTTTCTGAGATTAATTTTGACGTCACTGTTACTAAATTCCTCCAAACACATATATGTATTTGTATGATTTTAAACAAAATATTAGATATTAAATATATTATTATAACTTTCTAAAATGTATGCCTTTCTTTATATTTTTAGTAGTATAAATGCCTAAAGAATTGGGCCCTAATAATCATTATAATCTTTGGTTAAATCTTTGGCCAGCTATTGCAAAAATGCTCCTAGTTTTCATTATGCCTTTGCAGCCTAATTAATTCTTTTGTCTTCCCTCGTCAGTTTCCTTCCTAAGAAACCTTTTCTGCATGTTATCCTTCTAATTGTATACAAATGTGCCTATGGGAGCATTCATATCTGAACTTGGTGCTTTTAAGATATCAGTTTTGTTGACAAACAAAAATGTTGTTAGCAGTGTATAAATAAACTTGTGCCACAACTAATGCTATAATTAATATGACAAAGTACTGCATGACATTTAATATTTAATTAAAACCTAAACTGAGATATGTTATTTAAACACTTTCTGTAAAACTATGCTTTATATTAAAGTATTGTAATGACCAGAATTCACCTAATAAAATTTCCCCATCCCAGATATATTCCATGGTATGGAACCAGAAATGTTGGACTTTGAGTTTTAGCTGTTGCCCAGTTATTTCCTTCCTGTACCTGGTTGTATGGATGCATCTACATTCAGTTTCCTCATACCTTACTCCACATGTCAATGCACTTACATTTTAAAATAAAACCTGAAACTTTCCTGGCGACAAATATGCTCAAGTTCCTCTCAGAAAGCAAGCTAGGTAATTAGAGGCATACCATTAGATTGGCTGAAATCATATCTTCAGGACAGGGAGCAGTGTGTGGAAATTATACATAATTCAAATGGTAAATTGGACAAAATTAGATCCTCATTTCAGAAAATAACTTACGGTGTACCCCAAGGCTCGAAACTTGGGCCCTATTTATTCCTTATATATATAAACAGTATATTCAAAACAGTAGTAGAAGCAGGGGAATTGGCCATCGGATATGCCGATGACACCACAATCATAGTGAAGGGAAAAACGGAAAGTGAAGTACAAAATAAATCCAATCTTATACTTGAAAAAATTAGTAGTGAGTTAGGAAAACTAGGCATGGTAATAAATACAAGCAAAACAGAATGGATGCAAATCACCTTAAACAAAGAAACACAATCACATATGCAACTAACATTAGATAATAAAAAAATACGCGAAGTAACAAAAACTAACTTCCTTGGACTAATAATAGATAACAAACTAAATTGGAAACAACACATTGAAAAAATAGTAAAGAAAATAAATATGGGACTATATATTTTAAAACAGGCAGCACAACAAATGGATAGAGAAACTCTAATACAAATTTACTATGCAGTCATACACTCTCATTTATGCTATGGGGTGGTATTATGGGGAAATGTACAGAAAAAAGCAATGGTAAGAATATTAAGACTCCAGAAATATGCCATCAGAATAATTTGTAGATTAAAAAGGAAGGATTCTTGTAGAAATGTCTATAAAACATTAAATGTATTAACATTTACAGCATTGTATATATATGAGTGCATTAAATACGTAACAAAAAATTCTAGCAACCAAAATAAAAACATGTACATACATACACACACATGACACAAGAACAAAACAAAATTATTTCTTAAACAGATTAAGAGGAACATTAAGTAACAAAAATATAGAAAATAAATCTAAAGAATTGTACAATCATTTACCGAATCAAATAAAACAGATAACAGAAGAAAAATTTAAACTTAAAGCAATTAAAAAGTACCTCGTAGAAAACCCAGTCTACTCTATAGATGAGTATAAAAGGTTAAATAAAGCTTAAATAGTAAAGGTACCCCCTGCTTATTTTATTATATTTTATTATTTTAATATTGTTATGTACAGAGTATTTATTAAACCTGTTGACGTATCCTATGTAATTGGATCATATGGATGAAAATAAAAAAAAAATAAAAAAAATCTTTTCACCTCGCTTGCTTCCCGAGAACTTGAGCATTTACACTTTGTTTTCTCTTATTGATTACCGGATGCATAAGTGCCTATTCCATGTCAAAATAGTTTTGCATATAAAACAATACTTTACCTGGATGGATAGAGTCAACATGAAAAATTCAATGCCATGGCCAGGATTTGAACCATGGATCTCCTGGTTTCCGTCCAGTCGCTCTAACCCATTGAGCTATCATGGCCAACGTGCCAACATCACATTAAATTCTCGAACTAACTCATATTTTACCCAGTAAATCACTAGGAGTTTTCATAAACACATGAGACAATTATCGTAATGGCGACTTACTATGCTGTAAGTACTTTAGGGTCCGGGCTTTATAGTTCGGACCACTATTAGGTACAATTAATGCAAATTAATTGTTCTTTCACACTAGCCGTGTGTAGGACGCACTATGAAACGGTAGAGCCAGACTGAAAAATTCAATGCCATAGCCGGAATTTGAACCATGGATCTTCTGGTTGCCGTCCAGCCGCTCAAACCCTTGAGCTACTATGGCCAACGTGCCAACATGACATTAAATGCTCCAACTGACTCATATTTTCCCTGGTAAACCACTAGAAGTTTTCATAAACACATGACATAAAATTCATATTCTGCCACGGATATGATTTTGACGGATGCGTGAAATGATGAAGCCTGGGATTTAAGTACTTACGATAGTAAGTCGCCACAAACGGTGTATCTCAGATGCTAGAGCCCCTAGTGGTCTACCGGGAAAATATATGAGTCAACTGGAGAATTTAATGTCAGGGCGGCACGTTGCCCATGGTAGCTCAAAGGTTAATAGCAACTTGACGGAAACCAGGAGATCCATGGTTCAAATCCCGGCCATGGCATTGAATTTTTCATGTTGACTCTATCACTAGCCTATATACAGCTAGTGTGGAGAAATGATTAATTTCCATCAATTAACTAAAATAATAAGAGTTAAATGATGAAGCCTGGGATTTAAGTACTTACGATAGTAAGTCGCCACAAACGGTGTATCTCGGATGCGAGAGCCCCTAGTGGTCTACCGGGAAAATATATGAGTCAACTGGAGAATTTAATGTCAGGACAGCACGTTGGCCATGGTAGCTCAAAGGTTAAGAGCGACTGGACGGAAACCAGGAGATCCGTGGTTCAAATCCCGGCCATGGCATTGAACTTTTCATGTTGACTCTATCAAAAATCTTAGCCTATATATGGCTAGTGTGGAGAAATTATTAATTTCCATCAATTAACTAAAATAATCCAATTCAGTACTTGCCTTTGTAACTGAGAGAAACCAGACCATCTCATGGTCTGCACATGAGATTTGAATCAGAAACCAATGTATGCCACTCTGCTATTCCCCTTGGTTCTTAAAATTTATTTTTATAAAATATACTTTAAAAGGTTTGGAAATTTAAATTTTTTCTGCCATATGTTCAGATTTTATTAATAGCATACCATCTTCCAGTTTACTAATCATAGAGATGTGACCTAATTTATAAAGGTTCTCTCCCTGGCTTAGTTCAGCTTGACACGCAGTTCCAGCAAGGGCAGACCAAGTACAGTTTCAAAAAGATATGTGCTTCTAAAAATTTATAAGGTTGAAAGTCACATGCTGAAATTTCCAGACACTAAAATTCCCTAAAGTTAAAAAATATATGGTTAAATTTATGGTCAAAGATTAAAAAATATGTGGTCTGTATATTGGATAATTTAGAGATTTATAACGTCTGGGAGTACAAAAGAACACCTGAGAGTTGGCCGAACTTGCATTTTACAAATATGGCAATTTGTATCCATCAAAATCTTCTCCAGAAGTGGGTGATCTTTGTATGGTTACTTAATAATAAGTTGGACTTAGAGCCCAATGAAGGAGCACTGGGAATTTTCTGATGCTGCAACTGCAGATGTAAATTAAACCAAGATAGCATCTACAGAGGTAGGGCAAGAATGGACATCATAGGATTCTGTTCACTGGTGTTAAAGTATTTATCATAGAAGAGAGTTTTAACTGGCAAAATGATAACATTTTATGCCTCATATTCTCAGGAAGGCCATGAAAAGATTACTCACATTTAAATAGGTCGCACCCCTCTTCATTCATGATTTAGTGGGGTTGTGTTATGAAGGTATCACCAGGATTATTGCTACCAAAAGAGCTTTAAGGCAGAAAGTCAAAAAATAGAAAACTGTGTTTTAAAATTGTTACCTTTAAATTCTATGTTTTCTCCTTAATACAGTGCAATTTCAATTCCTTTCTTGGAAGTGTTGAAAACAGTGTTGTTATGATAAATTAACTTTAAAGAGAGTCGATTAAAGACACTAAACAACACTTACTTTTAAATTTTTCCGGAACATGTTTCTGAGGCTTTGCCTCTATCATCAGCCGGCTCTCGACTCGAGCTCTTGGCTCTCGAGAGCCGGCTGATGATAGAGGCAAAGCCTCAGAAACATGTTCCGGAAAAATTTAAAAGTAAGTGTTGTTTAGTGTCTTTAATCAACTCTCTTTAAAGTTAAATTAACAGTGTAATTTATTTTATATATTGCACAAGAAAACTTAGAAACTATAACAGTGACATGTCTTCTACAACTTTATCAAAAGTTTAAATCAATTGATTAGATTAAGCTAATGTAAGCATTCCAAAAACTTCATACACATATAATTCCCAAGTAATTTTTATGAGTATAACACTAAAAACTTTTAGAATGCCATGCACAGTACATCTACTATATAACATGATTCAAAAAAAAAAATGACATTTGCTTATATGTGAGTCACTATCTAATGTTTTGCAAGTTGACTTAGTTCAATTGACTCTAATAGTTCGTTAATTATCATTATTTAAACATTCTGTGTTCACCTAAAAATGAATTTGACTAGAGAACATTTAAAGGCTAGAATTTTTTGCAATTTTTAATCATAATTAATGCCTTAACAATAGAATTTTGGTTAAGAAATGCATCTGACAAAGCAGCCAGATCTAAGGCAACAATTTATAACAGGTGCAGCGAATTCAAAAGAGATTGTGTTATCTTCTTAATGTTGAATTTCATGAGGGATACCCAAGTAATGTGTAACTGTTTAAAACATCAAGCATACTTAAATAAGGTCTATGGATATCTTATGAATTATGCAAGCAATATTGGACATTGCTATGAGTTAAATCCAAAACCACTTCAAATTTGTTTGGAATATTTACAGGTGATGAATCTTGGATGTATTGGTTATGATCCTAAAAAGATTATGGATCTTTCAAAGAGAACCTAAGCCTACAAATTTGCAGTACTGGTAACTGTTTGCCACATCCTCCCCCAAAACAGGCCGTATTAGTAATGTAGTATTAGAAGATAGATGTACCATTTCTGAAAATTGGCACCGAAATGTCTGTTTATCAAAAATTTTGTAAATGCTCATGAAAAGTGCTTTAAAGAAAAAATAATTTTATTTTATGATGACGTAACATTCATTACAATGCAGGGGCGGGTTTTCTCCGGGTTCTCCGGTTTCCCCAGCCATCATTCCACCAATTGTACCATTATCATCTTTCCTTTCATTAACTTTGCCCTCATTATGTCATCTATGTCACTTACTCTCATACCAGGCATTGGGTTGCACCCATCCTGGGTTCTCCATCTGATCCAAATCTCTGCTCTTCAACAGACAGTGTAAGTCCTACATATGAGGAGGGTAAAAAGTTGAAGGTGAAGAAGGAGAAGGAGAAGCAGAAGAAGAAGAAGAAGAAGAAGAAGAAGAAGAAGAAGACGAAGAAGAAGTAGAAGAACATAACATTACATACAGCAGAAATAACAACTGAGTATGTAATGTCCTGCAAGTCAGCGGCATGGACCTCCATCATACAACCCTGGACTGGACTACGCTACACAGGGGATTCAGCCTGGAGGTTCAAACTTGGTCTATTATACCTATGCACCCAAGAGGGGCATCTTCAGGAGAAAGGATGAGGCGAGAGAAGAGAGCGTGCATCTGTCCCAAGGAACCACGACAGTGCAGAGGGGAGGGTCCATTCACTTTACCTTACTGTGGTCTGGAAATAGCCCCATCAGATCGGGTTTGGAGACCGGAGAACCCGCCAGAGGAGGAAGTTTTACCAAGAGCATATCATCCTGCCATGCAGCGCCGAGATACCTGCCGACCTTCTACCCTGAAAGAGACTACCAAATAGAAGATGATGTGAAATGATAATAGAGATGTAATGGAGGAACAGGAAATTTGGGGGGATGTAATTAACCTACCCAGCATTCGCCTGGAAACCTGGGAAAACTCCTGTAAAAACCCATGGGTCATGTAGGGTGTCCACCGGAATTGAACCTGGACCTCCCGAATGCAGGCCACAGACGAAACTGTCTGAACTATCCTGCTCGGTAACCCTGACCTTGTTTCCAAAATTAAAGATAAAATCATGGAATTACGTTTTTAATATCGAATGAAGCGGTGAAACATTATAAAATGCCTCACAAAAACTAGTTTCATTACTTTCAGAACTGATTTCATCAAATGCAAAACTGTACTAACATTAAAAGGAAATTATTTTGAAAAACAATCAAATCATTTAAACTTTTTAAAAAATTAATTTTGGTTTGATTTTTTAATAATGTTTAGTGATGCCCTCATAAATGCAGCAGAGGACATGATTACAAGCTCAAACGTATTTCACAACTTCCTATCAACACTCCAAATAGTGAGCTTTGTACCAGTCACAAATATAAAGAATGTCTATCTTTTGATCTTCTTGGGAGGCCTTCTTACAATAAATAAATATAAAAAAACAAGCTTCAAAGCATTAGTCACTCCTATATTAATGCTGTAAGAGAATATCTCTACATTCATAATTGTTATTTAATGGAACTAAACATCAGTACATATTGTCACCTAATTATCGGAAAGCACGGCCAGCTAGCAGCAGGGTAGTGCCAGACGGGAAGCATTCAGACCACGCCTACCCATTTGTTTCGTGTCGCTAACTGAAGGGATCGCTGGCCACTGTGCCGTCTCTTTCACCTCCCCCTGCCGTCTCAAACCTTTGTGATGATTCACTGAACCACGAGACTTCCAGAAACAGCGATATTCCTAGATAAAGGGGCTGCAGTGGCGAGTGAGTTCAGTTCTTGGCGAGCAGCCTTGAGGAGTGCCCAGTGAGTGGACAGATTGGAAGATGGTGTATGTGTATCAGAGGAGTTGTACGTAACTGTGAGCGTGCAATGGACAGACGAACTGGTGAATTGTAATTGTGTGCGCTAAGTAATTCTATGTAATTGGCAAGTGTTTCAACTGTAATTTGGTGGAAATAAAGAACATTTTGAGTTTGTGCAATTGGACTTTTAATTTCATTAACCCACAAAGTCACAATATGAAGAAAACAAAATTGCTCTGGAGCCAAGAAAACTTCTTTGAGAACAAAAATATGTATTTTTAATGCACTTAACCCCATAAAAATATTGGGGTACAACTTTTTCATGAAGTAACATCTACAAATTCCTGGGTAATGACTAAGGAAGCTCTGTCAAGTTCTGAATGGGAATATTTTAAAGACACTTAAATACTATGGCTGCCCATTATGATTCCTCCTCAAGTGCTCCTCTGGCACAAATCATTGCAGAAATTGCTGTTATGAGTACGAAACCCATCCCACATGTGTTGGAAGTTGTCCCATGGAAGAGCTACTGAGAATTAAGTGACAAAATACTGCACACAATGTTGGCCGATGTTCTTCAAATTGAAAGAACTGGAAATTCATGAAGAAGTTTACTGCCTTGCTCACAAAGTAGCAGTTGTACAATTAAAATTATACAGTTAAATGATCAAAAGTTCAATTGAAATTATTAATGCAAACATAAAATTCAAAATATCAAATATCCAGACCTTCGGAAGCTAACAAAGTAAAGAAAAATATTTAAGAGGGCTGAAGTTCGAAGTTCGGTTTGGTTGAATTGTTTGATAAGGCTTTTCCCAGGGATTTTCCTTATCCTGAAAGATTAATTTTGGGTAACTCTTAGCTCTTAGAACCATGGGCTCATTGAGCATCATTTCACCCTTTTATTTATCATCTGATATGGCTTATGTTAGAGGTTGTTAGTTAAATAAAAAAACATTAAAGTGATTCTTTTTCTGGGGGAAGGGGATCATATAGTAACATTTTAAAACTTTTAGCTAAATAGAATGATTTCCATAAAATTAAGAATACAGACTAACATAATATTCTAATGTGCATTAAAAAGCATTGAATTATTTTTTAAATCATTTATATTGTATTAGAAGTTCTTAAATTCATTTTCATATTTAAACAATATTTAATTTAAACTTATGTCAAGGGACAATTATTATATAACTTTTATAATCTGCATGATGAACCTATTTCAATGTATTATGCGTGTTTGGAGGAATTAAGTAACAGTGACACCAAATTCAGTGAAAAAGCTGAGTACAAACAGTTTTCACAACTATTTCAATGTTATCACTTTTTTAAGAATTTTTGTATGTTATTCTGTGTCTTTATGGTAAACTTATTGTGCATCAGATTCCTAAATAAATAAAATATTGCCCAAAAAATTGTATAAACAACTATAATGTCTAGGTTATTTACACAGTGAATAGAGTCCTTGCTTCTGTAGGATGAAGTGAATTTTTGATATTTACTAGATAAAGCGATAAAGAAATAGGATTCATGCTCTTAACCTCATATTCATTTTTGGATGAACATCGAATGTTTAAGTAATTATTAATTAACAAACAGTTAGAGCCAATAAAATAAATAATAGACAAAACATTAAGAAGTATCTGCCAAATATAAACAAATTTAATTTGTTTTTAGAAAAATGGTATTCTAAAACTTCAGTGTCACCCTTGTAGAAACTGTTTGGGTATTCTACCTGTATGGACTCTTTGGAAAGTATTAGCTTAGTTTAATAAACTGCCTTAGTACTGTTGAGGTTGTAGAAAACATGTTCTTACAGATTCTTAAGTTTCCTTGTAAAATATATATAAAATAAATTGCACTGTATTCAGCATACACAGAATTTAAAGGCACCAATTTTAAAAGTTATATTTTCTTATTCTTTAAAATCTTGCTGCCTTTAAAACCTTTTTGTAGAAAAGTTATCTTTATAACTCAAACTCATCCCACTAAACTGTGAGTTTAGTGACAACAACTTATTTGAATTTTAGTAATTTGTCATGGGCTTCAGGAGAACTTGGAGCATAAAATCTTAGCATTTTGCCAGGTTTTCATTAAATAACTTTTCAGATATAGCACATTGTGACTGTAGCATTATCCTAATAGAAGATTTATGAGGCATTCTTCCACAAGTTTAGTTTCCTTTGTTGCACACACTCATGGAACTCAACAATTGTTATAATAACATGTCTGACAGTCTGGCCTGAGTTGCTTTATCAACTATTCAGTATTTCCAGACTTGTATTTCAACATTTATTTTAATTCAGTCCTTTGTTTCATACATCCATATCACTCATTTGAATTAGTTTATCTCATAGTGGAATTACAGCTTTTAAGACATTTAACAAGTTAATGGCCATAAATCTAAGTGAAGAAAGATTTTACTTGAGTTTAGTTTCATAATTAACCCAGCACATCAGATTTAAAGAAAACTTGTCAATAGAGTCTTCAATACAGTTCACTTTTAAGATGAGAGCTGAAGTTTACATCTTCAGAACCATCTACCTCTACTCTAACTGTATAGATGTTATATCTCAGGAGAGCAATGCATCGAAAATTGGGTCAAGGTTAAGATAGTTGGATTTGTATATAGTGTGCAAAGATCAAATCCATACACAGAAATAACTTTTTTTTCTCTAATGGACAATAAGTGTACTGAAATATGTATCAGATGCAGTACAGATCTATAAAAGAAGAGGTTCAGGTGACTGCTTATTTTATTTATGTAACTATATTTTTAGGTTTGCAAAAAGGTATGAAACAATACAAGTAGCGCAAACAGTGATATAATAATGTTAAAATGCCACAATATAGTGCAATTTATTTACAGTAATAAATCTGTAATATATATACAACCTTAGACCCCCCCCCCCCAAAAAAAAATGAGCAGCTACCAGAAACAATGTTTGATTCAAAAACATCAAAAGCATTCGATGATCTGTGTTTTCAATATACACTTTGGAAAGAGACTGTACACTTCTATGGCACTGAAGTTTTCAGTCTGACTGTAACTTTCCACACTTAGGCCTACACACTACTAGTGTGAAAGAACAATTAATTTTTCCAATACACGCTTTGATACCACTCTGGCTTCATTTCAAAACTAAGCAATAGATAGGGAAATGCTTTGTGGCTTGGCCGTATGCATGGTAGCTGAGCGGTAAAATGCATGTCTCGTTAAGTAGACCAAGATGAGTTCAAATCCTAGATGTGCATGTTTTTTTTTTTTTTTTTATTATTATTTTTTTATTGTTACTTTAACAGCAGTGCCTTATGATTTTCTAGCAGAAGATAAATAATAATATTTTAAACACATTCATTTATAAAAATGCAAATAACATGTTCTTATCATTTTCAAAATAAAAGCAATGTTATTAGAAAATTGCCTTAATATTGGTTGTCTTTAGTATTGGTTGTCAATCGGGCTCATTCATCTACGAGGCATGTTTTTTAAGTCAGTACCGTTTTGCGATTCCGCCGCCGCAGTTCGGAGTTCCGCGCATGCGCGCTGGTTACCTACATCTCTTATCTACGCACTGACGCCATTACAGTCTGATTCTTCATTGTATACGTTGGTTACTGAGTGTTTAAGGTGCCTCTGACAATCGTGAGTCCCGCCGATTGTGAAGTACGGGCTGTTATACGATTTCTTAGTGCTAAAGGCCCTAAAACCGATCGATATTCATCGTGAGATCTGTGAAGTTTACGGACTAAACATTATGAGTGATGGAATGGTAAGGAAATGGGTGAGAGCATTTAAAGATGGCCGCACAAAGTGCATGATGAAGAACGGAGTTGGCGTCCTTCGGTCGTTACTGAAGATTTGGTGCAGAAAGTGGATGAAAAGGTGAGAGAAAACAGACGCTTTACAATTTCATCATTGTGCGACTATTTTCCTCAATATTCTCGTAGTGTTTTGTATCGCATTGTGACCGAGAACTTGAAGTACCAGAAATTGTGTTCACGTTGGGTTCCGAAAATGTTGACGGATTTGCACAAAAGCCAACGTTTAGGCAGTGCATTGACTTTCCTTGAGCGGTACCACAATGAAGGTGAAGATTTTTTAGACCAAATTGTTACTGACGAAACATGGGTGACCTACGTCACACCAGAATTGAAACAACAATCCATGGAATGGTGACATTCATCATCACCCACAAAGGTGAAGTTTAAGCAAACAATTTCTGCCCGGAAAATCATGTGCACAGTTTTTTTGGGACAGAAAAGGAGTATTGCTAGTGGAGTTTCTGCCTCGTAATGAGACAATCAATGCAGCGTCTTATTGTGAGACATTGAACAATCTGCGCCGTGCAATCCAGAACAAAAGACGTGGCAAGTTGATTAAGGGTATCGTTTTGCTGCATGACAATGCCCGTCCACATGTGGCTAATCGGACAATGATCTCATCTAGATCATCCTCCATACAGCCCTGGTCTGGCGCACAGCGACTACCATTTGTTCTTGCACTTGAAGAAACATCTGGGCGGTCAGCGTCTTGAAGACGATAACGAAGTCAAAACAGTTGCGATACAGTGGTTAACACGTCAGGCGGCAGAATTTTATGAGGAGGGTATTCAAAAACTGGTGCCACGTTATGACAAGTGCCTCAATATTCACGGAAATCATGTAGAAAAGTAGATTAAGGTACAGGCTTTCATGTAAAAATAAAATTATTGCGATATCTATGCACGTCTTTTTTTTAATTCCAAAACGATACTGACTTAAAAACATGCCTGGTATTATGAATGGTGCTGGCATATAATGCAAAGTATCCTCTCGTGAAAATTTCACTAAGCATTTGGTGTGATCTATGCCCTGCTGAATGAGGGCAGTAATAGAAACAGAGGGTTTACACCCCACTACTAAGTTAATTTCCGTTTTTATTTGATTTTACATATAGGAATAAAACATTTATTTCAGTTAGTTTAAAAACAAAGTAGAGAGTATCACTTTTTATGTGTGAGCATAAAGTAAACCTTAGCAATTGGAAGTTATATTATGATGTGTATAATACACATTTCATATTTCTGCAATAAAAAGAGATCAAAATGATGTCTGGGATTCTAACCTTTGAGGTCTAGCTCCTACATATTTGGCTATAATTGATCAGCTATGAGTGCACGTTTAGTAACTGAGACTCAGTTTTTCGCACACATTACAGTGTGCAAAAACAGGAAGGATTCCCTATGTGAATATGTATGAAACACATGAAACAGCACACAAATGTGTGAACATTCCCATTATTATTATAATTATGAGAGATTCAGTAGGACAAAGCTAAAGAGATGCATTCCGTGACACCATTGTAAACCGGCCGTGGAAATGAGATTGATTTAGAAAAATACACACCTCCAGAGTGTGTGTGTGTGTGTTTTTTTTTTTTTCAAAGGGTATAGGTATACATATATAAAACTTTCATTTGCTTATGTGAGTCCATGCAAGGCTTTTTGGCAGGAATTTGCCCAGATTCTCATGCAAAATATATAAAGCACAACTACTCAAATTTGCAAAGTGTGGGCACCTCAGATAATTTAAGTGACTTTCTTTGCATCCTGTTTAGTTTTTCTTGTATAAGGAAGGCCTAATTTTGGATTTGCCCTAACAACTTCTCTAGCTTCCTAAAATCTGCATATGAAATAAGTCGCTGATCATGGGACATGCATGATTCGCGGTTAACGCGATTTTATTCTCGAATATTGTTAAGTTTTTATAAAACCGTTATTTATTGCATTTTGACGCTTCCTGAGTGTGGTAATTTTATGATTTGATAACTTTATCTGCATACAGTTTTCTCTGTATTTCGATAACATGTGGTATCGAGTATGGTGTGGGTGACGATCGCCAATAATGATGGAAGAAGCGTTCAGAGAACATACAAGTGATGTTTGCTGAACTTCAATGTTCATAGTACCTATACGTATTCGGTTTCTTTAGCGCATTGCCTAGCGCTATATCCAGTTTGTCATTTGTTCCTTTAGTGTGTAGCGGCTTGCATATGAAAGATGTCAAATTTGTGATACTCTTACAAAATTGAACAAGTGCTGCTTTCGTTGAACTATGCATATTGACATTAACAAAACATTAAATTTCTTTTTGTCTTATTAAACCTCGTGATGTAGTCATACTTGCATTATTAATCATCATTGTCGCTCAAGTGAATTTAGGACAGATGGCCTTTATGTAAGTGGCGCTAGTACAGTACTCTGTAAATATTCCAGTGTGATTATATAATGGGAAAGAAAGATAACTGTGTAAAACAATGGAAACCGACAGCATAAAAATGCTTCTAAGTAGACCGCCACAATCCGACAGACAATGGCGACATCTCATTACTGACTGCCAAAAGAACGATGAGTCTCAAAAACAGGCCAAAGATGCGATAGAAGCATTCCTCACGGGCAGATTAGGAAATGGATGAACAAATACATAGAAGGTACAGTACATAATATTTTATAAATAATTGTATCTTGTGTTATACTTTTCCCTTTGGAGTGTTTTTTAATTTTCGAGCGACACAATTGCAATCTTGGTAAGTTGAACTTCAACTACTGGTACTGCCAACATTTACGAAATTATCGCGCAATATTTTAGCGCGTAATTTAAACCTCTAATTAAACACATCTTTACGTTAAAAGTACGGACAACATGAAGGAATTGCAATTCTTCTAAAATACCATGGGGGAGAGGCTCGTGTTTAACTGTACCTAAATGTATCCAATGGCGAAATTTGTGCGGCTTACTGGTGTTTCGATAAAAACCTTATTCAGAAAATCCATTGTTACCTAAGCCCAAAAGCACCCCAAAGAGTAAAGTATCCATCCCCATATTCTGAATAAACTCTAACATATGATTTCATTCCTCGTCCTCCTTCATTCTGAGGCAGGAGATTTACCACATGCCCAAACTCTTTCTGGAAAATGTGTAAGAAACTATAAATTTACAGAAAAGGAAAGGAAAAGTCGAGGGAAAAGATACCAACGTTTTCTGTGATTTTTTATTTTACTTTAAGTCATATCGGATGATGAATGAAATGAAGTTCAAATGAGTCCAGGGTTCATGGAGCTACCCAACATTCATCTTTCAGTATAATAGAAAACTTCGGAAAAAAAGTAAACCAGATAACTCACCCTGACCAAGATTCAAACTCAGGACCTCCTAAACGCCAGGCAGACATGCTGCCACATATGCTACAGAGGCAGGTGTATTCTGTGATAAAAGGAGAAATGTGTATTTGTTGTACTGTTCAGAATTTTTACATATCTTAAACCTGAACTTTTTGTAACTGGTGTTCATATTTTGGACAGTACAAATACCATACACTGCATTCAGGCCATTCTTGAGAGTCTTAAAGTGTATAATGTGAACTATGAACATGTGAAGAATGTGATGCAAAACTGTAGCCTCAGTGTTGGGCACATAAACTGAACATTATTGACAATTTATTTGCAGGAACTAAATAATGTTGTGGAAAAAACAAACATTTCATAATACTGGAAAAAGAAAGTATTTGTTCAGTTTTGGTCAAACAAGCTTTGTATCTTATGCCAGGATTATCCAATGGAATTGATTGTTTGAAAGTGTTTTCTATCTTACAGAATTCTTTACCCTTATTGCTGCCTTTGCCAACACTGAAGAAATGAAGGCAGCACAAAATGCTAGTGTTGCATATTTTTACTCCCTTGCTGAACATGAAACAGAATTCACTGCCAGCTGTATTTGTTACAGAAAATGCAATGAATAAAATTAATCTCCTCCACAAAGTAGAAAGGTTCAAGCTGTTATACAGGGAGCATTGCAGATTAACCAAAAGTTTTAAAATACAAGGTAGATTTTTTTATGGTACACTGAAAGTATTAAATAAAATGACTACTACCAGGTCAGCTAGTGTTAAATTAGTGATTACAAAAATGGTATCTCAAGCTTCAATGAAGTAGGGACTCTGTAATGGCAGCAAATCTATATTTGAGGGGCTTGGCATTTGGCTTTGAGCAAAATAGCTGTTACAGATATGAACTCTGGTATACTTAAAAAACTTGCTTCAGGTTTTGGTGAGCTAAAAGAAACCCCTTTTAAACAGATGTCACAAAGTACCACAAAGCTCTTTGTGTGATGAATCTATCACATCCTGTGTTTGCAGAAAAGTAATTGGCTGGTTGGTACCTAATGTTAAGTTATTACCTAATGGTAATGAAGCCATTCATTCCCTTGCACTCCAGTATTTTGATGTTATGTTGCTATATTGACACAAGGCTGGGCAGCAGAGTAGTGGTTTCCATCCATCTTCTTTAGTGTACAGAAAGGACGCAAAGGAG
This sequence comes from Mantis religiosa, assembly GCA_030765055.1. Lineage (NCBI taxonomy): Eukaryota > Metazoa > Arthropoda > Insecta > Mantodea > Mantidae > Mantis > Mantis religiosa. The sequence continues at coordinate 133,913,617 of CM060954.1, read as the reverse complement.
ATCCCCCTATACCAATCCTGACTAAGTGTTTATTGAGAGACAGTCATGGCCTATTAGAAGTCTAACATTTGCTTCAGAGGATTTTCTTGGTAGTGTATTGATTCTAGTCGTGCTGTTGCATAAATTCTCACATAATTTTCCTTTTGTTTGTAATGTATTATCTTCTTTAATTTTTTTTATTAAATGTTGATGTAATTATTCTTTTGATAGAGTGATAACTCAGTGGATCAAATGAATTTGACCTAATTTTACTGCCTTTTTGGCTAGAAAGACAGCTGTTTCATTACCATGTATTCCGCAATGTGCTGGTATCATTTATTAAAATTGTATTCAATATTTATTTTTAAATTGTTATATGATTTTATGGTATTCTGCAATGTATAGGTTTTTAGGGTTATATCAGATGTTATGGATATTATAGTTGCTTTAGAGTCAGATAATAATACAACTTTTTCAAATTTACTTATATGATACAGACAATTTTGTAAGCTCTGAAGGATTGCCGAAATTTCTCCATCAAAATTTGTAGCATTTAAATTTAAACTTTTGTAGAAAAAGAAGAGTGGGCATATTGTACCAGCGCCAGAACCAGCATTATTTGGTAAGCTGGAACCTCAGTGTAAACATATAGCTGTTCATTGGCAGGATATCTTAAATTTATTATTTCTAGTGTCATTTGTTTCAGGACACGTGGAGAGGTTTCAGATTTTGTAAATTCTACAGCTAAGTATAGTGTTCAATATCAATTATAAAGGGTAGATAACTATTTGTAAGTTTTCCATTAAGTAAGGAAGATTTAATTTTTATTTGATTTCTTTGACATTACTAACAGAACTTTGTTGAGTTTATAAGTTTACTTGCAATTTTGTTTTTTCCCAGCCATTATAAGATTGATCAATTTTTCATATTGTATGATGGCTGCATTTTCAATGTCAAGATCAAGTCGTATAGATCAATGCTATGCTTTGTTTTTGGCATTTTAATTTATTAATTTGATGCAGTGCATCAACACGTAACTGACACTTTATGTTTATTAACAGGAATATATGTAAAATATGTTAATAATTATTAAGAACAAACTAAACAATTTAGAAACACAACTTCACTATTGCTTATCTGTATCTAATATCCTTTGGTTTATTAAATTATAGATGAGTCGTATTTATTACACATCAGCTTCACTTACGTATGTGTAATAAATACGACTCACCTATAATTTAATAATTGTTTCGCTTTACTATGGTGTTCCAATACAGTTAAATTTCGATCCTTTGGTTTAGTTCATTCTTAATACTTAGTTTGCTTCACTATCAGCAGCTTCAGATTTTTACATAACTAGATGTTAATAACTGCGTGCCTTTGATTTCATTCTTTGAGTCAGTAAAATTACATAAAAAATAACACCACTTTTGACCAAATTGTTTACTTTTTGCATACCGCTACTAATCGATATAATTTTCTGCCAACTATTTGCAAGTTTCTGTGTCAGTTTCTCTTAGTTATGTGGAATTTAATGTTAATAAATTCTAGTTTAGACACCACACTGTTTCAAAGAAGTTCAAACATGTGATTCACCTCTAAATTGATCACAGCCAGAGTAACCGCTGCACATAAAACTTTGAAGTATAGAAGAGTACACAGACCTATCCCTGTCTTCATTCTTTTAATAGTCAGAAATGAGTAAAAAAAAAATGTCAACCAGTTTCTTTATTGGAACACCTCATATTTGATGTTTATTTGGTTTAAGAATTCTGATACACTGCAATTGGGGTAATTAAATGCAGTAGTAATAAGTTTTAATGAGGGCAATCAGGCCAATTTAGGATTCTGATGGGAATTACACTACATGCATCTTACAATGTATCTATATGCTAATTTAGCAACCTCTCGAACATGACTCATGAAAAATTCAAAGAGCTGAAAAAAGGTTAAAACCTGCAAGTTGATCTAGATTACCCTAAATATGAAGCAGGAATGTATTGAACAAACCTTGGAGACTTGTAATTCAACTTTCCTCTAGTGGTTTTTGCTCAGGAAATATCATGTACTATTGTAAAAAACTTAATTTCTCTCAGTGAAATAATTTCAAAGATGCACACCTAGATTTTATGAAATTATTGTCAAAGGATGTCCTGATACCCTTAAAAGTGAGCTCCAGAGTGCATTTAGAAACAAAAACCATATTAAACTTTCTTGTGAATCCCTTGAGCCAAATATGTTCAACAATGAACCCTGAAGCTTCCAGAAGGTTTAGGCCAAGCTCATCTGGCAAGGATTATGCAACACAGTTGAAAGACTTCTGGTGGCCCTGATCTTAATTCACTGGAGAGTATTAAATAGGGTTGATTGGAAGAACAGGCTTCCATGAATGTTTGAAGCATATGATGGCAGCAATAATGCAGTTTTTCAATCAGAATAGAGAGACTTGCGAGCTTCTGAAAGGTCAACATTTTAAAATTTGATTGGTGCTGTGTATGTACATATACAAGTTTCTTTCTTAAAGTAAGAAACATTTTATTATAGCACGAGAAATATTTATAAACATAACTTTTACAGGAAACAAAAATATGAACATTATTTTATTGTTCTATATAGTCATCATTGGTGTCTAAATACTTGCTCAGTTGTGGCACTAGCTTTTGGATGCACATCACAGAACTCTACTGCCAATTCAGCTAACTACACAGAGTTGCTTTCATTCACGTTATCATTCTTAAATCGTCCTCCACCAACTGGAAAAAGATGAAAGTCTAAGGGAGCTTGATCAGGAACTGCAGTCCACCAAAACTTGTCCAGTTCTATCCTTGTCCTTGGTGCAAAGAAGGCCAGTATTGCCATGAAGAAGAATCATACCTTTGAGAGTAGTTCCTATCAGCAGTTTTGAATTGGTTTTGGTGCATTTTTACTTCTTTAGGAAGGAAGTGTATCAAGCAAAACATCTTTTGGTCTCAGAAAATTGTGGCCATAACTTGGTTGGTTGTTTCAATTTTCTTGGTTTTGTCAGAGAATTTGAATGATGCCACTCACTGAATTGTCATTTAGTCTCTGGAGTGTTGTAAGCAAACCATATTTCATCACCAGTCATGATGTGACTTAAGAACTCATCACCATCCTTGACATGGTACTCTGAATAAAACAAAGAATATGCTGAATGATTTGTACAGTGTTTGTCAATCAACATTCTTGGGACACATCTTGTACATTTTTTGTATTTAAGTTTGTCAGTAAATATTGCGTAAATTACTGACTTTAACTCTTCAGAGAAATGTTGAAGCTTGTAAATAGTGAACTGCCTGTTTTCACAAATCTTCTCATCAATCTTTTATAGCAATTCTTCACTGGTGACAGTAGGCAATTCACATTGATCATCATCAACATTTGTCTTTCCTTCAGCCTGCACCACTTATGCACATTTCAGTCATTCAACACATTTTTCTCATACATTTCAACAATTTGTCAATAAATTTCAGTAGGAGGAACCTTTTTTGCATTTAAGAACCAAATTATGGAATGCACCTCACAATCGGCAGAATTATTAATTGGCATGGTGGCAAGCAATGCAGCACAACTAAACAAACAACAAAGACTGAATCCTTTGAGTAAGGACTAAGATACAATGAAGCACAAAATTATATAAACAAAGAAAGTTGAAACTTGCAGGATACTGGTCAAGAGTGGCTGACCTTGAATTGACATTACTTGATACCCTGCACAATAGGATCTTACTTAAAAATAGCTACTTCTTATAGAGAAGTGTAATTTACCAAAAGGAAATTCAATTATTTCAAGTAGAGCTTCATATATTTACAAAAGATAGCATTTATGAATAGACTAGATAGGATAGAGATTTAAAGGTTTTTCGGTACTGGAAGTTGGCAACAGTTTTACTTGAAACCACCAAAGTGCTGTCTGGATTGTATATCAAGCTTTCAGGATTAATATCTGGCTTGCTTAACTTAAAATAACTGTCTAAATTGACCAAACGTATCTCACCATTTTGCTCAGTATTGTGATTTTGACTTTTTCTTTCTAGTCACATATAAGTGCATGTACAACTCCCAGTTTACAGCAGGGCCAAGCTATCTCTTCTATCTTACTCTTTGTGCTTAGTCTTCTAGCTTCACTGGACTGAACCTCAAAACAAACCTGTCAGTGCTTGTGATCAAGCTTCCTTTAGGTATACCTGAATGAATCTTCCAGACCAGAGGGGTGCGGACTTATATCAACTTCTATCCACATCATGGAAAAAAATATTTCCAGATAGTTCAAAAGCTAACAGCAATCTCTAACTCTTCAACTAATCATATATTGGCTAGAACTGAAAACATGTGTTACCCCCAGCCTTTGGCAAGCCAATACAGACACCATGACAATACACTAATACAAAACCTTTGGATGAACAGCTGGCCTAGTAGGAGCTTTTCTGGCATCAAGAAGCCTGCTATTTGCTGGGACCAAGTCTGATGTCAGATGTAGAGGAAAAATCACATAAATTTCTTTTATAGTGTCAATAGCCTTAAGTCTTCTTTTGGATGCATGTCAAAACTAAGCAACACTTTCTTAACATGGGGAAGCAAGCAGTTTGCAGTTAGATATTCATAAATTTGGTGTATAAATTCTTCATGCAAATTATAACTACAATAATCATATATCAGGATTTGATACCAGTCTCTCTTTCAGTCTGACTTACCTTTCCAAACTTTGCCCTGCACATGGGTAGTGTGAAAACAATTTCCATTAACTGACTTAATAGCAGTCTGAACTATAAAGTCTGGGACTTCCAAGTACTGGCACATTGTAAGATGCCATTAAATTAGTGTTCTCACATATTTGTGAGAATCCCTAATGGTTTACCAGGAAAAATGTGAAGTAGAGAATTTTAATGTCAGGCTGGCACGTTGCCATGGTAGCTCAATGGTTAAAAGCAACCAAATGGATACCAGGAGATCGTGGTTCAAATCCGTAAAAAATCTAAATGCAAATCAATAATGTTCACTAAAATTATCCAACAATGAATTACAGAAGTTAACTCTGCTTACACTGGTTTGCAGTTATAATTTCTAAACTACAATTTCCTTATAGGATTGTAACATTAAAACATCAATGGCATTCCAAACATATGAAAGTAATGAGTCGGTAATTCAAAAAGAAACATCACTTAAATTATGCTTACTTGGACATGTTTCGGAGAACGTTTTGTCCCCATCCTCAGCAGTTATCCGACTGGTTGGATCCGTGGTTTCTTGAAGTGAGCTGGTTGTCTGTGAGATGAATTTCCAAAGAGAGTTTTCAGGCAGCAATTCAAAATTTAAAGTAAACTGTTTGTTTTTTATAATTAGCAACTTTTCCCAACATCGAGTTCGGCTGCGACCAGAAATGGTGAGCTATTGCTGATTTTTCTATTTGTATTTCATGCATATTAAGTGATGTTTGCAGGATAAGCAATTACTTTCAAATGTTAAATACATCACTGTTTCTAATCTTTTGCTTCAAATAATTCCAAACATAGTTTGCAATATTTCGATTTCTGTGCAAGTATTTTCATCAAACATATCTTTGGACCTCACTCTTAACTTTTCTTAAATGTTATCACATTTTTTCTTTGTAAAATTATGTCAAGAGGTTCGTTATCAAGAGTAGATTCAATTTCCTTGAAATTATTCACAAGATCATAAACCTTTTGTCTACGAGACACACGAACTTCAGGTAATCTGCCTACATACTGCCTTCTCCCTTTTCTTTTGTTGTCATATAGAAATCATGTATGGAGAGTTTGCATGCTAAAATACAGATAACTTGGCATCATAACAGTGCTAAAATTATAGCAGTAAAATTCAGGGTCTCACAATGTTTAAGCTCTGTACAGCACAGACTTCACATCAACTGGTTAGAAACAATACGGTGCAGGATAAGCAATTACCCTTAACCCTTTCACCGATATGGACGTCATATGACGTCCCAAGTTAAAATGCCCCAAACCGATATGGACGTGTACAGATGTCCTATGCATACATGCATTTAATGCTCATTTAACGCCAATTATTTTAATCTTCCTATTTTACAATAAATTTAAATTAGTTCTTTAAGGGATGTAAACATACCCTTAAAGGTTCCTTTTTGAATTGTACACCTCCAAAACAGAATAAACACCCAAGGGCACATCTGCAGATTTACACCAAATAATATTGGTTTCCTTGCGAACTTCTTTTTCACAACACACTAGACATTTTCGAAATGGTTGTGACTTTTTTGGTTGTGGGTGGTATCCTTTTAGGAAAGTGTTTTCTCTCAAGTATAAGGGGTGATGTCGTGAATTTCTTACCCCCCAGTATAAAGAGGCTTCTGGGTATTATACTCAATTAGGTTATGAGCTATTTATATGCGCAAGTACAGGTAGGTGAATGTCTTGCATGAATTTACAGCTCTGAAAATTACGAAACAATTGTGCATGGTTACATCCAGTGATATAAAAATACTTTTTTTACCATTTAACTGTTTTTTGTAAAGAGGGATAGCTAATAATAGCTGATCTGCATCACCCATATTTGACCCGCCATTTCCCCAAAACAATGGAGTAGCTAACATGCCATCTGTAGACCAGTCACTGCTAATTATATCCTAAACATCTCCATAATCGCACAACAATTCTTCCAGATTTTCTACAGTAATATCAGAAGCCTTATACATCATACACAAGCTAATTTATTTGCTACATTACGGGGATAAGCCATGGTTAACATTGAAATTTAATTTCAAATGTGTCATTCATTTAGCTCTTGATAGCTATAAGAAATCACTCTGAACACAGAGAGAGTATAAATAACTAAAATACTGAGCAAAAACAGCTGCATAAGGCCACCAGAAAAGTGAACACAGAGAGAGTATAAATAACTAAAATACTGAGCGAAAACAGCTGCATAAGGCTACCAGAAACTTTGTAATAACAGATCTGTTATAACAGATGCTGACAGAGAATTTTCTTTCCAATGTGTGTGTGTGTAATACAACATATACTCGTATGATTATCGCTTGGTATAGCATAAATAAACTAAAAGCTAAAACCTTGAACCGGAGAAGTCGCTTGCGTAGCTATACATTCATACATACATTCATTCATATACACACAAAACAAAATGATTCAAATATTAGGCGCGTTCGGCACAAAGAATGGCTTTTGCTACAGTGAAACAAAGTAGTGAAATTTCAACGATTTATTAACGTAGTCTCTACTTTTTTGTTACTATAGATGTATACTACCTTTAATGGGTTTTAAACCAGTTTTTGTTTCGTTTAAGTAACTTAATAAATATGGAAGATATGGAATTGTATTTATGATGCATTTTTACAGCATTTAACAATTTAAATGTCTTGTTCTGTGTATTGGGTATCAGTTTCCGGCCCCTGAAGGGTTTAAATGGCCATCAGTGAAGCAGTTAATACAGCCATACATAGAAATGAAGGCTCTGGAATCGTAAATAAAAATTCTCTCCATTAATTACAAGTTTTAAAATTCAAAACTAACACTTTCTAGGATCTCAATTCAGTTTTACAAAGAAATAAAAAGACAAGTTTTTGAAACACATTTATTACACACTTAAATAACAACTTGCGTTCCTTTAAAACTTTCAGCTAGCACTAATACAATGCCTTCCAAATGAACAAAATTAAGACGGATATTTGCAATTTTATGCTGTTTTTGCACCCATTTAAGATACATTTTATTATATGTTTCCCACACAACATCCAACAATGTATAATATTGCAGCTGACCTGTAGGAAGAAACTTGTGCGTTCCTCACATATGTAGGTATATATACTTTTAGGCAGGAGTTCACAACGACAGACATTACTTTCTCTTTCAATACAGCACCTTTGTTACATTTCTTAACTGTGCAAATACAACCAGCATAACATTGCAATAACATACTTCAAATAAATGCCTTTTAACTCTTAGCTGCATATAAGAATAAAATATCAATTGTTAAAAATATGTACATAAGGTAATACAAATATGGCCTCATAGAGTTATCTACATATAGGATAAGAAGAAGCCTCTATGCAAGAAAAACCTATCTACAAAAATCAAGTTACTTCAGTTTGAGAGGAATATAATTCTGTACTGTCTAAAATTCATGTCTTGAGAAAAGCAAGTGTTTAGCAAACAGTGCAAGAAGAAACATACAGTAAAAACCCCATATAACTTTCCAGATTATAACGCTATCCTGCTCATTATGACTGCATTTGTACAGTACCTGGACATTTCATATTAATACTGGATGATTTAACCCTGCTTTTTTAACATTTTATTTTGAGTAAAAAATTAATAGAAATGTATATAATTTGCAAAATGTTTAATTTTAATTGATTTGAGAATAATTTGTGTTGAGTGTACTTACTGACCACTGCAGTGCAGGTGCATTACCTAGAAAAGGCCTCTGGTCAGCACTATCAGGCATATAAATTGCTTTTTCATGAAAGGAATTTACTCTCAAAAGGCTCCCTATCAAATGTATTTTATCCTTTTAGTCTTTGATTGAAATATGTGCATTGTATAGCAGAAATATTATTGCTAAATGCTAAGATTGCTACTGCTGTTCATGATGAGGCAAATAAATCTGTAAAGTAAAGTCCACACACACAAACAAAGCTCTGGAACCAATAATTGCCCGGCATTGCTATCTGTGTATCTAATGACCTTACTAGTTAACCATATAGAAAATGTAATAATAATTCATAGTAGCAGTATGAGTACATGGTGACAAAAATTGAAGACTTTTTCATGAGAAATTATATCTTGTTACACTCTACCATACTCAAATCTTCAGAAATAAAATTTATTGTACTGTATTTCATATTCAATGGTATCAAAATTGCTTTTATATGCCTATGAAGCATTCAAGCCACAGTCCCTTGAAGAGCATAAATACAGAGTTTTACTGTATCTACAATAGTTTCAGGTGTACATAAAAGTTGAGACCATATTTATAAAGAAATATAACATATGAGCAAAAATTACACTTTCATAGTTTCTCACAACCTCTATACATCTGATATGTCACCACCAGACATTATTTTCAATCTAAACACTTTACTAAAATCAAGTAATAAACTAACATCGCTTAGAGACACTACTTCACTTGTTAAAAACAGCATTACATTTTTAATGTTTACACAGGAATTTAGTAAAGTAATATCCAAATTATACTTCTATATTAATGGAGTCAATTTTAGTACTATGTCACTTATATTTTAATTTATGAGAGACTTCTTTCAGAAGCCATTGTTTCCATGTTCAATCTCAAGGGATCCATTGTCTCTAGCAGATGTAGGATGGTTACTTACTGGTAGCACTGTCATTGTCCAATCCCTGGGTATGTTATGAGATGTTTAATGGGGCAAAGAAATTGCTGTATATACCAGGGTTGCCACTGGAGGGTACAAAAAGTTTAGCCCGCCCATCCTTTTGTTCTTTGGTTTACCTACTGTTCAGGAGCATCTATTCTATTTATACTGTGTCACTTTAAAGTCTGACCATTCCACATACAGAGTTGGAGGGCAAAAGGAGAATGACAAGGAAAGTCATAAAATGACATGCCTAGTATACATTATTAAACCAAAAGAAATTATTATAGCCAAAGAATAGCATTTTGTAAATACTAAGTTTAGGCAATTAGAAAGATTGGCCATAACTATATATTTTTGGACATACAATTACCATTCATAAAGGAGGCTTTCTTTCATTATCATCAGTTTAATGTCCTTCAGAAATGTAGACCATGTCGATAAATGAAGGAATAATGATGCTCAAATGAGATTTGAGAGCCACAGAGCTTTGAGTTACCATTCATCTTTTCAGAATAATTGAAAATCCTGGAAAGAAAACCTAACCAAGGTAACTGACCAGATTTAAACTCAGGACATCTTAAATATGAGGCAGACATACTAACCCCACACCACGGAGGTGGATAGAAGTAAAATTGATGAAAACCCCAAAAACAGGAACTTTCCAATTGAGATAAGATTTTTATAATATAGACTGGTTCACAATTATCATGAATGGAAACGACAACACAAAGCAAAATATTCTGGGAACAAAATTTACCTATTAATGACCATACTGTTAGCAAAGTGGAAAGTTGATTTTGAACATTAGGCATCATCTGTTCTCAAAGAACCAATGATGCATTTCCACCTGCTTCCAATTTAGTCAAGAAAACACAGGTTAGCCAATGCTAAAAGTCAATCTAATAAACATTTTCTAAATGTAGATCTATTTTTATGCATTCCAATTCCTATATCATGCCAGCCTCTACTCCTTTATTAATAGTGCACATAAACTATTTGCCGTTAGATAGTCATGAAAAATTCAACACCATGCCAGGATTTGAACCACGGTTCTCCTGGTTAAGAGGAGATGTATGAGATGGTTAAGAGGGTATGTTCTGGTTAAGAGTTAAATGATGAAGCCTGGGACTCATGTACTTATGATAGTAAGTCGCCACAGATGGTGTATCTCGAATGTGAGAGCCCCTAGTGGTTTACCGGGGAAATATACAAGTCAAATGGAGAATTTAATTCATGACGGCAAGTTGGCCATGGTAGCTGTTGTTAATTTTTAATGGCTTTTGCTGTTTCTTCATGCAAATAGCTTTAAGTTCTACTTGATCAAATTATAGATACTTTTATTAGAAGAACCAACACTCTGTGGAGCCAGCACTTTTACATCTTTACGTGAAATGGTGGCACCAGCACAGTAGTGAGTAAGAGTATTTATAAGAAATTTAATACTTTAGAGAAAAAAATATGGCTTTCCAACAAACAAACAAATCCTACAATACCTGCAATTAGCAAAGGAAGTGATATAATTATTTGAGCAATAAAAGAAAGGATATAGTGGGTAGTGGTAGCAATTTTTCTTGATCTCTTCAATGATTTCAACTGTGGTAACAGTAAAAATTCAATAGGGAAATTAGACAACAGGTTGAGATGCATTCTATTACCATGGTGAAATTCAAAAAGGGAGCAATCTGTAGAGATAATTGTAACAAAGGAAATATGAGAAAAATAAAATAAAATTTTAAACAAATAACACCTGGAGTGCCTCAGGTGTGTAAATTGGAACCATATCTATTGCCACATCAGCGGTTGCTCAAGTCTTCTGTGAGAAAGAAACAAAGATCACCAAGTGACTGATGTCACGCAAGAAGCAAGTTGCCATGAGAAATAAACAGACATAAAAGGACACCTGACATCAGGAAGTAAGTTGTATGATTACTACACAAAAGATTTTTTTGCAACTACAATTACAGAGGTTTCCAAGGCCAAGAAGAGTGACAGTGCTTTGAGCTGAGTGCACAATCGCTGCTGTGGAACTGATGGCGAAGCAGTTTATATGTGAATATTGGAGTTGTGTTCAGAATTGGTGTGCAGCTCCTTGGTAGAGGTTGACCTGTATGTAGGTCAAAAAGATTATAGCACAACATAGGAGGCATGCTACAGAGACATAAAGGAACACTGTAGAAACATTTCGAAGTGTTGCATTTGTGTAAAAGAAAGGTTGACTGCACATTAGCATTGAGCTAATGCTTCTGACGAAAATAAAGAAGTTTTGAAGCAAACTTTTGTCATCTTTTGTCACACTATACCTTATATAAATTACGTGTTTAAAAAAATATATGCTACACAAGATATGTCTGTGAAACTATAGTGGTAATGGATAAAATGGCAGTAGATGTATAAAATAATGCAAATTCATTTGAGGTATTCTGAACATGCTTATCAGAGCTAGAATTGTTACTAAGCAGAAATAAAACGGAATGTATACAAACTGGAATAAATAATATGCAGTCATTCATAACACTAACAATTCAAAATGAGCAAATTAGAAAAGTAACACAGACGAAACCTTTTAGGATTAGTTATAGATAATTTAAAATGGAATAAACTTGAGAAATAATTATGAACAAAATTACTAACGGGATACAATGCTAAAATAGATAATACAAATCATAGTGATTGTATAGTATTCTAAAAGTATATTATGCTTTTACATATTTGCATCTAAATTATGGGACCACCTTATGGGAAGCAGTGAGAAAGAAACAGAGTTTAAAGAGAGAGAAAAAAAACAATAAAAATTATTTTAAAAATTCCAGGAAGAAATACATGCAAATGTAGTATTGAAAAATATAGAATCCTCATACTATATACTATATATATATATATATATATATATATATATATATAAACAGGATAGTATGATTCTATATGTGCCATGGCATAGCGGGTTAGAATGTGTGCTTTGGTTCTCTGCATCCGGAATGCGCCCAGGATCGATCCCATCCCTGTGCATGCAGACTTTAAGTCCCGGGTATAAGACTGGTGCCAACTCAGCATCATGAAGAGATTGAGAAGCTACACTAGGTAGCAAACCCTAATCTAGAAAGCCAACTTTCCAGCTGGGGGTGCCGAGATGCTGACCACATCTCCTCTAAGTATTGGTTAAATGATTGCCCACCTCTGCCTTGCATATGTGGGCATGAGGCCGGCAGACCAGGTTGGCAGGCTCAGGCCCACTTTAGGCTCTTATGCCATGGGTTACATTGTATGTACACACACACACACACACACACACACACACACACACACACACACACACACACACACACAGTCTCAAGCATATAGTAAGAATGAACAAAGAAAAAAAAAAGTATACACACAAACATAACACAAGAAGAAAACTTTTAGGCCTTAACTTATGAGACTTGCTAGATACCAAATGTATTGAAAGCAGTATAAGATTTATACGATCATTTATCTCACTAGTTTAAGGAAATAAATATAGAGATGAAGATACCGAGGCAACAAAAACTTCTCTGACAAATAAACTTTTAACACAATTGAAAAATATATACAAAGATAATAATTTGTATATATTTGTGTGTCTCACTGTTAATAGCTTCATATTTTACGTATTTAAAACTGAAAAATATAAATTAAACAGTGGTTTGTATAATATAAAATATCTGTACACATTACTCTTAGTATTAATACACTTAAAATGCATACATGCACAAGTTTTATCCTTTTATACATAGGAAGCCTTGTAAACTGTTTTGCAAATGGTGAATAACTCTAGTTTTGTGGCCAGGACACACATGTGCTGGAATTTCCTCAGCTTAAGACTAGAAAGAGCTCTAGAAGCTGTTTCATATCATAGCTGCTTTGAATTATTTCTATGGCAGAGAATCTAACATCTGACATCGAGAACTCAAAATTTGACCAAGTCTTCTTTCTATTTCCTGGACCCAAGAAAGCTTTCTATTAATTGTGAATGCTCAAAATATAATACATGTATTTCAACGTTGCTGTTGTCATTAACATTCTTAGTTATTGTGAACCAGCCTTATCATTGTCAAGTTTGATCATTTCCAATACACAAGTTGGAGGAAGAAAAGAGGAGAGTTATAAATGCCCAGTTTAGACTATCCAGATAATATAATAATTAAGAATTTATATGGAAAAATGAAAACAAATTTGAATACTAGGGCCCAAAACTTAGCACTCACACACAAAAAAGTTAATAGTGCCAAGGTTATATGCTACCTGCATCTCGTAAGCTTAGGAGAGGAGATTGAGTGCCATGCAGTCGTCCACATACTCATATAATCAAGGTCATGGGCAACAGTAATCTATCACACTTAGTCATGTGACGGACAAAGTGTCATAGAATATATTCCACATTTATTCATAAATTATACAAAACAAACTTATATTTTCCAGATATATGAATGTAAATAAACATTAATAACTACAATGTGCACAGTAAATGAAAAGTTAATTCATTGTGACAATATTACATTATATCTGTGCATATGCCTTGTTACAGTGAACAATATACATTTTGAAAGTTTCAAACGAAAACGATCTTCTATTTTCCTCCAGACATGCTCTATATCGTGAATACCTTCTCTCTACATCTCATGATGTGACTGAGGCAAATTTAAAATAAAAGAAAGTGCTACTGTTTTCGTTTTGTGCATTACAATTTTCCCTAAAACCTTGTAATTCATCCCAAATTTTACACAGAGTGGAATATCCTACATTTTTCTGGAGAACGGTTTTAGCTTCTGCTGCACCTGTAGAAGTATTCTGTCTCTGCTTGGCATAGCCAATGTGTACAACCTTCCACCAACAGCATGAGTTCATGACTGAGTTGATGATCAATACCTCGTGCACAACTAAATTCAAGAACTTTTGGCCAAACTTCTAGGCACTAGTAATTACACATATTTGAAGATACAATCACAAGGACATAAAGGAGACAAAATTGAAATTCCAATAAAATAAAGCAGAAGATTCCTCTAAGAAAATATCTTTATAACAAATAACCGTGAAAAAGTACTGACTTTTGAGATCTCCATGTTAAATTCATCATACCGCTAGTTGATCCCAGATACACCCTGGTAGTGCATGATACCAGTGTTCTCAGTTTATCAACAGCTGATAAGGACAAGAAATCCCTAAAACACATATGATTTTTTAACAAGTAGATGGTGGCACCAAACGATGTTAGCTTATTATTTGATTCCACAACTTTACTGTATCCAGGTTCAAAATTAAACAATTGTGATTTTTGTAAAACTAATTAATGATAGGAAACCAGTAATGTATGCTTCATTCATTGGTACAGTTGCCATGGATTAAAGAGAGAATGAAGTGCATGAAGTTATTTTCTTTGCACAATATTTGCAATTATTGTTTAAAACACTGAATATACACATAATGTTACATTTCAGATACATTTGTAACAACAAACACTAATAGTAATACATTTTTGGTACACTCCCCATAAATATGTTTCTTAAACTTCAAACTACATATTTGCCAACTTCTTGAAATTTAAAGTGTAAAATCTTCCCTGTCCAGCTAAGCATAATAATTTTGTGATAAGAGGAAATGTAATGTTACAATGCTCATTGTAGTAACTGTGTAAAAGCATGTAAAATTAACAGGAGTTCCATTTTATGAGAATCTTAAAGACTGGTAGTACATACTGCTTCTGTCACATATGCTGAAATTCTTCTTGGTACAAATAAACATGTATTAAAGCAAAGAACATCCACTTCTGAGCTATACATAGATTTCTAGTCATTTTATCCTTCAAAACATCAACTATAAACAAAAACTGTCATAAAAATGCGAGAACTTGCACATCTCACCCACAGAATATGAATAAGATTAACACCTTTATGGAGGGAGTTGACTTTATTATTCATATCATCCAATTTTTGCACTGAGAACTCAGTAGTGGCACAATCAAACTTTAAATTGTTATGCAATTTGCTGCAGTCTAGTTAAGGACCATGGCTGGTGATAAAGGCTGTAATGAAGGATAGACATACAAATAAGCTCTGGTTTATCAGAGTACTGTGTACCAAATAGGGTGGTACATTCATTTATTTTATATATACACATAATTAAGTTATTATATAATTTAATGCTTTGTCTGTAATGAAAATCTGTAGACAAAGCTATAAAAAGGCCAAAGCTCCTGTATATTTTACATGCAAACCATAGAAGTTGGCAAGCATGAAATTACAATGATCAACATTCACTTAGCAATTGTTCATATTCTTCATGTAATGACTGCTACATCTTTCACCATTTAAAGAATACCAACTTAACCAATACATTCATTACATACATCAATTTGCACTTTGCAAATGTACATACAAGTGATGTTTTACCGTTACATTGTATTTTATAAATCTATGGAATTTCTCAAGGATTTCCTTATCTTCATTGGCAGGTTTTGTACTGCTCTAAAGGGTGACCAAACAAACTTGAGTTGATATTAGAAACACTAATATCATTAAAACCTAAACTCATGTCAATAAATTCAAAATAAAAAGCATAATTATTTCTTTCAAACATAATGATGATTATGCAATAAGAATTCGAGCCCTGTTAAGTATGGCATGCACATGCGCAAACCATTACACCATGAAGATACTGACTGAACAGGGAGTTTATAAAAATTTTAAACAAGTTTCTTACTACTGTAATGAATTGCATCACAGTACATGCTTCTAATGACAAAAATTAAGTGAGAGAGCATATTTATTTACTCCTGCAGAGGTTCAGGTATTTGATTGCAGTATTTTTTTAAATATTAAAACTATAATTTAACCTTTTCACAAATCCTTGTTCATTTCAGAAATATTTGGCTATGTAATTGAGTCCAAACCTTATTTGGGAATTAAGCACTTAAGAAATATTACAGTGTATTAAACTTCATATTTGCTTAATATTATTGAATTTACATGGCATTTAATAAGTGTTAAAATTTAGAAAATGAATACCTCAAACCAAGAAAAGCTGTGCATTATTATGAATTTGAAAACTTGTAAAACGAAGAAAATTTTAATGCAACATGAACTTGCCAAAGCGGTTGTGAGCAGGGTTGCAGAAGAAATACAATTGTTAGAGCATTATCAGCAGAAACTCTTTCTCCTATGATGTGTTAATTACTCTGCAATTTGATTCTAGTTGTATCTTTGTTTAACGGTAAGTGTTAATGTAGACATTTCCAAATATACTGTTTGCGGGCTATCTGGAAGGTTTCTGAAACAGACAGTATTTTTGTTGGGGTATAATTCACCATCATCATTGATAACACATTTTTACTATCCACTTCAGTTTCATTGGTAACCAACCAGTGGTTTAAAACCATTGCAAACATTTTTTGGACCTAGCATTTTTGCTGCTGCATTTAATTTTAACTTACAATTGACACAATTGCTTACCAGACCAGAATGATTAGCATACTCTGCAGAGAAATTCCTTGCTATTTTTGCCCAAGCTTTATCCTTTGCCTTTAAGTATCTTGCAAATTACCAGCTTATGCATAAGTTTCATTCTCTTGCATATAAGAAAAATGTAGCAATGAATTCCTCTACGATAGTATAGTTTGCAGAGCAGAAAACACAGAAAACACATATGTTTTTGACTGTCAACAATAAACCAAACAGTCGAAACAGCTGAAAACCCAAACATACATTAAGAACATGAGTTGCAACAAAATAAAAGGAAAGTTTTAGAAATGGGATGCATAAGGCCCGCAAAATTAAAAAATTTCCGTTCTTTTATCACACCTATTATTAATGCCACAGTATTACGAAATGGGCAGGGGTTAATTATTACATTTAAACTGACTTGTGTAACAGAAGGCATGTGCACTTTGATTAGATTACTGCAGGTTGTGTATTGCGTGGTATTTGATCACGTTCTATACCTTCATTAAGCCTAAAGTTGAAGTACATTAACACTGATTTTGTTCACTGACAACTGAAAGTATGTGAGTTTTCCATTTATTATATGTAAATGCTACATAATGGCTGAATATGTGGATACTTTTAAGCTAAAACACTATAATGGGAACCCCTCAGTAACATAAAAATTTATTGTGAAAACATTTTTAACATCCGTTGGAAAAGAAATCCAACTCTACCAGTACAACAAATTGAGTAGCTCTATCTGAATTCATTAACATAAATGTTAGCAGTGAAGGGAAACCAAAAAGAAAATTAAAACATCTGGAAAGTTCTTCTTCTGATAGTCAATCTGACATCACAAAATCAGAATCCTGATAGGAAAAAAATTATGCTATTGGCAAGCACTAGATAACTAAAAATTAAATATTTAATAACATTTACAACTGCATGCTTCAGACACATAATTTGTATGAGTGAATATTGTGGCTCTTCTTTCTAATATGCGACACGACGATTTTTTTTCTGATTACTTCACACTTTTTGATGTTTTTATATACAACCATGATTTTTAATATAATTTCTTTACTTTTTAGTGCAATTTCGTGTTGGAGGGCATTCTTTTAACGTTATTGTTTGCTTATTTTCTTACTGCGTAATGTAGCCATATTGAAGAATTCAGTGCAGCCAAACTATGCTTGTTTCTCCAATGAACGCAATGCTGCCAACAGTTTTACTTGTCCCGAAACTGCAGACTAACACAAAGTAGTACCTAAATTGCACCACATAGCTAACTAAACACTAACATGGTTTCAGCAGGCTAAGTTATCGCCCGGTCAAATTTTTTTACTCATGCACTGCTTTGCACATAAACAATCCTATAATACGACGATAATGGAGGGAAAATGGCAGTCCCAGTCACGTCGTTCAAATCAACGAATGCAAAATAGGACAACACAAGTTTCATCGTGAACGCTGCAATTAGACTGTAGAGCGTATTTGCATCCCTCCTGTTGTTGGGGCATATCGTCATCCGCACCTCATTCATTTTCACGTTGATCATTCCCAAGATCCAGATACCCTCTACGATGCGCCCACGACGAAACTTGCATCACCCTATTTTGCAAACGACGTGGCTGCGACCACCAATTTCCCCCCTTACAGTATACTTGGTGTCATTTGACATCATGCACACTTCGCGGCAGTAGCCAAACCAGTCCGATACAGTCAAGCTCATACATATATTTCCTACAGAGCACTCCATTATCGTCGTGTCATAGGTTTGTTTATGTGCAAAGCAGTACATGAGTAATAAAATTTGACTGGGTGATAATTTAGCCTGCTCAAACCATGTTCCTTTGCACACGGACTGCGTCACCTATGTCTGGGGCAGTTTTGCAGAGGTTGGCTACAAGTTTTACATATCTTTCTCATGTTGGCTGCAATGCAAGAACTGCCTGGTCGTCTGCTTACGCATGCGTATACGTGCACCTTTTGACTTGGAAAATATTCTCGCGTCGCACAAAAGAAAGTTTCTCCGATGTTACAATTCAGTTGTTAACTAATTTGGCCTCACGGACTATATTTGTTAGGAAATGCATACTTTTATTGCAAGATCAGCCTTAAACAATTGCAATTACGTTCAATGGACTTGCAGTAACACAATTTGCTATGTTTAAATTAATATGTTTAAGCTCAGAAGAAAACAGACTTTAGTATTAATTTTTATGCTTTTATGCCCAGAATAACTGACAAAAAAAGAAAACTAAATGAAATGCCCCGTTTAATATATATTTATTTTACTTATTCCTCTTCGAATATCATCCTTACACTCAAAGATTAAATTCTATTACACATTGTAAGTTTTAATGGAAAAAAGTACACACACACATATATATAAAGGCAAAAAAGAAAAAAAAAAGTTGCACATTTTATTTTTTAAAAATCCAATCATATATTATCCTAAATTCAAAACCATACTTCATATTAACAAAAGCCGTCTTAGATCTCTTTATAACTGTCAAAGAACGTATAATGAAAATTTAAAAGAAATTTAACCAAATTTGCATTACAGCAAGTACAATGTGATCTTGCGGGTTTTTAATACATTCCCAAAATGCTTCATTGAAAGCAATTGTTAAATGCCTGTCAAGGACAGGATGGTCATATTCCTTTTCCAAGTACCATTACTACAGTAACAAGGACTTGAATGATCAGTGTCAGATTGTCTCTGCTGCTGTGAAGGTGTTTACATTTCAATTGAAAGTGTTTTCTATTTAAAAAATTATGTTTCTTTAAAAAAGATGGTAAATATGAGAACAAGTGGAACTAGTGCAGCTTTTGTATTCCTGATTATCATTTGATATATTGTTTTTTATTTATGGATAAATTTTGTGAGAATGGTTCTGTTCATGAAATTCCAAGAATTTGAAGGCCCCAATTATTATTTTTAAGGTGCTGCAAAGTCAGCAGTGTATAAAGAAAACATGAAAACAGATGAGCCGAGATTTGCAATAATAAATTACACTAATTCAGGACAAAAGAAAACTTTAATCATAGTGTTTTAACAATAAAATTAAATGTACAATAGAGTCAACATGAAAAATTCAATGCCACGGCTGGGATTTGAACCACAGATCTCTTTGTTTCCATCCACTTACCCATTGAGCTACCATGGCTAACTTGCCGTCATGACATTAAATTCTCCATTTGACTCGTATATTTCCCCGTAAACCACTAGGGGCTCTTGCATACGAATTTTTCATGTTAACTCTATCTATCAAAAACCTTAGCCTACAAACGGCTAGTGTGAAGCCACTAGATGTCAGTGCATAGCGCATTTCAAATTTCAAAGTTGTCATCTATGTTTACAGAGTTGAACGAAACTTACCAAATGAGGACTTAGAGTCCAATCGCTCTTATCGCGCACATACAGTATTTTGAAGGAGACCAAGCACAATAAGTAAAAGGTAAGCACAGAAACATTTTGTGGACAAAGTTCTGGAACTTTTTGAATGGACCTCGCACACACGTTATTCCTTTGTTTCTGCATTATCAATGGATACCAAACCAAAGGAAATCCTATCTCTGTATTCTGACTCAGCCAAGAAAGATTTCATGCCTTTGATAATTTTTTTAACTCTCAGATAATGCCCAAAATCCATTAGGTTTGTTGGAAAATAACATTAACTTACTAAGGAAAAATGAAAAATGCAGAAACCAGTTGCGTAATTGCTTCTACTTTCTCTATTAAGTGTGAAGGCAATTTTTTCCCCCAGAAGCTATTCAGAAGATATGTCTATTTGTGTATGCAAGATAGCCTATGATTTTCAGCATATTGAAAAGGATGTATTGGAGAAGCTATTTAATCAGCAAAGGGTGTAAAGGGTCCAAATATGATTTGCATACATATGCCCCTGGGAAATAAAATTTTGCAAATATGTATTTTACTGTGCAGTTTTTGTGTAGTAAAATTAAAAAGATTAATTTTTGAAGAAATCACTAAAACAGCACTTCACTCCTCCTTTAAACCAAACTATTAACTATAATTACTGCTAGATTTGATAAGTCTATTTTGAAACAAAGAGTTGTAACAGTTGTTTTATAAATTTACTTTCATCTGTAATCCCATAAATAAACATTTCCAAATAAAAGAATCTAAAAAGAGTTCAACAGTTGTTTTATAAATTTACTTTCATCTGTAATCCCATAATTAAACATTTCCAAATAAAAGAAACTAAAATTTTATACAAATGAGAAGCCTGGCAGTAAATCCCTCCATTTCTCTGTGACGTTAATATTAAACAATCTGTAATAACTCAGCGATACAAAAACCTGAGTTTTAAATAGCCCAGTCTCAATCAGTCAGTCTCACAATGTTGTTATGTGCAGTGCTGCTAAATTAGATGACACTTCTGCTACTAGTCGCTGGCGAACAGTGTCAGTAATCCAAAGCCCACTCATTTTCCTGAAGAAATGCATCCACCACTTCCTTCATTGCAAAGTTAGGAATCAGCTGATCTTGTGTTAATTTCACTCGAGTCACAGGATCAAAATGGCCAACTCGCTGTAAATATAACATATATATATGTAAGTAAACCTCATGTATTACAATCATATGCCTTCTCCACCTATTCTTTGACAAACTACTCTTACATAATTCCTTTCTTGGAAGTGTTGAAAACAATGTGTAATAAATTAAATTTAAAGGGAGTCGATTTATGACACACTAAGCGACACTTACTTTTAAATTTTCCCGGAACATGTTTCAGAGATTTTACTTAATTGATGGAAATCATTTCTCCACAATAGCCATATATTGGCTAAGGTTTTTGATAGTCAACATGAAAAATTCAATATCATGGCCAGGACTGAACCACGGATCTCCTGGTTTCCGTCCAGTCGCTCTACCCTTTGAAACCAGGAGATCCATGGTTCAAATCCCGGCCATGGGACTGAATTTTTCATGTTGACTCTATCTATGTTTCAGAGACTGCCATATCCGGTTGACAATGGAGGCAAAGTCTCTTAAACATATTCCGGGAAAATTTAAAAGTAAGTGTTTAGTGTCATTAATCAACTCCCTTTAAATTTAGGTTACCCTTACATAACTATCTATTTTCTATCTATTTCACGTTAGCAGAGCTAAATGTTTGCACAAATAGTGTCATTACATATTCTTTTGTAGGTACAAAAGGGAAACAGGAAGCTAAAGCCAAGTCTTTATTGGCTGACTTTCAAATTCCACTCTCTTTTCATTACATGAATAAATAAAAGAATCATGATTAGTATTACAAAAACCCTAAGATAAAATATTGGAAAATTCAAACCAAACAGGAGTATCTGGGAAAATTATACACAATAATATAGGACAGAAACCAAAACAAGAGGTACAAAGCAATAACCAAAGAATAGTAATGCATACTATCAATAGCAAAACAGTTTTGTTTTTTAATTTACATCCTCCAACATTGTCATATCGCACGAATAACGAAATGGTGAAATGATGCTAAATGAGTTCAGGGTCCATAGAACTTAAGTTACCAGACATCTTTAGGATAAGGGAAAACCCTGGTAAAAACTTTATCCAGGTAACTCACCTTGACCAAGATTTTAACTCAGAACCTCTTGAATGTGAGACAGACATGCTACCACCTACATTATAGAGGATAGCATGCAGATTTTCCACAATGGCATCATTTGTCTGTAACTGACTAATGTTATTCTTTTGCCTGCTTTAGATTAAGTCAACTTAATGCAGGTTTGCCAATGACAACATTCGATAAATTAAAGCATTTTCTAAATTCAGTTGCTTTACTGTATCTGATTCCTCTGGTCATAGCAAGCAGTATTCCTTTATTAAAAGTGTATATTAAAGTTATTTGTAGTACTTCATAATTTTCACTTTTCTTAGATGATAGGCACTTCTCACTTCTAGAAATTATTATTGTTTCACTAGAAGAACCAATGTTAACTGTATCTGAGTCACGATACACATTTGCTGGAATTTCTTCTGGTTACTACTTCCAGCTTGTGACTAGAGTTCTATGAGCTGTTTCTTATCATAGTCACTCTGAATAATTTCTACAGCGAAGGGTCTTCTCTACATAGTATAAAACTTATGCTGTTCCTAAAAACAATAATGTTCAAACATGACCAACCCTTCTTTCCAACCCAAGATCCAGTGAAGCTTCCAATTAATTGCAATCTTGCATTATACTTGTATATAAATCTGGTAAAACATAAGGTAACACTTAAATGGGTGCCAAAGCAATAAAGAAGTAACAAAAAATGAAAACGCAAGTATCTTAAAGTTTATTGGCATTGAGCCTATATCTGTCATTCCCTTAACCAATATACACCCCAGAGTGGCTTACAAATGGCCATCATGAGCAATGAACCTGCCAACTTCTGAACTCACAATTTTGGGAGAAAATTATGCACCACAGTAAAGTTTAAAAATTGCAAATTTCAGACGTTTAAGAGCAGTCTGGAAACTGTGGTAGGTCACTTTTCATTCCTCTTGAATATATACTTTATCTCTCTCTTTGCTGCATCTATATTTTTTAAGCACACTGTCACAAAATTCTCTGCATGTCACACAATAATTACGGTATATTTGAGGTTCGGCAGTTAGCAGCTCTGTGGAGATTTTGAGATTTTTCATGTTTCACTAGTCCTTGGACAGCACTGTCACACAAGGGTACCCTCCTGGAACTTACCACTGTTTGCCAGATGGTCTAAGGATACCTTCATTTGATCACTTGCCAATTTCAGGTGCGCCCTAGTGAGGTAATCTAAGTCCTCCACCTATCTGTGAACGCCGCAACATAATACATTTGCCAAATGTCAGGTTGATCAAGAGGCATACCAAACAACAGATCATAAGGTAGCTGTTGCTCCCATCCAAATACTATATTGGTTGGTGTCTTGCCAGTGGACTGCTGTATCTATGCTTAATAGGCATGTCCGAGTCTTGAGCTAATAGCTGTATACCTTTTTCCAGAGGTGCTCCTGGACCATCTTAATATAATCCTCCATCTTTTTGTCCTACTGTGGATGAGTAGTCTGAGTCTTGTGTATCTCAAGGTGCTGGAGAAGCTCTTGCATAAGCTCTTGTCACTTGATTACTGTGGATCTCCTGGTGGATTCCGAATCTGCAGAAGAATCTGTTCATCAGTCCATTAGCCATGGTCAACGCTTCTTGATTGGAAACTGTGAACCTATGGTCATTTGGGAAATAGTACCAAGACAACTGCAGATAGCAATTCCTTTATGTCTGACCATAGGAAAAGGGGTTTTGAAGCAACATCCAGCATTACAGATTGTTTTCAAGATTCTTTATTCATCAGAATCAGCCCTATGTCTTGATCCTCCAGCTTCTCCCTATTCAAGATATATTTGTCCCAACCGACTGCAGGTTGTACAGGAAGAGTATGGCTACAACACACTTTTGCTTCCACTTTCAAATGGTGGTTGCAATTTTCAAGGCATGGTCTTCAAGAATGGACACCTATGTTAGAATGGCAGCTTCCTGCCCAGTGCTCCGAGATAAAATTGCATTACTGAAGCCATTCGACTCAGTGGGGCACATTTCAAAATTATGAAAACCCTAAGCCAAGTTAGCGCAAATTAGTCTGTTCGGCAGTGGAAATCCTGCCTCTGAAGGTGCCTCAGGATATCTACAGTAGCCAAGAGTTTCCATCTTCTTATGCAGTAATTTCATTTGACCTTGAACAGGGCTCTATTGAATTCAAAACATGCTTCATGAATTTTGACATTCCAGTAGAAGAAAATCTTTTACTTAACCTCATTGGATCATCACTCAATGTCTCGTCTCCGGAGAACCATAATAAACTGGAATACTAAGGTTCTAGCCAGTTGACCATTTCTTGATAATACCTTCAAGCGGAGGCGGAACACGTTTAAAGAAACTTTGTGGTATGTGAAGTACAGAATGTCTCAGTCAACTCACTGTATCATTTTAATTATTAGATTACTTCACTGTGTTAATTCCAATTTAAAGTTTTCAAATTCATCATAAGCCTCTGAAATTTTGCAGGGGCATTGCAGAGTTCAAAAAGCACTACTGTGAACTACCACAGCACATTTCCAATAGAAAATGCTGTCTCCTATGCTAATAGTGTCCATCGATTGTGTGTAACATAACCTTAAACTGGTACTTGAACACCATCCACGACGACTTGTCTAGAATTGTGGAGGCTTTACTGTTTATGCATTATGTGACCTCTTTATTGTAGGGCCCTCTACAACTTTAGCACAGACTTTTCTTCTAGAAAAAGTTGTGTCCACTTGCTTTCTTCTGCCTGCTAGTTTAATAGGCATTTTTTTCTTTCGGATTTGGATGCTCTTCCAGAATGCTCTTATACAGCAGTAAGTTTTCCTTCCATGTGACATTTTGTCCTTTAGGTAACTTCTTGGTGATGTGGTATTTCCAATTTTTTTACTGGTTAATTAATCTCATATTTGAACACAACCAATGTCAAATCTTAACTGGGATTTCATTTTTCCTTTTTATTCAGGTCTTTCTTAATATTTCATGTAGGTCTCCATCTTTTCCATCCCCAGATTTACAGTTTTCATTCCTCTTTCTCTATTCTCTTTTTTCTCTATTCCAGAAGCCATTTTCATCTTTAAATTCTTCATTCTGGATTCCATTTTTGTATTCATTTTATCCATTCTGGAGTCCCATTTTCTCCATTCCAGCTAATAATTTTTACAGCATTATGGTACTTAAATCCCCTGATACCCGCATGATTTCATTAAATTCCTGAAACAGTTGCTTCACTCAGTTTTCATTGTCAATAATCTTGTTCGATCTTACTTTTTTCCACTGAGCTGGAATTGTCTCTTCACTCTGTTTCCCAATTACTTTGTATTTTGCTGCAACAATAGCAGTGTGATGAAATAAATACATCTCACTTAGCCTCTTCTTCCACACTGTTCACACACTGGGGAGTTAACAATAGGACATCTTGAATTCCATGCATTAACAGCACATCATTGCAGTCAGTACAAACACTTGGAGAGCAGTACTGTTTGTCATACTAGCCAGATTGGCTCACCCAATAACCTACTTCACCACTCTCCCAACAGAATATGTCTGTCCAGGTTGCTGCCAGGCTGGGTTGAGCCTAAATGTTCTTGTTGTGTGCCCATTCACAGGTAGAGAAAAGGTAAATTAGGAAGAAAAATGTTTTATTTTTAAGTGAGGAGAAGGTACATGAGGTAGCATACTGCTGCTCATATCTGGAAATCAAGATGCAAGTCCCATGCATTCTGATGTGTAGATTAATAGATCTGTGTTGTGATTGGTGGGAAGTAGAACTTAGGAGCCAATCAGCTCTTTGTAGGATTATATAGAGCTCACCTTTAACTGCTGTTGGCAGGTTATCTGGGATGCCTCCAAGGCATGCAAGGTATCCAATGTAGTCTGAAGCAGCATCTACTAGGGTCACAATCCCCAAGGGTCCTAGTCAGCTCGCTTTGAAGTGTTGGTAAATGTTCAGAGAATTGTGCTGCCCAACACATGATTTCATCCTCGATGTGTGGAACAGATGGAAAGAGTGGCTAGCAGAATAGATGGTTCATAGACCTCTAACCTGTGCCTGACATACCCATAGAAGTTATCTGTCTGCAGCCATGCCTCAGATCTCACAGGTGTACACTGGGCAAGTAGGCGGATATCCATTCTCTTCTAACTGCCCAAAGCTGATTTCCCAGTAATATAGTGGCATTACTGCTGCATCACAAAATTTTATAAAGGTAAATAAATAGTATAAAAATATTATAAAGGTATGATGTGATAATTTATTGAGTACTAAACAGAATACATCTTGGGCTACCCCCAATCTGCGCCCTGACCCTTACGGTATTAGGCCAGCCCTTCAATACATCTACATAGTTACTTCCTTCCACCATTCATTTTTATTTTCTCTCCTTCCTTTCAATTTGCACAATTTCTGTCTTCTGTCTATTGTTTATCTTTTATTTCAACTTTTTTTATTATGATCATTTCTCTCAGTAATGTTTTCATTTTACCAAGATTTCTCACGTTTACTTCTCCCTTTTCCCTAATAAAATTATTAAACTTCACTCGCACATTTAATAATCCTTCTTACTATTACCCTTTATTTCATCTTACTTGCTCCTGTCCTGCCTCTATTCTCGCTTCCCTTCCTAAGATTTACCAGCCCCTTTCTTAGTCTGGTCCTCTTGGTGATATATCCCTACTTGGTAATTTCCCCACCTAGTTCTTGTTTTTTTTTTCTTTCTAATTCCTATGTTCTTACATATATTTCACTCTGCACTTACCCTATTGCAACTGCTTCTTGTCCTCTTTCCTTGGCTATTTCCTGTGCTTTCTGCATGTTACTGAACCAAATATTTTCCAATTTTTTGTACCACCGACCAACATTTCTAAATTTACCTTTCTCCTCCACCCTTAGCATTATCCTCACCCAAACTGTTGCTGATTCTTGCCAGATCACTGCTCTCTAGCCATCTCCTCTGGATGATGAAGCATTACCACTAATTGATGTCAGGTTTTTTTATTTTTGGGCTCCCCGTGTATTATTACAGTATCATTGATATCCTTGCAATTTGTTGCCTTCATCTTTTTTTCCCCTGAGATATGCTTTCCTGTCCCTTGCTCGCAGAATGCTAATGAAAGTTTGCATGGAGTTAATGTCACCAAGAAGTTTTTGTATGAAGAAAGAAATTGCAAATTGCAGTGACTGCAGCTGTTAGTGAGTTTAATATGGCTTATAAAGCTAGTCCAAATGTTAAGCTAAAAGTTGCAGCAAGCAAAGTCATATTAGCAAGAAAATTAGCAGTATTAGGGATAGATGAAAGCTAAAACAAAGTGCTCAAAGTTCATTAAGCAAATATAAATCTGCCAGGAAGCTGTTAAAAGTGATGAAATTAAACTAGCTGAATGGTCTTCATATAGTGCAGGAGGTTTTGAAACATAGAAAAAAATGATTATATTTAGAGCTTCTAACTAGATTTTTCTTTGTGTCCAATTTTTAGCATTTTTTAAATACTGCTAATACTCCAGACACTGAAGTTTTTCATGAATTTCTTTAAGTTTAACATATTGTATATTACTAGATAAGTTTTTGATAAAAATTGGTATCATTATGGCTGTGTATCAAAAACTTAATAATGATTGGTATTAAAAACAGAAAATTGACAAAAATTCAAGAAAATTCTATCATATTCCTTATATTTTCTCCTCCAGAATCACTAGACATGGGCAAATGAATAGATACAGCTTTGTAACTATTATCTAAAGGAACCAGAATCCAAATTTTCAATCATTTATAACAAAAACTGCAGAGAAGGTTTTATGTTTCCTAATGTAAAGAAATTGCAGCAAAAAATTCAATGATCATATTTTTTGGTAAAAACTATTGTAGACAGAAAAATTATAAAAAAAAGAGCCAAAGGCAACCAAATTAAAGAGAAAGAAAGTAATAAGATAGCTGTATGGTCTGCATATGATGCATGGGGATTTCAAAGTAAACAAAGTAGTGTAATTTCTATCTAAATATATAATTCATTTTTCTCCACTTTCAATTTTTCAACACTTTTTTATTTTCAAAATGCTCCAACTTCTGCAATTCTCAATGAGTTTGTAGCAAACTTTGCATACATATTCCTAAATAAATGTTTAATAAAAGTTGATATTTTTGTTGATTTAAATTAGTTTATTTATTATTGAATTTTAAATCTTAAAATTGCATCAAAAAAAAAAAAAAAAAAAAAAAAGGAAAATTTAATATATTCACATAAAAAAAATTTTTTCTCTAAAAACACTTGACACACATTTTAAAAGTATAGCAAACTTTTATAACTGATGTACATAAAGTTTCTAAAAGAAAAACTGGATGACTTGGGACATTTTATATAACATACAAAAATTATACTATAAAAAGCACTAAATATTATAAAAAAAAATAAAAAAAACTATTTCAGATAGAAAGATGAATTTTGAAAGCTTAACTAGATTCCCTAATGACAAAATTTCAAGCAGTTCTGGATTTTAGCATTTTTCACAAATGCCTTCCCTTAACTCTCATTACCAAGCCATTGCTTCTGTTATTACTTCTTTTCTTGTCTGTTTCATAGTTGCCACTTCACTTTTTTTCATTACTTCCATGGGAGTGACTCTGCCACACATCTGTTCTCTGATGCACCTTAGTACTCCAATAAAGGAGTAAGGACATGAGTCATAAGATAAAATTCCCGGCCTAGGAGCCATGAGATCCCATTCAATTTCATAAGAGTTGGCAACCCTAAGCAGCAATGGACTCAAATTTGTTTGTTTGTCAGCTTCCCACTTGAGCACAGCTCAGGGACATTGAACATGTCACAGAGGTAAGACATGGTAAGAAAATGTTGTTGAAATGTGTATATATATATATATATATATATATATATATATATATATATATATATATCTTATAAACTATGCCTTAAATTCCAAAAGGCTACAAATAAGGCTAATAATAATAGGCCTCTTTAGAGGTCATTACTGAATGAGAAAACATCTTCATATAACAGATATCTTTAGGGAAAACCCAAGTTTCCAAGTTTTAGTAAGGAACAAATTGCTTCTCATATACATTCTATCAAAGTGCCAGGAATTGATCATATAAAAATCACATATAAGAGAGGATTCTAAAAGTACTGTTGTCACTAAGTTGGACATCTTTTCTCTATACCCATGCAGAGTTTGATTATCATCCGTCATCTAGTTTGTTTACAGGGCGCCATTTTTGCTAGTGCATCTCAAAGGTGTGTTGCAATATTACAATGAATAAAAATATTGAACAAAGAATCTGTCTCAAATTTTGCATTGCAAATGGTATTTCGTGTGCCGAATCACTGAAAATGTTACAGACAGCTTATGGTGAACCGACTTTATCAAAAACATGTGCATATGAGAGTACAGTGAATTCAAAAGTAGTTGAGATGTGGTGGAAGATTTGCCTCGCTCTGGTTGGTCATCAACTGTTTCAACTAAACTGAAGCCCGCCTCGGTAGCATGGATGGCAGCGTGTCTGTTTCACGTTCAAGAGGTACGAGTTCAAATCTTGGTTAAGGTTTTTTCCAGGGTTTTCCCTTATCCTGAAAGACGAATGTTGGGTAACTGTAAACTCTATGGACCTGGGATCATTTGAGCATAATTTCACCCATTTCATTCACCATCTGATATGACTTAAAGTTGGAGGACGTAAATAAATTAATAAATAAAAAAATAAACTAAACTGAACATCACTAAATTAAAGGAAAAGGTGTCTGAAAATTGCCATTTAGGTCTGAGAGAGATTGCAGCTGAATCTTCTGTCATGAATCGATTTGTACCATTTTAAACGATTGGGCAAAAAAGACCTGATTTGTGGAAAGATAACTTATGGATTCTGCACCACGTTAACACCACAGCTCATAGGGCTATCACTGTGAATGAATTTCTAGCCAAAGGCTCAACGAATCTCATCAAACAACCAGCATATTCACCTGATCTGTCTCAAGTCGACTTCTTTCTCTTTTCGAAAGTAGTTACCACTTTGAGGCATCCGTTTTCAGTCGATAGACACAAAGGAGAATTTGCACTGACAACTGACAAAGATTCCAAAAAATTAATACAAAAAATGTTTTGATAACTGGATTATTCATTGGCATAAATATACAATTTTGTAAGGGGCCTACTCTGAAGGCAATAAAATAAAATTGGATGAATAATGCATATTTTGTGTTTCAATTACCAATTCCTGGAACTTTTTTGACACAGCAGCAAATTTCACTGCAAAATGCTAGCCAAAGATATGAACACTAATGACTACTTCAACAGGAGACCTCACAGAAAGGGTCTAGTTAACAGTCTGCAATCCCTTGTTAAAGGTACTAGTCTAAAATGCTTACATTTTAACTTTATTATCCTCATGTTTTCATTCTCACTAGCTGCAAACAAGCCTTTAATGACATGCATTATAGCAGCTTTTATTAATTTTTGTTTTGTGCAGTAAACTTTTATCTCTTATATTAACAATTAAATATTCTCTACTAACTAAAGGTAAGTGGAAGATAAAGTAAAAGGGAACTATAATTAAGAAAAAATGTTTCCCAATAAAATGCATAATTAACAGAAGCATTTATCAAACATAACTACGGATTACTAAAATTAATAACAAGATTGCTTAATATGAATAAAGTTCTAAAGCCTCCTTGCAAGATCAGCTGTAGCCATTTTACACTTTACTATTATTTGATATAAGCTCTGCACAAATTGGAATATATATACTATCAACTGAAGTATAAGAAGCTACAAACTTCCACCATTTGACAAGATCTCTAAATATTGGTGATTAAGAATACCAACAAAAGGCACAGTTGTCAAAGCTGACTAATAAATGGGAGATTTGCAATTCAATTCCTACCAAATCATTCTCCCCAAAGTTTTCTCCATATTTCCTCAGTTCTCGTAGCTAACAAACATCAGGAAGATACCTTAAACTAAAGAACTGGAATGTTATTTTAACAAATACCATTCTTTAAGTATTCACCATCTGTGGTAGTATAAGTAATGAGAACAGGGACAAAAGGAGAGGAAGAGAGATAAAAAATGACATTGTTATTGTCGAATTTGGAACATGTGAGATACATTTGCCCTCAAACCAAGTAGTGCTATAAATGGTGGTAACTGTGAGAGATGAAATCCGCAGGCTGCTGCCAGTTTTAACTGCAATTACCAGGATTAATAGTCCAGCTCCATAATCTAATTCATTTTGTATGGCATTTTGAAATAATGTTAAATGAAGTTATGAGTAGTTATAATGTAAACCTTATTCCACATAAGCTTACCCCATGTGACCTATCATCTCTCATTGGCTGCTGTCGTGCTATAGACTGTTTTGTAGTAAATATGATCAAATATCTTAATATGTTCAAAGAGAATTGTTAAATTTATATTTTCACAACTATGTGAACTAAATATTTTATGGAAAAGAGTTCATTTTTCTGGAATGCAAGTTAATTCTTAAAAGAAATAAGGAGGAGAATCCTTTGCTTCAAATTTTCCTTTTGGGATGACTACGATAGCAGGTGCTTTTATCGTTATTGCTGACATATTTGTTTATATGACAAACATCGCTGATCCTGCTTTGAACTAGATTTGTCGCACATTGCACCACCAACAACGTCAAAAGCGTTAGCCAATTAGAGTAAAGGGGAATGCAGTAAAACATGGAGGGATACATCTTAGCGGGGCAAGGTTATATGAAACAAACCTTGTAGTCTCATTCACTCTGTTTGGCATGGTGGAATAATGTTATATGAAGCTCTGAGTAGTTATATTGTGGTAAGTTTTATTCAAATGGAGTTACATGTGGACTGTCAGGTTGAATTTACACAGGAGTTCCCTGGAGTTACCATTCCTAACAAATGCATCATTTATAGCCATATTTGCCAACTTCCTGCAATTGAAATCTGTAAAGCTTTCCCTTGTCCAACACAGCGCAATAATTTTGAAATGACATGACATTTAGAATGAGTAAAATGTCATGCAAATGTACAATAATTACACATAATATAAAGCAGAATTCTGTTTTATATGAAGAACTAGCAGCACTGCTTTCTGTCATATATGCTGAAGTTTTTTCTGGTACCACAGTCAATGCATCAATAATGCAAAGAATAACACCTCCTGGGCTTCCAATAGATTTAAAGAATATTTTGCATCTCGCAATATAGATTATAAACAAAAACTGTTACAAAAAATTAGAAACATATCTCAAAGCCATATAACTTGAATAATATGAATAATTTGAGAGTTTATTTAAGCATTCCTATTTGTGAATTTTCATACCTATTTACCATTGTTTTCACTACAGTTCTCTAATGATGCAATCAAATTATAAATTCTACAAAACAAAGCATAAATATGTTACATTTTGCTGAAAGGGAGAGCATTTTTAAGGACAGATGAGTAGATAAGCTCTTAACAATCATAGCACAGTACGTTCAGTTTCTAATCATAAGTTATAAAGAAGACTTACATTACTATCATAAAAAAGTCACAATCAATAGAAATTAATACTGTGAGAGTCAAATTCTTCCTAACCTGCAGCACTCATCTCCGACTGCTGTTATCATAGAAAGACATGAAGAAAACCATAAAACATTTTTAAAACTACCTTGCCAGCTTTATGAAAGAGGATGTTGAAACTGGTCACCGTCGTCCATACATTTTTGAGTCCTCTTCAGGAAACTATCCATCATTCACCATAGTTCACATCATGCAATGCTGGCAATTTTCTGGCAAATATTTTGTTTTAATTCTTCCAGGGTGAGTTGGCTTGTCTTGTGCGCTGTATGTTTTAAGTTACCCCAGAGATAGAAATCACAGAAAGTTAGGTCAAGAGACCAAAGGGGCCACAGATCTCTATTAATAATCCTGTCCTGAAACATTCTTTCAATTGTTCTCATCAAAATATTGGCTGTATGAGCTGTTGTAAAGTCTTGTTTAAAAAAGGCAAATCACACTCTATTAATTTAATAAAAAGACAGGAGAGAAAATTGTATTCATGTATGTGCGGACACAGTTGTTGAATTAAAAAATTTGGTCCTATAGCTCTTCTTCCACTAATGGTGCACAGTACACCAATTTTTGTCATTACGGTGTAATTAAAATTACTTTAGGATTCCACATTTGCAGGGAAAGTTGCTATGGCAATGGCAACAACCACACCTCTTGAAGGCCCTAGCACATAACTTCGACCAATTAGGTGAGACTTCCCCCTTCACCCCCTTCTCTAAGTTTTGCCAAAAATGTTACTGTGTTGTCACATAGTGTATTAATATTTCGTAGGTCATTGGTGCTTTAGTGTTATTAGCATAGGGGTACAATGTCTCAAACTACCAGCACCACTCAAAAACAAGGAGGCCAAGAACTCACTCCCCCAAGAAAAAATATTCAAAAGTAAGACAGGTATCTGCACTACGCAAACAAGGGAACTAGTGTATGCACTGCGTGAATATTTTGAAAAAGTGAGGGAACATGGAGGCCCCCCCTCTTAGATGTCAATAAAGTTGTCAAAAGAACTGTTACTGTTATCTGTCTTAAGCCAATGTACAGCTGAACATTCTAAGCTTTCAGAAATGTAACTTGTGTATTAAGCCTACATTAGGTACACTTTAAGTTAAAATGCACCTTCTGAATTCTTGGTTTTGAAAATCCTTTCAATTTTGTAACTGCTAATATAATACGGCATACAGAGAATGTAGACATTTTAAAAACTATTCTATTATTTGGGTGTTCAGGAAAATGGTTGAGTAAACTATTACATTTAATGCAAAACCGTATATTAGGTTTCTCTTGCTTGCTCTGAACTCTGGCTTTCTAAGAAACACTCCAAGACAGATGCATTACAAAAAACAAATTTAAACAGTGCTGAACATTTTCAGCATTGTCTCAGTTTCATATGTATATTGTCTTAACAGAGTATCATTCAAAACTGTTCGCAATATCAATTTAAATTAGATAGTTTTAGCACTTTCTTCTGTCTTAACTTTGTGCGCCAAGGCATTCATAAGCTGCAACGTCGCTTTCCTCACAAGCATGTGCTTTCACGGCAACTGTCAGAATCCTAAAGTAATTTTAATTCCACTGTAAAGGGTACTTCAGAACAACATTAGATTTCTTAGAGTTCTAATGATTATTTTGTGCACACACATATCCATGAAGGTGGAATCAAGCCTCGCATGTGAAATATATATCTGGAGTAACTTAAAACAAAGTGTACAAGACAAACCCATATATCCTGGAAGATTAAAAACCAAATATCTGCAAGAAACGTAACAAATAGTTTCCTGTAGGTGCCAAAACTGTATGTATCATTGGCCAGTTTCAGAATATTCTTTCATAAAGCTGGCGGGTAAAGGCTTTAAAGGTAGCTTTAAAAATGTTGCATGGTTTCGTCCACACCTTTCTATGATAGCAAAGTAGGTGATGAGCACTGAGGATGCACAGGTAAAACACAGCATAGCCAAACAATACGACTCATCTATAATTTAATACTGCATAGCCAGTTTGAAGCCTTTGACTCTTACCTAATGCCATATCTATAGTGAAAATCTGTAACACTAAATCGGCCCTAACTCACCATATCCCCACCAAAAAAAAAAAAAAAAAAAAAAAAAAAAAAGGACATCAATTGCAGTTAACTTATAAAATAGATTTTACAAACTGAACAGATCATATAGTAGTGCTATGGCAATGGCGGGCAACCATTCACATCAGTTATTTAAGACAATCTCAGCATCTCACACAACGTTCTTGAGTTTTTATTATGTTGGTATCATGTGTTAATTCTGAGTTGTTCAGAAATGAGATACAAAGAACAAAATAGGAACATTACCTGCAGATGTTCTTCTATGTCCTTGCGCTCATAAGTAATACCACTGGGAGTAATAACAGGATCTCTGAGAATCTCAAAACTGATTTTTCCACACAAAAAGTCAGGCACATCTCGCTTCTGTAAAAATACACTCAAGTTACTTTAACAAGTTACAGTTAATTAAACACTTAAAAAAAAGGCAAAGTAACTTTACTTACTCTTCTCTTGTCATCAACCTTTGCAAACATTGCATTCAGCTCGCTTGTGTTGTTATCCTGAAATATAAAATAACTTGAGAACAAAGCTTTCTTTAACTTAAATATAACCTTCACTGCAAGACCTTACTTACACATTGTTGTTCTAATTCTAGAATTTTATCCTGTATGTTCTCTCCATTTGGATTCTCCTGGCGTAGTTTCTCTATCTGCCTCTCCGTGTCTTCACGGATCAACTTGTTCAGGTACGACTATAACAAATTAGGATCTTGTTTAGTCACTGAATTCTGTTCTCTCTCATGCTCATGCACAAATATACAAGTTCTCTCTGATGACTCACCTGTAATTCTATTTCCTGTGCTATCCTCTTCTCCTCTTGGACATTCCAGCGCTTCTTTCTTGCTGCTCGCAACTGGCTTGCTATATCATCACCAAAGTTGAGCTTTTGTTCTCTAGCTAAATCATTTGCTGAAACATAAGAACACTTTTCTTAATATGGACATGCTTTTCTGTCAAACTATTCCTCTACTTCAGCATATCAATTATTCACAATACCTAAAACAAAAATAGCTACTCTGTGATCATAAATATTATGTATTCTAATAATAGTCATGTTATGGACTTAAATAACTCAAGACAAACAAGCTTAACTTTCACTGGAATGTGAGCACAGGCAGAAGCAACAGGTCTCCAACTCTGCACGAAAGCTAACTTAATTACAAACGTAACTTGCTTAGCAGAAAGCAAGGCTATGTCAATTACCTCTTTGTAAATGTTTGATTGCCTCGTCGTAGTTGTCCATTTCCAAAAGGGCCTGACCAAGAAAAAAATGACCCTTTACTAAATTTGCATCCATATCCAACGCCCTTCTACAATCCTGACATGATGCCTCCCATCGTTTCATCTTTAAATGACACAGAGCTCTATTTGTGAAGTATGTCGGCATGTTTGGATTTTTTATCTGAAAATTAGGTGCACAAAATAAAATGACAACAAATGCGACATGTAAAACAAACGTACGCTCGATTGATTTAGACAATTTGCAGTACACACAAACTTGATACGCTAAGTTTCTCACAATACTGAAGACAGTACTTTAACGCTTTAATCTAAAACAAACACTGAATTTCAAATAACTCACAATTGCTTTAGTGTAACAATTAACTGCATCGTCGTATTTCCTTAGGCCGAACAATCTGTTCCCTTGATCTTTTAATTCCTTATCAGACAGGTTCGCTGTACTGTACATGTATTTACTCATTTTAAAAGACACAAATAATCACTTATTCTACTTCAATCACATCAATGAAATGAAATAAGGAACTAAAAATACAAAAATATCAAACGCACACTGCACCAAATATTCACTACTGCAGAGCAGCCATCATTGGCTCTTCCGCGAAACTGGTGCGCAGGCGTGCAGATGCAAAACAAACTTCCAATCTTCCAATACATCCGTCATCGTCACATATATCGGCGGGAAAAACGACAGGAATTTTGAGAATGTTCATTTCCATTTGATTTGTAGCGTATTAAATGTTAATATAATCCCTTATTTACACCATTCCTTGAAGATTTATGATTAAGAAGATTGCGGCGAAAGTCCGTGCATCTTAATGATGATCACATTGTTTTGCTTTAAAAGTGTGCACGTGCATAAATCATTGCCTTCTCTATTCACTCTTCCGTTTTGTATATAATTATCTTGGGAATATTCTTGTTTAGCGCCTGATTATCCTCCTGTTTTATACATTTCTCTTAATTAATAACCTGATAACTAGCATCTCTTTAGGGTCTAACTCAACAATATTCTATTATTCAACGCATTAATTTATTATTCTTTTTATTGTTATCACACTACAATCAGTTTGTCTTCATATATTTAAACCATTTTCTTTCTTTCCTTATTTTACCACTTCATTTTATTTTAAATCAGGCGTTTTGCGTCTAATGAATACCTTCCTTCTTTTCTTTGCTAAAGAGGTTCTCATCTCAAATTGTTCTATTACTTCATGTATAATATTTTTACTTTGTACAGCTTCACTTTAATCTTCAATAAATGTAAAACCTTTACTTATAATTATTGGCACTATTTTTGTTTTTGTAAATAATGATTACAGAAAT
This sequence comes from Mantis religiosa, assembly GCA_030765055.1. Taxonomy (NCBI): domain Eukaryota; kingdom Metazoa; phylum Arthropoda; class Insecta; order Mantodea; family Mantidae; genus Mantis; species Mantis religiosa. The sequence goes on along the minus strand of CM060954.1, from coordinate 133,876,084 downwards.
TAAATTAATGCATATTTTCCTTTTGTGTCTGGTCATCTACAGATGCGATTGATTTATTTATTTATTGATTGATTTATTTGTTTATGTCCTCCAACGTTAAGTCATATCGGACGATGGGTGAAATGATGCTCAAATGAGCCCAGGGAAAACCATGGAAAACCTCTTATCCAGGTAACTCATACTGCCCGAGATTTGAACTCGGGTTCTCTTAAACGTGAGGCAGACACGCTACCATCTACGCTACCGAGGTGGGCATCTATAGATCCGATGATAGATATTCTGTGGTTCATATACCGCATAGAAGAACTATTGAGAGATTCATGATGTGAATAGACGTATCAAACACCACCGATATTCCACGTCCATTCCTTTCTAAAGGCAATGTATTGCAGCGACCAGTCATTGGAAATTTCAGCGCTTCTATTAAGTCGTTGGTCTTTATTAGCATTCGTGTCACGCGAAACTCAACGTAAGAGACATTTCGGTCACAAGTACGTTGTTGCAGCATTATTTATTATTGTCCGGTACTTCTTATTAGTGTTACTAGAGTTTGATATGAGTGTGTTACCTTTTTTCTACTGAATTGTGAATACTGTATTTTACATACGTATTGCCAATTAACAATTTGCAACAATGGAAGATAGACAAAGTTTTGTAGCTTGATTGGAACAAGAACTGTTTAGTTAAGTTTGAAACCAAGCTTCTCATTGTTCAGAACTATTTTAATTTTAAATAATAAAAGTTAATGATAAATTCCACTTGAAATTGATGGTCTTTGATGCAGAATATATTTAGGCATTCGGTAAATCTGCGATAACTGTACAAAACGTCACACCCCACCACCGGTACTTTAGTGCCCTGAAAAGTTTTGCAATTTTGGTAATACTATAGTTTTATGGAAGTTCTAACACATTTTTCTGGTTTTCATTCTAAAGAACGTCTTCTGTTTTCAAATTCATTTTCCTTTTTTGTTTTTAATGCTCCTTCAGCAGCAGCAGCAGCAGCAGTAGTGGTGTCATTGAAGGGTAACCTTCCTCCGAATAGGAAGGACCTTCATTTGTTTGCCATTTAGGGATATTCTACCTTACTGGCATGGTGGTGTGGATGTTAATGAAAAGACGGTGGGTAGATTGATGGTGAAATTAGTAATCATTTTGTTTAAGATTGAGAATAGGGATTGGAAATAGTAAGTTTAGTGGCTCAGAATAAGTTCTGTGGTAGGTTATAGTGGTCTAGGTCGTTTATACGTTTCCCCGGGATCAAGATCATATTCTCCGAGGCCACGGATAAGGTTGAAGCTGAAAGGAAGTTTGCTGTAGAAACTGTGGTATAAACGAAGGATGTAGTCAGTGATTTTTGGGAAGGAAACATCACAATGGATATTATTATTTGGAATGTATACCATTCGCAGCAATTGCTATCCTAGGCTAGTGGTTCCGTAGGACTTGTTATTAACTGCGATAGCGAAATACCTAAATCTATTCCGCCTTTTCTCCCCCCCCCTCTCTCTCTCTCTCTCTCTCTCTCTCTCTCTTTCTCTCTCTCTTTCTTTCTCTCTCTCTTTCTTTCTCTCTTTCTTTCTTTCTCTCTCTCTCTTTCTTTCTTTCTTTCTTTCTCTCTTTCTTTCTTTCTTTCTTCTGTATTTATTTATTTCCTTCTTTCTCTCTTTCCAAATTTATAATCACTCCAACTCCAACTTTCACCATTTTCAAGCAGAAAATAAGAATCCCATGAACGAACTATTCTTACATTATAATTCCTGAGGTTTCTTTATTCTTACATTTCTTATTCTTCTATTTTTGCTAATATAGGATTAATGATACACACACATATATGTGTATATATAGTGACTTTTTGGGTTCGTGAAATCAAAAGTCCAAGTTACAAACACAAAAAATTGTACTTTATTTCCGTAGAAATACGCTTCGTACACATACACAACATACTAGCTCAACAAAACACAGCCGCTTACCCGCACGCGTTTAATTACCGACTCTCACTCTCTTTCGCTCGCTCGCTCGCAGGTACTGGTAGGTTTGTGTTAGCCTGAAGATTGTTGCTGTGTGCCCACCCAGGATAGGGTTTAACCACAGATAGGATTTTCATTTCGGGATGTGTTAGGATGGCTGTTTTTCTTTGAGGATGGTGGATTGAATATGAGGTAGTTTATTGACTCCTCTAGAAGGATAGAATGCTATCTCTAGCACCCTGGCGTTGAAAGATTTATTTTGATTTGAACTGAATTTTAATTGAATTTTGTTTAATTTTGAGATCAACAACTCTTGGTAGATTATGGGAGCTCAGCTTTTGCTGCTGCTGGAAATGCTCCGTGGTTACCTCGGATGCCCGCAAGCCATGCGGGGGACCCGGAATAGTCGGCGACGACGTCTGGTGGGATCATAATCACCAAGAGACCGAACCAGGGCACTTCTGTGCAAAGGTAACTGTGCGTATAATTTTGTAGCCCGGCGTCTAATTTCATCTTCCACGTATGAAGACCCGAGGCTTCATGGAGGAACCTTACTGGGAAGAATCGGCCTACTGAATAGATGGACCTAAGTCCTCTATTCTGAGCGCGTTGAAGATATGCCAGCGAGGAATCTGCGGCCATGCCCCAGACCTCGCAAGCATATAGCATCAGCGGGACTATAAGAGCTCGAAAGAGGTATAGCTTTACGCGGACTGGCATCGATCGAGAACCCAGCATAGGATACAGGGAAGCAATAGCTCCCTGAACCCTCGCCGGGAGTTCCCTGATGTGTCGACGGAAAGTCAGACCCTTGTCTAGCTCTACTCCCAGGTATTTGATAGAGGGTACCCATTCTATCCTTCGGCCTCTGAAATGGAAATCAGGGCAGTCTTCGGGGGTGTGGCGCTTGGTGAATAGAATAGCGTGGCTTTTGTCCGGGTTAACGGACATCCGCCAACGCGTGCACCACTCTTGTGTGAGACGGAGGTGTCTTTGGATTGGGTTGAAGGCTCTGCGAATATGTCTGTCTTTGCAGAAGAGCAGCACGTCGTCAGCATATTGTGCCATTTCGACGCGCGGCTCGGTTGGGAAGTCTGCCATGTATACACTAAATAGTGTGGGAGATAATACAGAGCCTTCTGGGACTCCGCCTCTCACGGGCCTGAGAGTAGATGTTTGCACCGCAACTGTGACTTTAAAAGTGCGATGTTTTAGAAAGCTGTGTAATTGGTTTGGTAGGCCCATGAGGATAAGCTTGTGAAGGAGTCCGCTGTGCCAGGTTGTGGAGAAAGCCTTCTCGACGTCCAAAGTCACTGCTGCCGTGAACGCCTCTTCCTGGAAACCCAGGGCAGCCGTCTCAACGACTCGCAGCAGCTGTTGGACTGTCGAGTGCCCCGGACGAAATCCAAATTGATAAGCAGGTATGTCTTGAATGTCACACAATACTGGGGACAAGCGGGTGAGAATTATCCTCTCGAAGACTCTCACTCTCTTTGGCAGGCAGGCTGCCTTTTTATAGTTTTTCTAACATTCCAGAAATCTCTCAAACAATCGAGACGGGCTAGAACAAAGGCGAACTCTTGCGAAATCCGTCTGCTCCCTCCCACTATTTCGGCAAGCTTTTGTCTCCACACTGCACTGCCGTCCGCGCTGCCTCCAATTAACAATGACCTGGCGACAATATATACATATAACTGGATATTATATATATTGTTAAGACATTTTTTGTTGTTAGTCCATGTCAACAAAATAGTATCTTTTTTAGTTTTTGCAATATTGGGGTTAGCTTCGCAGATCCTGCAGCTTGTTTCGTACTGCGGCCCTCTTCATCCATCGACTACGCTTTGCGTCTTAGAGCCCTTAATTCCTTGTCCATGCTTCCCTATTTTTTGGTTCCGATGTTGGCGACCGTTCCTATTGTCGCACAGTCAGGAAATAAAGTGCCTGTTATTTAACAAACCGTTATTGGGGGGGGGGGGGGGGAGGAGAGGGGGCGGGCTTTGAAATA